>JAWLRI010000642.1:1527832-1619722 GCA_034781795.1 Crypturellus tataupa
CCGCGTCCCCGGCCCCGCGCTGCGGCTGCGGGAGGGCGGGCGGCGGGGAGGGACGGATGCTCCGACCGAGGGCTGGATGGCGGGATGGAGGGAGGGGGAGACGCCCCTCCGGCTCCCACGCGCCCAGCGGCCCCGCGTGGCACCCCCAGCGCCGCATCTCTAGGCAGCGAGGGAGCGGAAACGGTCCCGAAATGCCGGCTCCGCGCGCAGTGCTCCAGCGAGGCCGGGCTCGCTTGGCGAGGGGCGCGGGAATGCCGCGCTCCCCCTCGGTGCGCAGCGTTAACGTGCATCGTGCTGCTTGTTCCCGCTACTCCTACCAAAAAACAAATATGTATATATGGATGCACGGATATGTATGTATGGCCAGAAGATAGCGTTTGGTTTGGCAAACCTGCTCTTGCCCAATTCGTGCTGAGTGCCAAGTAAACCTGCGCTGCGCTTAACCTAAGTGACCAGGAGGTTAGGAATGCTTAGGAGCATTCAGGCCCTTTAGCTATAGCACTTTATTTATTTATTTATTTATTTTGCCAGGATGATTTCTCTAATTGGGAAAGACACTTCTGTGAAACGCGCTACCTTGCAGCAATTGCACAGACTGGCAACGTGACGGCTCGTGGCACGAGCAGCAGTTGCTGCCACTCGGGCTCGCACGCACTTTGCGCGGCGCGCGCTGCCGCCGCGGCCGTGCCGTGCAGACCTCCCGCTCGCCTCGTGCACCACAGGCTCCTGCTCTCCGGCTCCGGCTCACGGCACCTGCACGGAAGGCTCTCAGAAGGCCGCCTCTCTGCTAGGCAGCTGGGTTGTTTGCATCAAGGTAAAAAACCCTTTGGGATGAATAAACAGAAAATGAATTGGCCTCATTTCCATTTTTTTTTTTTTTAAGCGTTTTTTGTCTTTTGGCCTCCTAGCTATAAAAAAATGTTATATCCGTATAGACCATGGCTAAAAAGAGACTGCTGGGTTAAAGGACCACTGCTCTGGCCATGGAACAGGTGGCCTTTAGGAGGCGAGGAGAATTAGGAGGAAACTATGTGATTAATACACTGCTAAATTCCATTCTCCATCATTAAGTCACAGCCCTGGGAGTCTCTACCCAGGCAAATACCTACTCCCCGAAGTAATCTGTCTGAATTATATTGGCAAGGTTATGTAGGACTAGGCCTTCGTTACAGCAGATCCTGCTTTTTGCTCGTAGGAATATTCGCAAATGAGCTCAGTGACATGTTTACGTGTGCTTGTCACCGTACGCTCTCGCTCGTATAAGCAGAAATAGCACTAGGAGGAAACCTCATAGAAACACTTGTCGCTTTCTTAGACGTTCCTCACACTCCCTGATTTAGCCAATCTGTGAAGCCATACCTGGTGAAAAGCTAGAAAGTTAGTAAGTGAGTTTGTATTCCTGGCCAGCAAGTGCTGGATTACGCCACCAGGGATAATAATACCAAACTTCTGGATAGTGCCAGAAGGAGCCACGGCTGCACTCCCAGCTCTGTGTCCAGTGGAACCTGATTTTCAGACTCATCTTTGACAGAAACCAACTCAGACTCATTTTGAGTCAGTAGAAGAGTATTAATCATTGCTGAGAGCACTAAAATTGATGTGCAGGAGACACTGACCCAAAATTCAGCTTGTGCAGATAGTTTTACTCTTCAGAACTGAGGTGCACAACCCACGTTGGATGCACGTGGTTGCTCGTGCCCCTGCCTCAGGGGCATTATAGACCTGCTTGTTTGGAGTAACTTGCTGCTGTTGACATTTTTTTTAATGAAAGAAAGAAACAAACAAAATAGAAGATCTGCTTTTCATTTTGCTCAACAGAAAATCTTTGATTAAGTAAAAATGCCATGCTTTCTATAGGTCAGTTTCCCTTTAAAACTCTAGTTGTACTCTGCAGAATAAACCATTTGTAATGTTACAGAGCATAAAAGCATAAAGGAGTACAAATCTTAGCTTGCATAATTTTACTTACTAGATTAGTCATGATGTTACTCATCCTGTGAACTTAAGTGTGATAGCTTGTGTTGAGGGAGAAAGAACCTCACAGAGGGGTAGAAATATTTATTTCATCTTGTTGGAATTGCAGCTCATAAAAAGTTTTTGGACCAGATGCACAAAAGTTGCTGGTTTGCTTACTTACATTCAAAGACTTGCTTCAGAGAGCAGCTAAGCGTCTGTAACTTCAACTGAAATTAATGGGTGTTTGCTATATCTTTGAAGCAGACAAAAAGTCATTTTACTGGGGAAAATTGCTTTGAAGGGATGCACAGCTCCTTGCTGTTAAAAGTGTCACAGGCTTTAAGAATTGAAATACTGCAGATATCAGGCCCCTTTCTGTTAGCTGTGCGTGGACTAGAAAGAATATGTTATTCCCCCTAGGTAGAAGAATCTTTTAAGCCCTTGAGAACACGCTCCATGAGCAAGCCCACAAGCAGATTTGCTTGTTCGGGTATTGGCTGGCCGTCTGTTTTACATGATGAATAGATGTGAAAGGATTAAACCTCTATTAGGAAAGGATATAAGTTTAATGGATAAGGAGAAGGTCATCTGGCTTCCCTCAGATAATGAAAGGAACTGTTCCTACTTGCTGACTTCTGCACACGTCTATGAAAATTAGGGTGCATAAAATAATAGGTGATGCTACATGATCTATGATTTACCTCATAAAATAATTTTGATCATTATTTATAAATATTTAAGGACTTACTACTACAAACCTTTACACAAATTATTTTTTTCTAATGCAAATAAACCTATATACTGCAGTGAGACTGTTTATGAGTACGGATTATGCATGAGAATAAGACTTTATGGGATTGGATCCTTAAAAATTTATAAGCATTAACAAAATATTTCAATGAGTAAATTGAAGAATCATCTGGTACAATCCATTCCTTTAAGCTTCCCAGAAATTCATAACCTTGTACAGAAATGTACAGCAAACCTTTTGTACAGCATAAAATACAGCTTCTTCCAGTGATGAGATAAATCAAGCGACCTTCTTTTTGTCCCTTAATTTATTCCTTTTTTTTTTTTTTTTTTTTCTGGTGGATTACTCATTTTCACAGCTGACAATAGTATGAAACCCATATGCTGGAAGCAGATATGTTAAAGAGGAAAATCTCCCAACTTTCTCACCTCTAGCAGCACATGCTGCAGGAATTTAGACTATTTCTTCTGTTCCACGGGGCTAGAGTGGGATTTCCTGTAGAGGACAGCATATAGAAATATGCCCCAAGCATATTCTCATTGGGATTACTCTGTCCTCCAAGGAAGGACATCTGGAGGGCCCAGAACAGCAGTCTGCATAGAGTCTTAGTGACGCAGAAAAAAAAAAAAAAAGTGGAATGTTGCATCCTGGCAATGCTAAAAGCAACACAAATTACAGTGTTTATGCTGCACATAGCCACATTCCTAAACCAGGCATCTGTTTCTGTTGGCTTTTCAGGTTGGCGATGCCAACAATCTTTATATTGCTTTCAGCCTATGGGCATTGCCAGTGCATTTACAGGTGCTAAGGATTTGCTCCAAGAAGATTAATAATGGTGAAAAACTTCCATTGCAGAAAGGTAGTACAAATCCTTTACGTGACTTAATCTCCCTTAAGACTTGGGCAAGCAGTTCACTTAGTTCTGGATTCCATCTTGATTTTCTAAACTTACAGGATTTGTGGGTTAGGACTTAAATGATCTGTTTAGGATGACTCCAACACTTCTGTTTTCCGGGTGTGTGAATTTCTATAATTTTGAAAGGTGTCCTTAGTTTTGCACTTGCTCCCTTTTCTATATTGTGAGGGATCACACTGTAAAATAGAACACAATTTCCATTTTAAATGACGGAAAATCTGTGGGTTGTCAATAATTCAATAGCTTTAAAAGAGAAACAGCGGTTGTAAGCAAGCTCAACTAGTGCTGCTCATACTCCACCTAGCTCTAATTTAGGGAAAAATATAGCGAGTGAAATATATGTTTCCACTATGTGCCATCCATTACTTGGAACTGGTGTTTCAGGCTGCTCACATAATAGCATGCGTTTCTGAGATACTTAAATACTCGAAAAAGAACTGGAGAGTAAATATATTATAGGCTCATCAACAGAAGTACACAAATTAACTGAAGATAGATCTTATCTTTTTTGAGTTTTGTTTATTTAGAGGATTTATTTAAAAGATTATAGGTCTTTATGAGAGAAGCTCCCTTACTGATATAACATATTTGGATTTCTGCAAGGCAGATGACTTAATACCACATGATATTTTGATTTCAGGTCTTGCATTACATGGAATTAACAGGGCACACATTAGGAGGATTAAGAAGTGTCTCACTGACAAATTTCAAAATATAGTATTTTAATGGGGAGGTTTTGTTCACTGTGGGCAGGTGTTCCAGCACATGAAGAAATCTTCATGTAATACATATTTGTATTGTTTTCAGCAGTCTCAGCCATGAGATAAATTCTTTGCTTTTAAGGTTTGGGTATGACACAGTGCCTTTTAGCACGGTAAACAGAGGATATATTTTGCTTTTGTAGGGATTTAAATTATTTGCTTAAATGATCACTGTCCAACAGCGAGTGCACTAAATTCATTTTAATGCAGTAAATTAATACCTCTGGGAAGCAGAAAACTTTTGGGAATGGTCACTGTCTCAGAAAGCAGAGATTCAGAGAATGGCTGAAAGAGATTACCCGAGATAATCACTCTGACATGAGATCTCAGTGCAGCTCAGGGAGGACTCAGCACAGTCCTTATGCGTTTCCAAAATATCAAGCACAGTTCTGTCATCTGCGCTTTAAGGCGGATGAGAAAATACTGGAGAAAATCCAAAATATTTCGGGAGTCAAGCCCCAGTCTTGACTTGGGAGGCTTAAGGAGCTGGACCAATTGTACTAACTGAAGACAGGTGGAGATGATACATGAAAAGAATAACAGAGCTGTGAGCTTTTTCACTCCTGCTGACAAAAGCATAACTAAATCCAGTGACTGGAAGTTTAAGGTTAGATGTAATCAACCTTGAAATCAGATGCAATCTTCTAGCAGTAAAGGTAATTAAACGCTGTAAGAGCTTACAAAAAGGGGTAGTGCATTCACCATTGCTTAAGCTTTTCCTAAAGATTCTGGGTGTCTTCCTTGAAGATGGACTTTAATTCAGCTCCTAGGAGAACTTGTAATGGACAAAATAGGATGGAACTTGAAGAGGGAGGGAAGAAGGATCAAGTCAGGCTAGACTAGCCCTAAACCTATTAGAAAAATATATCTTATGACTTCTTCCATTATGGTTTAAAAAAAAAATGGCTTGAATTACACCCTGGTCACTCAGGTACTTGCCGTTTGGCTTCAAGGTGATGAGTTTAATCACATCCTATCCTTGAGAGCTTCTGCATGCTGCCTGCAGGGGTGAGGAAGAATTCCTTCTCTGCTCCTCCCAGAGGATATTTGGCCTCGTACATTCTGCAGTAGAAATTTTTGCCTTCCCTTGAAGCCTGGATTATTCATTTTACTGTAGCCAGGAACAAAGTAAACCAATGCAGAAAATTATCTTGGACATTTGAGGATTGGGCTTGAATTAAGGCAAGTCCAGAAGCAATAGAGTTTTTTCAAGCTCAGATTGGCAAGGATGATTTGGGGCTTTTTTGTTTGTTTGTTTTATTTGGATGTTTTTTGTTTGTTTTGCTTTGTTTTGTTTTGTTTTTGTGTGAATTGACTCTCTGGTTGTCTGGACACGTCATGCCTAATCAGTTCTCAATTACTGTAGGGATTTCAGGCACTACTGGTGCCTTGGTGTCTGCTCCAGACAAACAAGAGTCTGGTTTCCCAAGGACTAAAATACCATGGGCTAATTAAAATAGTTGTCTCAGCAATGAGGTACATGTTCAAAACTTAATAGCCAGTGATACACAACGCATCAGAGTAGACAATCAAATGATCTCTCTTGGCCTTAAATTGTGAGGAAATGTAAAACAAAATAGTGCCATTTGCCTGCATGTCTGCCTATATACTTGGGAAGAACATTTCAGAGTTGCTCACCGTTAGTTGAAGAAACCTGACCTCGCAGCTTCCACAAGTCGCAGTCTCTCTCTGTCTGCATCTCTAGGGCAAAAAGTCCAGCTTGTCCAGAAAGTCCAGACAGACAGGCAGCTTGCTCATGAAGAAGACCTATTCAAAATAATAGACTTTTGAAGGTTTCTAGCTGAAAGGCATGAGATGTTGTGCCTGTGCTGCACTCAGTGCCAGGTGAGGATGCTCAGGGTCCCTGGAGGAGACCTCAGGTGATACCCTCTCCAGCAGAGCTTTCAGATAGGCACCAGGATGTTTTGCTGTGGTTGAGAGTTAACAGTGGCTCCATATAGCTCCAAACTATTGCTGAATATAACTTGTTTCTAATCTCTTGCCCAAAAGGTCATGGAAAGAACAGAAAGAAAACCAACCTATTCTAGTGAAATTACAGAAAATACACGTACTTGTATCATTCCTGTGTAAATGCACATCATGACTTGTTGCCTCTCAAGAATATACATGAGTGTTGTATTAATCACTAATAAATGTAACTATTATTAGACATTGTGAACTATTCATAAAAAAAATAGAAAAAAAAAAGATAGAAAGCCATGGCATTATAGATACCCCAAATGTGAGCATCTGGCACTCTGCACTGCACAGTAGGTATAGTTATATATAATGCTCATCATCAGCAAAATTATAGATACATTTTTGTTACTGGAGGATAAAAAGCAAGGACACATTATGCCTCAGCTTATCTTCCTTGCTTTAGATTTATCACAGGTTTCTCTTAAACTACAGATTTATTTAAGAAATGGACCCATCTCATTGAGTATATGTACAGACTGCAAATGGAGTTCATATTGGCTCCGTAGTTTTTTTTCAAACAAATTCCCTATTGCATAATTCTGTCTGTCATTTTCAATAGCTAGATGGAAAAAAAAAAGTTAGTATACTGAACCACTGTTTATGATGAGACATATAGGAAGCAAACAGCAGAGTCCAAGAATTAGTTTGTAGGGCATCTGGGCAGATAATGAGAAACTTGGTAGATTTAGTATGTTTCTAACACTGAAGAAAAAAAGAGTTTAAAAAGTAAACCAGCAGCAACTAACAATAATCAGAAAGTTATTGATTTCAGACTTGAACATCTGAGATGCTGCTCAGGGGATATTGAAGATATTTCTTTGTCTATGATTTCACAAAGACTAAAAAAACACTTGATTTCTCTTGAAGAATTCGTATGGTACCCAGGATCTATTACTTTCAGTCTTCCAAAATAACCAACCTGATATTATAGGTTGAGTTTTTCAAATAATCTATTCTAATATTACTTAGAAAACTGTTAGCCAAATCCACTGAGCTATTGATCCTATTTAATGAATATGCATATTTTGCCATATATTTACATGACATTTTACATTAATATAAAAAGAAATACAGTGTGCCTAAGAGAGGTTGCTAACCTAAGACCCTGATCCTGCAGATATTTATATGTCTGCTCAATATTACGTACTGAGAGTAGTGCCACTGACTTCAGCTGAGCCCTTTAAAGCGTTTAAAGTTAAATATGTACCCAAGTCCTTTGCTGACTGACACTTTTAACAATACCAACAGACATGGTGGTGGAACAAAAAGTGTAGGTTAAATGGTCTCTCATGCTTAGTGACTTAGTTTTCACCCAGATAAAATGGGAAGGCATACACAATTAACTTCTAAAGTAAATCTTTTCACGGGGTGAAAAGTTATACATAAATATCATTGTTACTATGAGATTCCTATTGGTTTTTTTTTTTTTTTACAGCAGCAATTTTGATAAAACAGGATGTATTTTCGCCTTTGATAGAACTATGTTCAAATTTTGCCTTCAAATTAAGCAATAATATGACGGACAAATATGCTATAGTGTAATAACAGCTGTTAGAGGGGAGATGATTTCATGTATATATAGGAGATAGCTTGATCCCATATAAATATATATATATATAGATCATATCTGAAGATTTCCTTCTCTTCGTGTATGAGGATACATGTCTGTAATAGCAGAATTTCAGACATATCTTGATACTACTGTTCTTCAGTGTTAGACATCAGGAATGGCCCAGACTGAAGCCATAAGATACGTGTTTTTCCCCATCATAAACCAAGCTCCAAGGAAAAGCTGACAGAGATTTAACATAGTCTGGGATTCTAGTAACTATTCTACAACATCCTCTCTTTTAGGAAAATACCACAAAAGAGCATCCAAATGGAAACATCCTTTGCAACAAGCTTTGCCACTGAATGGAGCAACATCATGAAAGAACCAGAGATCCCGGGAACATGAGAAGCACAAACAATATCTCTGTGCTTTTGGGAGAGGGACAAGCTTGGCTTTCCCCACAGAAGGCCATTGATGGAGTGTTTTATTACAAGGCACTGATCCTAGGCAAATTGCCAAAGCTGAATTACTGACTGATATATCTGTGGTGATCCAAGAAAACAACTGTAAAACAAAAGAGAAGGAGAAAGAGGATCGGATAAGCAGAAACATTTGTAGTGCGATCGCATCCTTCCTGCCAATAAAATCAGACTTCTTGTTCCTGCTTAACTAGTTGAATCCACGGATTTTAACTACAGGGCCTGTTAGCCATTAGTGCTGAAAGGCACTAATAATTGCTGGGATCCAGAAAGGGTTGAAGTCGCTTAAAATCCATGGTTTGCCAAGAATGCTTTCAGGCTCAGTGGAGTATCTCAATGTGTTAGTCAAAGCTGGTCACCAAGGAGAGGGAAGCAGGAGTCCCAGACACCCAACAGGCCAGAACAAATTCACAGTGGGAAAATACAAATCCGTAAACGAGCAGGATTAGACCAAGGATTTGGCTTGCCTCTTGCCAGTTTGTCTGGGCTTAGAGGAAACCATGAGGCATGTCCCCAGACAGCACTACTGCCTGGGTTCACCAAGAGAACAGCCTTGTGATGACAGTCGTATCTGAAGTACCTAAAACCATTAGAATTAATTTTAAAATCATCTCTGGGAAGCAGCTGAGCAGGGAAGAGAATATGAGAGAGAGGGAAAGAAAGTAAGGACATTAAAATTGACTGATTAATAAAGTATGAATACAAGGATGTGCAGCTGGGGTTTTACACTGGCACTTAAAAATAGCGATACATATTATTCTGCCTCTGGACCTATATTACTTTAAATCTTTTAGAAACATATTAAAATTACTCAAAAAAGGGACCATTTGGAAAAGTTCCCTAGAGTTACGGCTGATAATTAAAAAGAGGTTCATTGTAAATCCTTCTGCCTCCTTCAGCTGTATTATCCTCCTTACAGACAACCCTCTGAGGGCAAAGTCACAGCCTTGATCTGGTGAAATTATTGCCCAGTGATGATACATTGTCTGTGCTTACAGTAACTCAGCCTGAGAACATAACAACAGATCTTGTATGTGGATGCTATAATCTCAGGAGAAAAACATCAGCTACATCACTGTCTTTATTAATGAGATTTCTGAAATGGCATTATTTGTCTAAAACTGAGGATAGATTAATTTCAAAAGGCAAGAAGACCAGGTAAGGGAACTTGCATTTTCAGTTGCATTTCTGCTTTCCCTTTCAGTATACATACTGTCATTCTCCATTTGTGCTAGATCAAATAGAGGCATTACAAAAATAAATGTAAAAATGAATTTGAGGTTTATGAGTGATTGAAATCTAGATGGCAACACCTCTATATACATATGTGTTCAGAAGTTCACGGTCTTACAAAGACTGTGAGTCAGTAAAAACAATGAAAAGAAACACTTAAACTGATATGGAATTGTATTTATAAAAGAGAGAACTGAATTGGAAGTTCTTAGAAGTCATCGTTAAGGCAAGACATGTGTCTACATGTGACCTACAAAGAAGTAGATTTTTTGGAAAATTTTTGGATTTTTTGGTTTATCACTGTTTCCTATTGGGTGTGCAAAACTGCATTGCATTCTGTAGTAGCATCCATCCTTATGCAGAGGGCTGGGACAGGCCTGTGTAGTTTTCCTTCATTTAAGCCTTCAAGACAGAACTGGAGAGAAGCCTTGACCTTCTCTTCTACCTAAGGTAAAGGAGTGACTTTCATCTCACACATTTCTTCTGTCCGTTAAATTCAGATGAAAAAAGGAGTTGGGCGGCACTTCCTAAATAACTTGAGCATTTTCCCCATGAAGGTCATGTGCACAAATGTTGTGTATCCTTTTAAGAATGAGTAAAAATGTGGCCTCTTTTACCACTGAAGAACTAGAATGAAATAACATATCCACTTTTATGCAAGTTGCTTCTTACAGTTTAGTTTGAGTTGTTGCTTTCATTATGAACCTATTAGTTCAAGGCTTTCCCAGAGCCAAGCAGCTTTGCTTCGGGCTACTATTTGGCACACAACCCATCGGTACAAGAGTAATGGTTTATTTGGATAATTTAATAAAAATCCAGACTCAAAACCAAGTGAAAATACAGGTGGAGGTTTTTAGCTTTTGCAAAATGTATTCAAATTACACAAGACATCTTTGTCTTTGAAAACTAACTACAGAAAAGGAGGAGGCTTTGAATCTGAATTAATTACCTTGCCAAATTAGGGGAAAAAATGCAATATTGTCTGACATACTAATGGGTAAAAATAATGATCAAACATAGCACAGAAAACTATTGAAATTCCATGGATTTTTGGTTTAAATATCTGTTGATGATTGAATTACAATCTTTGGACTCAGCTGACATGGTGAGATATCATGATGCATTTGATGCTGTCCTTTGTAAAGCGTTTTGAGATCTGTCAGAGAAAGCACACTTCACAGCTAAGTACATGTGATTGCTATTGATTAAGAAAAATGTAATTCAGTAAGTAAACATCTTTGGTCATTGTGGACAACAAAAAAGTCTTCTGTATACTAATTAAGTATAAAATGATTTCAAGAAATGGAAGTTTGAAAACAGTTGTAATATATGTGAAGAAACATCATATAATGCATTCGCTTTATTGCAAATGTGTGTTACTTCTTTTTGCTGTGCCAGTTATTCTGTACATTTTCAGAATTCAGAATTGGCTTCAACAGATTAACAAAGCTGAAAGCCATGCAACTGAAAATTTTAATTTAGAGCCTTTGAATCAAATTATTAGATAACTGCAGTGGATGACTTAGAAACTGGTAAAGGAACATATACTCTTAAACCACGAGATTGCTTGTTCAGATGCAGTCTCGGGTCACAAGTGTTCAAATGGGCCTCCTGGAGGGCTGCTTGGTGGCTAAGTAGGCACATCTCCATCCATCATGTAGAGCTATTTGGTGATCGTTTTCACAGTTTTAGCAAAAAAAAAAAAAAAAAAAAAAGTAGCAAAGAAGAATGAGTAACTCACTGACTCATTCATAGGCTCTGTTTCCCCGTTGCTGTTCGGGTGATCCCTTCAAACCGTGTTTTTGGGCTGCCACAAGGTTTTCATGTGCTGACTGCCCGAACACTTCTGGGCAGCCCTGTCACTGCTGCTCTCGGGGCTCCTCCGCTGTCAGTGGGATATGGACTAGGTACTTAACAACTAGTGTGGCTCTGTCTGCAAGAGCTACAGCTGCTGCAGAGGACCCTATGCTCTCATTATCCCCAGGACCTGGTGTTTCTGCAAAATCAGGACTACCATGTGCCACTCTTAAAAAAAACCAAACAGGTCTTAACTATGTTGCTGTTTATGCTGGTGGCATCCTTGAGATATTTGGATGCACTGATTATGGAGATATTTAGTCCCTCAAACTATATTCACTTTAGTTTGCTGTGAATGGGAAAATAGGAAATGATGGGTCAGGAAAAACATGCTGATAGACAGAAGGTGGAATTGTTGAGAAATGTTAGCTCTGTGGTAGGCTTGCCACAAATATAATTTGATTTGGGAAGCAAGACACTATAGGTTTTTACCACCTGATTTAAACTCCACAACCCCCAAAAAAGCTACTGAAGGATTGTGAACTGATCCACAATTTAACAAGATTTAATCCATTTTGACTAGTTCTGTGTTAGAGATGGAGATTCCCCATATTTAAAACAATGTGTGTTGTGCTATCTGTGGACTGTTCTTGAAAATTTTGGTTTCATAGATAGCCCCAAAAGTGGCTGCAGGCTGATTAACACTCGGAATTACCTGCTGCAACTTGAGTTTTTACAGCACTATTAAACCTTGCTCTACATTGGGGTAGTCTGCGTAGGGTCTTCACCTTTAAGTGAACATAGGGTGAGGAAGAGCAGTCAGATATTTTTGGCCAGTTTCATTGAATTTTGGTCTTATGAATGCTGAGGCATAACTAGAAAATGGAAGTGGCTCTCTAATGCAAAGGAGATGCTTGGGAGTAGTTCTTAATTTTCATGCTCTCCAGGATGGTAACAGAGCTTGGCCATCATTTGCAGCTGTTGTGGGATATATCACAATGAGCAGAGATTAGCCGTTATTATTCAGCGTCTGTTCGGTGTCCTTAGTATCCTATAAAATGTTAAGCTTCACCTAATTGAGCTAGAAGGAGAAACAAACCAATAAATCTATTTTTATTATGATTATGTTAGCAGTCTGGGAGTAAATGAATATTAAGTATAATGTCTGGAAACACTAGCTAATCATCTCCCAATCATAAGAGTAGGTACAAAGAAGCAGACTGAGGGTATAGAATTCTTTTCAAAAAGATCCTTTCACTTGATGTTATAGCAATTAGAAGAGCCATTTATTATTAGTCATTAACATCAGCCACTGCCATCGGGCCAAAAAATGCAAGTGTATTTGGAGCAATGTTTAGCCCTTTTCTTATAACGAGCAGCAATTGGGAATGCATTACACCAGTGCTCTAAGAGCAGTATTGGTTTCCAATATGTTTCCTGGCAGAACACGAGGTGTCAGTTTTAACCTCTCTTGCCCTAAATGGTTTAGGACCTGAAAAATGCTCCTCCGGGAGCGTTTTGGAGCTCCTGAGGAGAGAGCAGAGATTTAGCACGTTAGTACCCCTGTTGTAAGGAGGAGAGCGGTGCTGCCCGGGTGTCCTCTAATAGCCCATGCTCTCAGACACAACCTGGTGGAGCTCAGGGCCTGCTGCTCTGCCCTGGCTTCCCCCTCCTAGTTCAGGCAGTTACAGGGAGGGTGAGCTGCATGGTGTGCGTTTATGGGCAGCTTTTCTCTCCGCTTGCCTCGTGATATCTTTTTGTCACTGTCGGGATAGGCCCTTTTGACCAATTTTGAGTAACGGAAATATAGAGATGTACTTTAAAAACCTTAGTATAAGTAACGAGCAAGAACAAGAGAAAGAAGCAGAGTGGCAGAAAGAAAAAACAGATGCTACTTAGCAGACTCCTCATGTCTTTTCTCACCAGTCCTAACAGAATCAACTGGCACGGAGAGCGGAATGGGCTCGTACCCGACACCGCTCCAGCAAGGTGCCTGCTGGGCTGAGCTCTTCCCAAGCAGCTGCACCCATGAGCTGCCCTCAGCCAAAACACAGGGCGGACAGGCTCACTCCCGAAAGTCAAGTAGAAATCTCGGGTTTAGCCATGAACAGCCTTTGTCAGCAACATCCCAAGTGCTCGTGACGACTCTCCTATTTTCTCTCTCCTGACACCCTTCCCAAGGAGGGCAAAGTAATGTTCTGGCCGAATCGGGATGGCTTTGTAACACCTGGGGCCTTTGTGCAGTGGACAGTGGTCGCTGTCTAGCATTTTTATAACTTCCTTTGTTCTTCCTCCACAAAAATTTGTTGTGGGTAGGATTCTATAAGACACTATTGTTACTTATAAATAGCACCAAAAATAAAACAGAACGGGGGTAGATTAATGAGCTGCCCTGAGCAGTCATTTTATATTTCTAGCAGAGAAGGAAGAAGGTTTTGAAGAATTGTTGACACTGGACATTGGGATCTCTCTTTTCCAAAGACTAATGCGGCACAGTATAACAGAAGCCTGGCTTGGAAATACCACTGAGGGGAGAGCTAAGAAGTTCTTCCCATTCGCACAGTTATAGCAGCTGCCCCCCAAAGCATAGGTGCCTTACAGCTTGCATGTTTGAAATACTTAAATTCACCTAGTACACCAAAAAAGGAGGAAAAAATGCAGAGCTTTCAATATCGGGCTTTCAGGATCACTGTTTTCCAAAGGTGACCTTTTTATGAAATTGTTACCGCTGAGATATGGCAGGAGGCCCAATACTAGACTTAGCTGTGTTGAAGAAAGCTGGATTATTCCCCAGCATTGGTGGCTGCCAACTGGCTTCTGTATGTTCAGTAACATATTGCATGAAATACATCTTTTTTAACAGAAGTTGCTGTAAGACAATTTGTTGTTTGAACATTGAACATCTACAATACATTGAGAAAAGCTCAGAATTAAAACAAACTGTACATGACTTACTTGTAAGGACTGGTTTTATCAGGATGACACTAATTATTCATGTTAGTCCTCTTTTTCCGTTCAGCTATTACAGAAATAATATTTGATGGAATATTTGATGACTGTCTCTGGATTGCCCAAATTTATGGGCTGATGTTAAGCCTGTACTAGTTCTATCAAGTACTTGGCATATTTGAAAACATTTTCAGATATAGTAAAAATAAAACACAGAGATGAAGTAAAATGTTAAGACTCTGAAAAAATGAGTATATTAAATGGGTTTTATCTTACAGTTCAGGCATTAAACCTTATTTTTTGCCAGCTGTAAGAATAAAGTAATAAGTTATAGTTTGACCCCCCCCACCAAATACTCATTCGTAATATAAATGGGTTCTCTGAGAGAAAATCTTTGCAAAGAATGAATGTTAGAAATGATCAGTCATCAAAATGGGGTCATGAAACAGAAACCTTCGGAGAAGGGATCAGTACACTTCACTCTTATAACAACCTCCCAGGAAACGATGCTGCCCGGAGTATTTATGTCTGAAATGATAACTGCTTGTAGGCTTCAGATCAGCGAGGATGAACCACGGTGCTTTTCCTTTTTTTTTTTTTTTTTTTCCCCAACCCTATTTGGCTGCCGCTGTGCCTGAACCGTCAGGGAGCAAATGCTCTGACTTTGTCTTGTGGGCTCATTTCTCAGCATTCTGACAATGTCTGTCACATCCCGGCATGTGTCAGCTAGATTGTAATGATTGTTACTAAAACTGCTACACTGAGAAATTAAAGGTGAAGATATATGTTAAAATTGCCTTTCCTATTCATCAGAGGTGCCTAGGCCCTGAAAGAAATTCCAACAGAATAAGTGCATCTGTAAGGGCTTTTTTTTTTCTGACAGCTACAGATAATACTTTGTATAAATAAAGCCCTCTTCACTCAGGTTTTCTTAAAAAAATAGGGCAAGCAAAAAAAAAAAAAAAAAAAGAACTTGTAGACTGACAAACCATGATCATTAACCTGTTTTAATCAGAAATCTAATTGCTTTGCAAAGATCACTGGGAATGCATGAGACAGGGTCATTCCATTTCTAGCTCATCGCTCTGTCCAATTATCTTCTTCATCCTTGCATTATTTTCTAGGTGTTTACACCACCTACAGTAATAGAGATCATTATGTAACAGTCAGCATCAAAAAAAAAGAAAAAAAAATAACACAATGCCTTCAGGAGAGAGGGTTTCTTATGAACAAAACCTGCCTTTTTACATATATATCCATCCACCCAGGCAGTTCAGCACCTTTCCTCAGGAAGAGTTTGTAATTTTTTTTTCATTCAGGAAAGCCTTTGGGGTATTAAATGAGTTTTAGTGAGTAGGCTTTGTGAATCCAACAGCTTCCCAAAAGCCTAATTTTTAACCTTTTTCTCTCAAAGTAAACTGGTTATTAAAAAGAAAGAGAGAGAGAGAGAGAGAAAAAAAGAGGGAAAGATACAGCAATTACTGCAATATAAATAAATTGAAAAGATCATCATTAATTGCAATATCAGCAAGGCCATTCATATTTTCAGTTTAATTCTTTTGGAATGAAAGAGACCAGCCGTATAAGGATACTGTTGGATACTCAATGAAATGAAGTAGAAATGAACTGGAAGCCTTACTTGGTGTGCTGGTCATATGTCAGATTCCTCTTTCCCCCAGAAAGCTTGTGGGGGCTGGAACTTGGTATTTTTTAGCATGAGGAAGACAGAAATTTGGGGGCTGCAAACTGTACTCACTTCCCATTCCTGTTCCTGCCTGGTAACTGCCGTCCCTGCTTGCCTCCTGCCGTACGTTCCAGGTGTCAGACCCCCACATGGTCATATATTACAGCCTAATTAATTAGGCCATATTTCCAGGTTGGAGTGCCAGAGCTCTTGCTTCTCAGTCCATGTGGAGATATCTGGGAATAAGCAGATGGATTTTCACGCATTCTGATCACCTACAGCTCCAGCTGACCTGACCCACGCCAGGGGATGACTCTGAAAACAACGCTACTTTTCCTATGTACAAATTTCAGAGCCCCATTGTAGGAGCTCACGTTTGTAAATACTGTCCTAAAAATTTGTATTCTATCCCTCACCACTCCATAGTCCTATCCCCAAAGCTCAGCCCTAGCTGGGCTTCCCTTTGGGGAAGGCCCTAAGGATGCCTTGCACCCTTAGGCCAGCGCTGGTCCAAGCCAGCATGAGCGTGGTCTACCCCAGCCTAGCAGCACATGAGCGGAGCTCAGCCCACCTCAGGCAGACGATGGCTGCTTAGGCCAAACAGGGCTACAAAAAAGCAGTAGGATGGAAAGAGCAGAAGTAACAAGGCTCCATGGGGTTATACCAGTTTTCAGACCCACTCCTTGCAGAGTAACTACGGCCTTTGCAGGAAAACGGGCTGCATAGCTATGCATGGTGGGACCCGCATTTTCTGTTACTGCAGAAAAGAGATAAGAACTGTTTGGTGCTGCGGCTGTTACCTAGTGACAGCCTCGCAGCGGGGATGCTAAGCCTTAGCTCACTACCGTGCTACAACTGGAGACTGAAATAGCACCGCTCTCTACTGCGCTCAAATACACCAGGACAAATTTAGAAAAATCAATTAGCGTTTCAAAATAGAGGCAGCACAGTAAATGCGGGATATCCTTGCATTTAGTCCATGCAGCGGGCGTCAGTGGAAGCTGGATTGACTTTCAGCACTTCACTTCTATGTGGGTCCCATGAAGTGCAGCCTTCTACCCTTCTAGTCTGCGGAGGCATGGGAAGATGAGGCCACAAGGCAGGTGTCCAAAGCTTCCAGTTCCCTTTTCCTATTAGATATGGCTGGGCTAGGATCCTGCCTGTGCAAGTTATGGCAGTGCCACTGATTTCAACTGCTCTGGGTTGACTTATCCAAGGGAAAGGCATACGGGGCTTCTCAACAAAGAAATAATTCTGTGTAATCTTTAACTGAAATGTTAACATCATCACCTGTGCAGCAGACAACAACAAACAGATTTTATTCAAATTCGCTGTTGCTGGAAACATATTAAAAAAAAAATCCAAATAAGATCTGGAATCTTAACTCTGATGGGAAAATTCACAGACCGTTCTCTTTAATTAATTTAAACATCACTTATTTAAACGTCTAAGCTCTCCTGAGTAATTCTGGTAACAGCACTTAAAAATAATGCTTCCATGAAAAGCTCTGCTAATTCAGAAGATGATCAGAATTAATGTTGCTCATTTCACAAGGAAAAAGACGACTGTCTCTGTTGTGCTGCATGCAGGAAGCTCTAGTCTATTAGCAAACAATATCAAAGATGAGATCGTTAATACTAGCTGAAATAAACAAGACTTTTATATTGAAATATGGCAGCCTGAAAGGGAAAAAAAAAAAAAAAAAAAAAGATGTCTCCCCAAAATGGAAGGAAATGGAAGGAAATAGCAAATTTCATATTTTATCATTGTTATAAATGCTTTTATAGCTTTGATTAATTTGGTGCCATAATGACCCCATCATGATTGGCATCTGCTGGTCAGCTTGAATATTTATGTACTTCCCCCACTCTCTGACATATCAGCTTCCAAGTTGCACTGGTTTAATCCTATCCATTAGAAATGCCTCTGCCTTACATGTGACTTTGGCCCTATGAATAGGAAACCTTTTTATTTAACCTGGGAAATTTTGCTTTTCATATCAGATACTGTGGTATCTGGCTCTGCTTCGATGAACTCTTACATGAATAAAGTTTCTGCAGGAGCAACGTCATGCAAAGGCAAGCTAACGCATAAGATTTATTTTTTTTCCTGCAGTTACTGATGAGATTTTGAAAGCAAAACTTTCAACAAAATTCTGTGCTCTTTTCCCTTTCAATGAGTCTAGAATGTGAAATTGAGTTGGAGATATTTTGGGTTGTTGATATCAAGGGTCTGTTGCTCTTCCTAGAGAATAATTCTATTTCACTGGAGCCTCAGAGAGAACTGTTCATGCAAGGAGCCAGCCTGTAGGCATGTACGAATGGATGTTCTTGGTTGTCTGTGCTATTTGTTTGTGAAATTAAATATATAGATTTATCTGTAGAGATAACCAGGTAGACTTAATAAATGCAATAAGCTAGTTGCATAACATTTCAGTGACACATAACGTAAAATATTTAATATGTTATAAAAACTTTCCTCAGCTAGATTCATACTAAAAGGGCAAATTCATTATTTCCCTAGCCATTTTGATATGAAACAAGCAAAAAAAAAAAAGTAAATAATAATAAAAAACAACTTTGTAGCTTTGCAACTACCTGTTACATACTTATTCTGTCAAGCACAGATTGGTTCTTGCCATCTTGGATAATGCTCGCTTTTGTTGAGTGTTGGGGTTGAGGGAGAGTTTTATTGGTTGGTTTTACTTGATCAAAGCCATGATTAAATCCTAGACTATACAATGACGTAATTATTGTAGATATAAAGGAATTAGCTGGAATTCTGAAGGAAAGAGTGGGATGGCCAGGTACCTCTGTCATTTAATACATGAAGATGGGCTATCTGTCTGGCACTTCTTCCAGAATTTTATATTTAGGACTTGCCAATAAGTTAAACAAATCTTGGCACTAGATTCTCATTTGACTTAGGCTAATTTCAGTATATTGTTCTTTGTCTAAGGAAAAATCAACAGAGACCCTGTAAAGGTAAATGCATCCTTGCCTTGTTGTATTATTAGCGTGTGTGGGACCGAGTGCTCACAAAATATGTTTTGATACTATTTTTAAAAGGATTATCTAGAATCTAGCCTCGAAACAAAATGGAGCCTTTCCCAATTTTCATCTGATTAATTCCAAAGCTGACACTGAAATACATCTTCAAGCAAAACCCCCCTTAACTTTTATAGTAAGTTTGAGCAAGCACTTAAGAATTTGGATCCAGATTTGCAAAGGCATTTAGATACTTAGAGAGGTATCAAAATGCATTTGCCAAGTGCCTGCACAGGATCTGGGGCTAATTCACATTGAAAAGCAATGAGAATTAGGCATCAAACAAACCTGGATCTTGAAAGTCTCACTGGACACTTTCATGCAATATTACATGCCTAAGTGTCTTCTGATTTTTTACTGCTGGCCTTCAGACTGGAATTACTTTAAACGAGGTTCTTCAGTTATGAGAGAAGAAAGAACAAGTTGTATTTTTATGTTAAAAGAAATGAAAAAGAAAAAATTAGTTGTGCCAAGCTGTAAATATCTGCTATGAAGTTCTGTGTGTTCACATCTTAAAGCAGCATCTAAGCATATCTTATGAGCTACGAGGCCAGGAGAGTGTAATATATAACTAACAGAGAATAGACTACCTACCTTTGCAAGACTGTTTATAAGAACACATCTGATCTGTTTTGGCATTTGAAATATGTTTATAGCACATGAGCCCCTTTTTCATTACAAGCTGAGTACAACCATGTGAACTATTACATTTTTCTCCTTCTGAAATATAGAGAAAAGAAATTGCTGCCCTGAGCCATGTTTTGAACTACTAACCACTGTCACTTGAAGCAAGCAAAGCTTTAAAACTTACACGGCAAGACTTAACCAGAACCTACAATATCTCTCCCTACCTACCCATCTGCTGATAGAAACAGATTTTTTTCTAAGGTTCCTCCACAAAGTATTTACCTTTCAGTAAGATCAGAGCTGAATTCCTAGCGTAGCAGACCCTGCCTAGGTACAATAGTTCATCTCCGAAAAGTATTTACAAGGAATTTTTTCCCTAAAATGTTAGTAGGCCAAGACAATATATGTGAAATAGCCCCAAGCATATAGATTTGACAGACAAAGCTTGTTGCGTTCCTGTGTAATGAGATAAACAAATCTCAGCCCTTCAGTTTTTCTAATCAGACAAATAAAATCAACAGATTTCTTCTGTTCTGTAATTGTATGTGTGTCAGTGCGGCGCCTTCCCCAGTTCATTTGTTGTGATTTATGTTTTCAGAAAGTGTATGGCTGCGCTGCATGAGAAATGTCTCTGTTGAATTGAATTCTCTGACTGCAGTAATGCCGGATGAGCTCAGTGTCTTAACCTGTTGCTGATTTCTTGATTTTGAAGAACTGCTGTGTACAATGGCTGCATTATTTATAGCAATTCATTTTCTGTCTCATTCTGCAAGTTTTTCACTCTGTGGGGGAATTGCAAGGAAAAGATTTTTTTTCTTTTCTCTTTGTGTATGACAAAATAATATATTGCAAGCAAATTTCTATTTAAAGATAGTGTCATAGTCAAATTCTGCTTTAGTTCTATAAATTTGGATAAAGTGTCAAGAAGTTCAGAGGGAATGGGAAGATTTTGTAAAACTTCAGCAAAAAGCACTGAAACACCAAAATATGACTAAAAACCCAAGGTACCTGGGTGCTTGCTGTTTTTATCTGCAGATATTTCTGGTGAAGGAAATGGGAAGATATCCAAATAGGATGAAATGAAAGGAAAAGCAAGGAATAAAGGAGGAGAGGTATCCAGAGTTCATTTGGTTATGAATTTATCAATTCTGTGGTCTAGGAAAGTATATTATCAGCAACTGAATGCTGGCAGCAAATGACCAGATTGTGTGGTAAAAGTAAAAACAAAACAAAACAAAAACAAACAAAAAAGGGCTCGTCCGTCCCCAGGTAATCACTAGAAATGGTTCAGCAACACCGTCTCTCAGGTACTCGGGGAGCATCCCAACCCGAAAGCAGAAGTGTGGAATAAAGTAAGTAAATTGAGATCAGACCCTTCAGGATTTGGGTCATTGCAGGCAATGCGTGACAAAGGAAATGTATCCCAAGCACACAACAAGTATATATGTTATATATGAATTTTCCTTAGGGGCTTTTAGAAGCAAGAGATACAAAAGAGCTAATAGATCAGCCAGCCTGCTCCCCTCTGATCACAGGACCACTATTAAACCTGTCCTTTCTGGTGTTTGGTACCAGGCAATCACACATCACCCAGCTTTCCTCTTGCAGTACTCTGCTCCTAGCCCTCTGGAAACGTAAACGTTTTAATACACGTACTGAACGAAGGCAGCATGCTGTCCTGCGAGTATGCCATTCTGTTTCTCAAATTGCCGAGAAATATTAAATTCAAAGTAAAAAAAAAAAGAAGAAAAACCCATTCATAAAATCAAGTTTGAAGACAAGATTGCTTTTAAGGGAAAGCTCAGCTTGAAGTTCAATATGGCAAAGTTATATCTGCTGCCTGTGCCAGATACTGGAGTCGGAAGCTCTTTCTCTGTGTGTCTTTGAGTTTTCAGAGGTGATAGGAACAAAATGGTTTGTATGTTGAGTTTTAGCATCCTCACGTTGCTGACAGTAAAGAAACTGCAGCTTCAGAAGCAGGAGGTTGGAGGCACAGCACACCCTACCAGGTGAACTACCAAGTGAACCAGCCTAATTGTCTTGGCCAAGGAGATCTTACATTGACCTTGGCAGTCATCCCTCAGCAGAACGTGTGGGTGCAAGATGGTGTGATGGGGTTCCCTGAATGGAAAGAAGAGAAAGTGGGATGCACATGGGGTCCCTGGGAGGAGAGAGGGAGGTGACTGTCCAGAAATGATGAAATGGACGAAGAAAGAAACTGGAGGTCTATAATCCTTGTTAGAAAGGAGAGAGACTGATCCTGATGCAGTAGGGACAAGGAGGAGTATGTGAAGGCCTAGGTCCTTTTGTGATGACACAGCAAGTTGCCATTCTCTCTTTGCCTCCATGGCCCATCACCATTTAGTTAATTTATCCCCCTTCCACCTGCTGGAAATACTAGCTACAGTCTTCCAAAAGGTCAGAGTTTTTTGTTTGTTTGTTTAAATTCTCCAGCTAAACATAAAAATTCTACAGTAATAGCATGTGTTTCCCAAAAAAGCTCATGTATAGTATCAGCTAGGGGAGAATTTCAGGACTCTCATTGAGGGTAGTTATCTTCAGTACCTACCTAAAGATCAGAAATGGCTTTTTGTTTGATTGTATCTGTTTTCAGGAATTAACCTCTCCTCTCAGCCCATCAGAAATGACTACACAGCTGTGGCATCAGCAGATACCGTCACACATCGGGCAGTGAGTGAACTGCCCAGGCACAGTTAATGTGTCAGGTGGTGCCCAGTGTACTCAGAGAGTTGCCTCTGTTGAAAAAGCTAATGGGCCTCGCAGTATGAAATACGACTATTTTATCAGCAGCGATGGAAGCGCATTCTGCGAAATATCTCAGTAAACAGACTGACCTGCTCTCCTGGGCAAGATGCTGAGAAAGTGGGTTGCACACTGTGGCTTGTCAGATGCGCTAATAGAGAGGAGTTGTACTCTCAGTGCTGACCCTAAGAAGAATGCACAGAACAGATGTCACATTTATAGTCACTAATTGAACATGACTATGGCTGGTAGCACTTTCCTACCTCATCTGCTTACCCTCAAAGACTACGTCCTGTTTGTTTATCAGAAGTACTCACGCTTCCCCAAAGATTCATCAGGGACTGCATCTCTCTGCCAACGGGGCCTTTTATGTAGAACTATTACTCTGTATTTGCCTCTTATGCTTTCCTGATCCAGCCAATGTGAATCATCATGTTCATGCAATATTTCAGCCAGCAAAGGAAGGAGTGCAAATCATCCCCAACTTTGCATTTGTTAGGAAGCCCCCGGAGGTCATCAAAGCAGCGACAGGCAGGTCAACTTTCAAACTGTCACAGAATTTCTGACCTTACATAACTTCAAATGCAGCAAACAACTCTGGATAAACTATTGAACATGTTGTGTTCATGAGGAGATAGAAAGAAGGAAGGAGACAGCCAGGAAACTGCTCCAGTGAGTCTTGTTGGGAAACCATCGCTTCCCAACGTGGGACACCCTGAGGCAAAGACCTTCTGCACATTGCAAGGCTGGAATTACAGATTATGACCTCCACATATTCTTACATGTTGACTCTCTTACACCCAAAGAGTTGCACTAAGACACCACTCAGCTCTCAGAGCATCAGTGGGAGCCATCAGGACTGCAGAAGACAGTCCTAACAGAAGCTGGGCTTGGATTTAGCATTCATGTTTCAGACTGCCTCTGAAAACCAAAGTTAAGGTTTGTTTCTAACTACAGAGCACTTTTTAAGCCTCCTGGAAGCTGGCTGACAATCCTTCCCGTGAGGTTTTCATATTGTGAGTAGCACCAGAAATGCCACATTTCTGCAAGATGGCTGCCACCGGCAGAAGGTCTGGAGTGCCAACAGTAATTAAACCCATGAAAAATAGTGTGCAGCTTCTCACAGTTTATGAATAGTGATGAGTACCTTATTGCGCACAGACCCTTGAGCAGAGCACAAAGCCCGGGTAATTTTTCATTATCCTGCAATCCTCCACACCTTCAAATCAATCACAGTTCTGCCATGGACTCCAAAGAGGCAGGGTGAGATATCACAGTATATGTGAAAATCCACCTGCTCTGAATACACAACAAGGAAAGCTGAGCACCTGCTGTAACAGTATCACTGGCATAAAGCAATGCTACCTCTTTCAGCCCAGCTAAAATGCATCCACCATCGCGTGGCTTGTAGCAAAGCAGTTTTAATAGTATAGTTACAAGAAATTCACTCTGGAAAGTAAGATGGATTCAAAGAGGCTCTTTTTCTTTTCAAAAGAAATTTAAAAGCACGTTTCCTCTCTCCTTACCTGCCAAAATAAGTAAATAAATAAGCATTAGCTAGGAAGAGGCTGTTCTGCTTGTGTCCAGAGCTTTCCTTATGCACAGGCAAAGCATCTTGCACAGATATAAAACTTATGAGGAGCCAAAAGGAAGTGATAGTAACACATGACACAAGCCTTGCCTTATCAGAGAGGTCAAGATCCCTACTGCTTCTATGTGAAGCTAATAGCAGTTACATATGTAGTCAATAATAAATATTTTTTCCAGTATGCTTTGAATTGGGTGTTGTTCTGCAAGCGCAATCAAAGCGATGGCTTCAGGCCTTGCTAAGATTTTGTTGTGGCATCAGGGAATCACTAGCTCTGTAGGGAGACCACGGGGACACAGTCTATCCAGCTTGTACACAAAGCACTTGTCTCTCTACCTGGGAATTCCCATAAATGCACACCCATCATCTGAAAATATTCCCACAGGGCTGCCTGAAGCAGAGAGCAAATATCTTGAGAGCAATAGTGGAAACCTGACTCCCCTTCATGAGGTTGCATTCCCTAATTTTTCCATAACCTGCGTTTTGATGTGCGACTTTGCTAAGTCACAGCAAAGATCAAACACCACAACCTCCAAACCAGGCTCTTGAGGCAGCTCGGTGCATATGTGTAAAAGCAAGCGTGATGCAGCCCTCAGCCCATTGCTGTTTAGCCTTTGGTTGGTTAGCACGCCTGGCATCCCACCAGGATACATGTTTGCATCATTCTCAACTCTTCAGCCCGAGCTTACAGCTGATCCCAAGCTCCCTCTCCAACCATCCTTTGGCTGCTGCCTCCAGATTTCTGATCCTACTTACTCACTGTTGTTTTTCTTATGTGCCTCAGGCAGCAGCTTCTACTCAGAGGATTGGCAAGTCTGTCTGGACACAAAGCCAGGATGCACATAGTGCCCCACAAAGAACTGAGAGTTCATCACAGTCTGATGTACTGTGCCCTAGCTGTGCATCCACTTACTGCTCCAGGACTGAAAAAACACGGACTCTAAACCAAGCATTTCTAGTATCTGACTTAGATCCACACAAATGAATAATTAACAACTACTTAAAATAATCTTAAAAAAAAAAAAAAAAAAAACACTATCCTGAAGCTTACAAAATGTTTTACATCCTTACTTCTGGAAAAGGGAGTTTTACCACTCTTATCTGTATCTTTTATTGCAGTGCCCCAATTTGCCACTTCAGGTTGAGGTGATGTGCAGAGATACACTCTGTAGGGTCACAAAACATGAATATTTTACAGTTCTGTTTGCTTGCTTGTGATGAGATACATATTAGCAAATGTAGGGTGTAGCAGAGTACTGCTGGTCCTTTTCCCCGTTCACAAAGTGTTTAGTTCCAGTAGCAGCAACATGTACTTGGGCTGCTGTGCTGCTCTAGTAAGTCGGATCCATATCTGAGATAAGACAAAATGTTCTCACAAAGTCTCCTCTTTCTGAGCCTACTACTCAACACAGTAACTATTAAACCTTATAGAGCTGAAATATAGAAGATAATAGTGGTATTAAAAGGCTATCAGATTAATGGCTTCTGAGGTGCAGTTTATCAGAATGGAAAATTTAACAGTTGTTATTTTGGTTTATTAACAGAAGGAAGGTCTGGGACGGGTTCCCTAATGAGTTAATCTTCCTCAAGCCTGAGATGCTTCTCCTGTCACCCAGCTGCTGCCAGATATCCAGCAAAAAACATGCGATGGGTGAGAGTTGCAGTCCTTACAAGGGGTCTCTCTCCTTCCCTGTCAGCTTCCACAGTTTCTTTCTCTGCTCTGCAACGCACTGAGCTCCAGCTACAGCTACAGCCTCTTTTTTCATCTTTTCTTCCCTTCAAATCCTGCATCGCTGTCATTTCTGCCTTGCCCCATTAGTTTGGCACTGCCTCTCACAGACTTTCTGTATTCATCTGTCTGTATTCCTTGGGGAAGGTCATACAGAAATGGGAGGAAGCAGAGGGGGATGATAGTTTTATCTGCAGCTGAAATTCCAGAGCTTTGAGTTAGTGTCATCCTCTCCATGGTGGCCTTAGTGATGAGGTTGCCTGTTTCCTACTTCAACATCAGTCCAGTCTATTTTAGACTGGACTGAGAGCACTAACGTGTTTCACATGACCAACATAATGCAGACATCACATTCAGTTATGTCAATAAGGTGATGGCCAACAGCAGGCTGAAGGTAAAGGTTCTGCAACATTTTATTTTCTCTCTGAGCCATACTGTTTGTAGAAAGACAAAACAAAACTTAGAAACAAACATCCAAATGCAAGAAATCCAACTGATATTTATAGGTTTTTTTTTTTTTGCTAAACAAGAGCTATTACCAAATCAGACTCTGAACTATATGAAATACTCTTAGGGCCTTCCGTACTCCCACAAGACTATCTATTCAGTGATGCATGCCTATGTGCGCCTGCCTTGTTAAAACTACCCCATCAGTGTGTTGTTGTGCTGTGGAAAATGTAAATCTATGGGAAACATTCAGCTCTGACTCATTATCTGCACCTAACTGCAGGCTCATGAGCTCAGAAACAGAGAGCAACTCTCACATCAGCATGGGGAACCTACAGCATTCTTTTCCTCAGTAATTTTGCTCTGCAGCATGTAGCTTTGTTTGATTTTTCATCCCAGACGTGATTACTGCAACACTCTAAAGTAGCCCGATTGCTCTGCTACATATTTCTGTAGAGAATTCACGAATGAAGCAGAGAGGCCAGAGAAAAGAGGGAGCCTCTCTGGCAATAGCCTTGTTAAATGGCTGGCAAATCACCTGGTCCTAGTCAAGGAACTGCAGCAGAAAACAACCAACAACCATTTCTCCTTCATGATACCTCAGAGCACAGAGGCAGTGCTCTGACAAGCGACCCAACTTGCAAAGTGCAATGGCTAAAGAAAATGAGGCAAGAAAACATCTGTTGCAATGAGTCCTGTTCCTCTGCCAACCTGGCCCTGCTCCTCACTTGTTTGAACTTTCTGTGCATCTTGCGTGTCCTTCTCCACAGGGGCCCACCTAAAGACTAGAAACTACATTTCAGGGCTTTGGGCTTCCTGTAGTTAAAAAAAGAAAACAGTAAGAGATGGGAAATGGGGCAGAGCTGATGGTTGGAAGCCACCAGGCTGAGGAGCACTAACATTTTCCAGGTGAGCCCTCCAGGCCCTGAAATGTTAAACTGTTGGTGCCTCTTCCAGCAGACAGCTGCTCTCTGATAGAGTCTCAGTCTACAGAGGATGGATTTAAGGATAGATGCATTTTAATGTGACAGCCTAATTTAAATGTCCTGTTTTGCTTCTTCTCTCTGTCTGACCAAGGGGCTCCTTCTTCCCTTTTGGGAGCACTGAGTCTTTTCTTTAGAGGTGTCTGGCCTGGATACACTGTCAGTGAGAAGGACAGACACCACGTGAGCCACCTCTGCATCTCTCAAAAGGTGACGTACACGAGCCTTTCCATATGGCTCATGTACGACACCTTTTGAGAGATGCAGAGGTGTGATAGTGTGATTGTTTGCAATTACTCTGATACAGCCTGGCTCTTTTAGAGTCCTAACACACAGTTTTGTAATCTAGAGCTTTCCTTGGGTATACATTCATGAAGTGGGTGGCTTGTTTTTTATGGACTGTTTTAACAGACTAACATTCAGCACCTAAACAAGGACCCCAGTTCAAACAGTTCAATTGCTTCACATCTGCCCTAATGCAGCCCTGAGCCTTCAAATTTGCTTTGTGACTTAAGTTAAATCATTTAGGGCTGCCTTATGATATTAGACAGAGTCCAGGACAATGATGCTATACCTAAACAGTGACACTTAAGGAGGGCCTCTGCAATGTCCTAGTAGCCAGGAATATGCCATTTCCTCTTCTGCTTGCTCCTCGGAATGGAGTTTTTAGCTGTCCTACCACTACAGTGTTATCTCCCTAGTCCATACTCTATGAGGTATTTTGCAGGAGGAGTGGTGAAGAATGCCATCAAGGTTTGACTCATTTCTCTTCTTCCTATCTGGATGACAAAGGTATGTTTTGTTTACCTTTGTGCTGCTACTCGGGAAGACTAAGGTCTGCTTGGTCTGCCTCATGGCCTAAGCCTTAGCTATACTTGCCTATGTGGTTATGCCTGAACATTGCTAGGGACCAAACCGTGCTATAAAAAATGAAATTGCTCCTGTCTCCAATCTGTTACTGAAATGAGAATATTAATAGCTACTTACATAATTACTATCAATTAAAGAATGTTTGTACAGTCTTTACCTACTATGAAGAGCTAGGGAATTGCTAAGGGATTAAGAAAAGTGCTAAATTGAAAAATCACATGGAAAGCAACTCCTATGAAAACAGTAAGTCCTTTATGCTTGTGCAATGACTTTATATCCCTTAGCAGTGTTGCTGCTGTTGAACTTTTCCATTTCCATATAAATGCCAATGCTCTGATGAGAAGACTACTTACTGTGAGTGCTGATGGTCCTTAATCTCTATCTTCATCTCTCAAAGGTCTTGGAGGGAGGGAGGGGTAGGAAAAAATGGCAGTTGTATGTCCTGTGAGAGCAGCAAAGCCCAAAGTGAATGTAATTACATGCGGATGATTGTGACACTTCTGCCCGAGGACTTAGAAAACATCAGACAATATTTTGGATCAAACTCCTTTGTTTTCACGTCAGAGAAATAGATAATCCTAACCCAGTTCATTTTTGATGCCATTGGCTTTGTTTACAAAGACTGTATGAGAAGTTCTATTTCCATGAATGCAGAAGCAAAACACATTCAGAAATCCCTAAGCCTGCCTTTGCAAAGCAGTTTGTGCTAAACCTTGCTCCCATTTCCTGAGGTAGATGCTCACTGTTTCTTCCCTCCTTATCTGCTCTCTTTCTTCACATATCCATTCAGGTGAGCAATGCCCCAAAATTTGCTTTTGCCACCAGCATCAGGGAACTCTTCAAGACCTGTGATTTCCTAATGTCTCCTATCACAACAGGAGTCCATCTAATTACCACACAAGCCCAGGACACGGTACAGCTATTCTCATAATCAGGTGCCTAAGTGTAACCAAAGACTTGGGTCACAGCAGCTATAATAAGTTTTTTAGCCTAAAGCTAGAATTTTCAGAAAGCGGAGGCTAGGAATTTCAAAGTACCAAGTTTACAACTAGAGCAAGAATAAATGAGTGTCTGTTGTGCTCTGAGACTTTGTCATCTTGTTTTATTTTATCTCACAGTGGTTGTTATTGTCCTTTGATTCAGACAGGCTATTGTGCTATTTTTTCATGAATTCTATTTGGATTTATATAAAAGGTTTCAGTGATATTTTATGTTTAAAAATGTTCCTCAGTCCTGCTGTTATTTAGGTATTTCTTCCCTGGATTTTGAAGCACCTGACAAGAGAGCTGCAGGTGCTGTTAACAATTCTTTAAGATACTGCTTTGACAGAAATGCCAGTTCCAATTAGATTGAACAACCTAGCAATGAAATCAGTTTTGTACATATTCCCATTTCAGTCCTGCCTGGAGCTTTTCTCCCCATGGACTATGACCCATGCTCATCTCCTGATAGTGAGCAGAATTTCTAAAAGACTTGCATGAAAACTGGATCCGACACCCACAGGGCCCTGTTTCCAAAGCTCCACCCTTGCAGTGGCAAGGACAGCAGCAGTGTATTTAAGAGGCACTTGTACCATTTCCTTTGGCACCTGCTTTCTTGCTGGTTTTTCAGGACATCTAGTACAACTTGTCCATGTTGATGCTGGCAAGAAAACTCAGTATTCAGGAACCATCACTGGGTCATCAGTTCTGCACCAGCTGCTGGCAGAAGCTTGTGGGGACAGAGGAGAGTGGTCCTATATTCATGAGGGATTTCTGTAGTGAAATTAACCTATTAAAAATACAGTTGGTGCCAGTGATAGGAAGCAGCAGTTCCCACTGCTCCCCAGCCATTCTTTTCCATAATAGCTGCAAGTGGAAAATGATCTGCAGAAACACTAATGAAGGCAGGGAATTGAGGAAACGCAACGCAGCCTCAGCCTCTCCCCAGGAGACAAACTAGGCCGGGAGACGCATCAGAGATGGGCAATGGGGCAGTCCACGGCAACCACTGGAGTAGGGTGAAAATTAGAGTAACTCCATGGTGGAAATCAAAGCAGCCTCTACCTAAAGAGCTGCTTAGCACTAACTAGGGCATGAGCGAGACCGACGTCCATAAGGAAGAGAGCCTCTTCACGGGGTCCAAGTCCTGTCCGCCACTTCTGCCGTCTCATCGGAGAAGCAATCCCAACTCACTAACTCCAAATCCTTCACGCAGAAGGGTTGCCATGGGGACATACTGAGCTTGTGCCGTTTTAGCATTTCTCTTCGCGATTCCTGAATAAAGTGACTGCAGACTTCTAGGCAACAAATATGCATGTAAAAAATGTGAATATACAAACCAAGCCACCAAGCAGCTCAAAGGTGTAATATGGCCTCAGCCTCGTGGACCTGAATATTAGCTGTTGCCCGTACAGTAACTGTGGGAGCGCTCACTGCCCCCGGGCTCCTCTCTCTCAAAGTGCTAAAAGGAAAAATATTTTGGTGAATGGCCTGGCAACATAGCTATGTTCCACAGTGGGCTGGGACAAGGAAAGAGAAAGCTATGAAGAATTTAAGAGAAACTTGGGAGCACTTTTGCTAAAGCTCCACGTACTCTTTACTCACGATCTCTTCAGTAGATCCAAATTCTTTAGTCTATAGTAAGGTGACAGAACTACCATAACAAGCAGTAATCTATTAGGTCCTACTAAACAAATGGGAGGAGAGACAGACCAGACAGCTCGCCCAGGAATGCTGCAGGTTCTCAGTATACAGATTTTTTCCTTGTCAGGCTATATCTGGGAGAGGATTTACTACAGAAAAGGAGAGCAGGGTGTAGGAAGAGAGCAGGGAGGGGAGAAACATGATAAAGGAGCGAGGAAATGGGAGAAGAACTCTGCAGCTAACATAAGTACAACAGTACAGCTGCTGGCTCTTCTAATATCCATGACGCTGCTAAATCTCACAGAGGGTTTCCAGTGTAAAGAATGGAGAGATCTTCAGGGAACAGTTAATATCACCACTGCGGTGAGTGAATATTGTAAGGCAAAACAGAGTCTAATGAGGATATTCTGCCTTAGTGGAAAATGCGCTCTGTTGATTCAAGCTCAGAAACTGAGGGCATATTGACTTGGCAAGTATGGCACAGGGATTGCACAAACTCAAATACTCACTACAACTTTTGGTGCCCTCTCTCTGCCCTCTTTGACTCTGTGTTGTCCTGACCTTAAATCACACTTGGCAGTATCTTGAGAACAGCTTTGGAAGGAAACATTAAGCACGTCCACCTTCCCCGGGGCCTTGCGACCCACGGCCACTCGGGAGAGCCCTGCTCCGAGTTACATGCTGGGGCAATTGCGCTAGTGACAGAAGCTTGCTTTACGCACCTGCTTTTAAGTCAGCATTTTGGACATGCCAAATTAGGGAAACGCGCTTCACAAGGGACAGTTCTGAGAATGAAAGGATTGAGAAAAACTCCCAAGCCAGAAGGAAGCAAGATTCATAACTGTGCTATTTCAGTCATTCATACATCCCATTCATCAGAGTCTATCAGCACTCTGATCATGTACATTTGTAGATCCATTTCATTTTTTAATGTGTAGGTGTTTTGAACTGGTACTTAAATCGTTAAGATGTGTCCGAGTCAGGCGAATAAATATTTGGTAGGTTTTTGATGGCTGGATGGGAACAAAATTATTTTGAGTAACTGGACAAGCTGCCTGCAGAAAACAAGATGGCATTAAATAGTCATGAGTAAAACATACTACATCCAGGCAAGCACAGTCTGCTAGGCAAATAAGGATGAAATAGACTGAGCTGGGCAGCAACCTCCAGAATAGCATTTAATAATTAAAATGAGTGACAAAGTTTGCAACAGTTAGTGCTGTTTTTGTAACAGGTAAATAGCATGGATTTAAAAAAAAAAAAAGAAGAGAAGTAAACCTCAAAGACACTCTACTAGCAGGATCTTAGCTGGACTAGAATGTCAAGCTTTGGACACAACACCTGAAGAATGATCTGAAGCAGTTGAAGGGGATCTGAAAAAAACTACCATAATATTAGAAGCCTAGGAGACATTACCAGTGGATAAGGATTGAACTAATTTGTCATTATCCCAAATAAATCCTTACTGCATAAAAGACAATTAAAAAAGGAAAGTGAGCAACCTGTGGTAGGTAAAACATAATGGGTTTATGTTGCAACATGGAAGATTCATATGAAAAGTTAGGAAATATTTTCTAACACTAAGATAATGAAGCACTGGAATAAATACCACAGAACCTCCATCTCTGGAGCCTTTGACTAGGAATTATGGAGTGTCCTGCAGAGTGGAATCACAGAAGAAGTTGTGAAATTAGGTCTGAAATGCTTTTTATGCCTAGATCATGCTTGTCAGCACATTTTACTAGGCAATAATTCTCTCTAAAAGGCTCTTTATTTTGTCTTTCTGTAAAAACATAATATAGAAATAATGAAGAAACCAGACACTCCAGAAGTTCTCATCTCAGGTGTAGATTTGTGCCTATAGGTGCTATATGAAGATAAAAAAGGAGCAATTATCACTAGCTGAATCTTGCCACTCTCTAGAGGAACCACGTTACAGTGCAATTACTGCAGGAGGTGCATACCGGTGTGATATGAACAGCCTCATTATCAATGAACTCTCAAAATGGCAACATCCATTAATAAAATACACTGTACATCCTGAAATCCTAGCGTGAATTTAAGCTAGCCAGAGGGGTGAAACAGTAAGTTAAACAGGCTTCTTTGATTTGCTTTATCTGAGAAGCCAACATAATCTTCTGATGATGAAACAGGCTCTCCTAGCAGCTTTCTTCATGATATCTGCGGTATGTTAATTAAGAGATTGTGTTGGTTCAGGTAATAATTAAACAGGTGAAGTTACTTTAGAGCAATTTCCATAAGAATCAGAATTGAAACCCGGAGCCTGACACTTGCACTGAAACTGTATGAGGAGGTAGCATGATACGAGTATGAGAAAGGACACCAACACTGGCCAGAGATGAAAACAACCTAAGCCTCCTAATCAGAAGCATAATACTCTAAGCAAGGCAGCTCTGAATGTAACAAGCTACTTTCTGTACAAAGGGAGAGACCTATCTGGCTATCAAACATAATATTGAATATTTGCTGTTAGAGAAAATCCAGATATTACTATTAACGTGTATTTTTTTCCACCAAGAACTCTCATTTACACGGGTAGAAAGCAGTGAGAAGGACCCATACTAGCTTCAGCGTCTAATAGTATCAAAGGGCAGATCAGAGAAACAACCCGTGTTCACGCGGGATGGAGCAGCTGGGACCAGCACGCCAGACTGAGCCCCTGGTTTAAAGATCGCGAATCGCAGGAGGGCGATACAGGCGTCGCCGTGACACCTCACTGGGCTTTGCCAGCTTTACAAGTCAGCTTGAGCTGCGGGGGAAAACACATCGCGGGTTTATCTGCAGAAGCAAACGCATCCGTGTACAGTTCGCTGCCCTCCCAGCTACCTTAGCAAGGGAAATCAGCTGTGTCCACGTCTCCTTTCAGTGCTTTCCAATAGCGCCAGAGCCTGCAGGCAAAGAGCGGCTTGCCCAAGCCCAGAGAGAGCAGAAGGTCCAAGCCGCTGCGAGCAGCACAACCACAGAGCAGCACCGCGCACGCCTCCTCGACACAAGGCTGCACAGGGCAGCACGGCCCGGTTAAGCATCATTTGAACCGCAAGCCCCACGGAGAAACTATTCGCGTTTACCCAATGACTCGCTCTGCGCAGCAGCTTCAGCAGGGGAAGTCCAGACAGCTGCCGCGGTGCCAGCTCTCGAGACACTTTCGCAATCACCAGCCTACTGGAGATCGATTCTTGCTTCCTCTTTTTAACAAAAATACAATTTGCCTCTCAAAGGAGGGGGTTTGTAAGGGGAAGGAAAAAAATAAATAAAAAAAGGAGGGCAAAAAAGAAAACAATTCCAGAATCAGCTTTGGTCATGGAAAGCAAAATTGCAATTTGTGGGTCAAAGCTACACTTTGGTGAATGTTACTCAGAGGAGAAAAAATATTCAGCTCTCTGAAAGGAAGACCAGAATTTGAATAAAATGTGTTTCTAGGTAAACTATGCAAATTTATCATAGTTACTTCAGTGAGCAGATCAAAGCCTATAATTTGGGGACAGCATTCGACAGCTATTGTATTTGCAATCAGGCAGACACTGTAAGCAAGAAGCAAGAGATTCTGTTTTCAATAAGTGTTATAAATAAACAAGGAAACAAATAAATAAATAAAACAAAACTGTTTTCTTTAAAAAAAATTTCTTCTTTTCCATCTGTAGAAATTATTTCATTAAAATTGGGCCATACACAAGTGCCATTATCAGCAGCAGCACTGCTGCCTTTTACCGACCCTTTTAAAAATACTTATGTGTCCTGGGTGCATAGCATATATTTTCAAAAGCAATTTAAACCCTTGGGAATTTACTTTCTAAAGACCTTTGAGGATATGGGGTTTAAGGCCAACTATTTGAGTTTCAGGGCTTAAATCTATTTTTAAAAGCAGAATTCCAACACCAACCACTGATACCATTCCAGAAGTCCTATGGTTTATTTCATATATCAGTCCAGCCTTTTTAAAATATTGCACAAAGTGATGTTGAGGTTCTGGCCTGCAACATTTGTCAGGGCTGCGTAGAGAGATCACAGGAGGCTTGAGAAGAGACAGGCGCAGCAGGCGGGCGAACAAGTCGTATCTGCTCACAAGCCGGTTTTCCTCCCTCATCCTGTCCTACAGAGCACGACATCCACATGTTGATGGTGAGTGCGTGGTGCTGAGCACGAGGAGCAACAAAAAAGGCACATGCCACTTTACTTTGGGTCTAGCAAAGACTGAATCAAGACAAATAAACAGACAGTGCTGAAAATGAAATTATGTTTGAAGTGAAATTACGCTGGAATATATCTGTAAGATACCCTCTTGGCCCTGACAAATTTGCTTTATCCATATGGTCCAGTTTTGCATGGAAGGATTTGTTATTATTCAGCTTCACAAAATTCATGCCACTCAGCTCTGCTACGGAGTCAGTCCCTGAAGTCCTGAGGGAAGGCCCACGGGGGTTTTCATTTGCTCATCAGGTTCCTGATGACAACTGAATAGTCCCATTTTCTTACTGCAGTGAGAACACTCCAGTCAGTATTAGAACCAAGAGAGCTGACTGGCAGGCATTTAAAATGAAGGACCATCTTGTGGTTAAGGCAAAGGAATGGGACTCTAGAGAGCTGATTTATGTTCTTTGATCAGCCACAGAAACTCTGCACGACACTGGGAAAGCCAATTAATGGCTTTGTATCTCAATTCTTCAGCAAAAATTGAGAGGAGGAACATTTCCTTTTTTCGCTTTTTCTCTCTTCCCCACATAGATGGCCAGCTCTGAAAATTGTTTCTTATTGATTGGCACAGGAAGGACCTGATTTCCATTGTGTCCCTGGCTATTTCCAAAGTGTATATATATAAGAAAATTGCTTTTTACATTTTCAGGATCTATTTTTTTCATGAATGCTGAAGAGTGACCAAGTTCTGCTCTATTTAAAATTGACTTAAGGCTCTCAACATTATCTAACTTTCCTAATGCTTGGCTGCCAATAGTTGTAATCCTCAGAAAACTATCAAGAAAATAATATTACTTCTTTAAAAAAAAAAAAAAAAAAAAAAAAAAAAAACCCACACTATGTGCTTGTTTTTGTAGGTCACAGAAATAGTAGCAGTTTTGATGCAGTCACAGTCTCTGAAGGATGTAAGTTTTCAAGAAAAGTAATATATATCATTACAATATATACTAGACCTCACAGAGTGCCAAGTACGGAGGTCCTTCTTCAAGTACACACATGTACCTGCAACGTTCTGAATGGGAATTCAGAAGCACCTTTGGAAAATCCCAAGGTCCGTCCTTCTTCTCTCCTCTCTTTCACCTCAACAACGATTGCCGATATCTGTGCTGAAACACCAACAAAGTGGCAGTTATGGAGCCCCTTCAAGTGCTGCACCTATGCACATGACTTCAGCATATGAATAGCTATTAGAGTGGCCAGAAGAAGAGCTTTTCCTCACTTTCCACATCCCTATCTCATCTGACAGCTCAGCAACTGAGTTGTAGTGATGGACTGTGACTGCACCACAGTTTCCTTTCAACTCTGCTTATACCAGATGCTGATTTTTTGGACAGCTCAACATCAGAGAAGAATAATTTACTGCTGTGCTCCTCTCTGTTCTGCATCAATCCTGCTTTAGCTGCAGCTTACTGCTATAGAAAACATATTCTTATTTTAATTTTCTGCATGCTTACAAAAGCATCAGAATTGCAATCATTGTTGTGATCATGATCTAATAAATAGCAACTTGGACCTGGGTGGCAGACTTAACACCAGGAGAAGCATAAGAACTTCTATTTTTAAGGCTTAGAGAAAGCTTAACACAGCAGGACATCAAACAATATGCTCACTTGTTCACAGTTTGCTTTTAATAAAATAATCCAAATAGAGATTGTGCATTTAGAACCATACAGGTTTATCCTACCTGTCTTTGCTATCCTGGCACCTGCTAGAAGAACCCATTTGCTGTCTTTCCATCCATAATTCAGGAGAGCAATCCATGGACAGAGCATGTCACCACTGGAAAAGAAATCATGCCGCTACTAATTGGTGTGAACCCGTGGCCATCTTTCAAGGTTCGACTGCAGCCTAATTTGACAGTGACCTTTTGCATAATGTTACTAATTTTCCTTTCTTTACCATTTCTTTAGCTTTCCATTAAAGTAAGATATTGAAGATACAAAATCCTTAGAGTAAGTCAGTAAAGACTTTGTGACTAGCAGTGCAGGAGCAAAAAGTAGAACCTTCCGCCCTTTTTTTTTTTCCTCCCCTTTTTCATATTTTGACATATTTTTTTTTTTGAAAGAGGAATATTTAGTGGCCTACAACAATAACCTAACCTTCTCACTGGTGAGAAACCTTTGCTGTATTGCCACTGGTGAAACTGAGAAAGCATAACATGGAAAAAAATATATATATTTATATATATTTCTGAATGAGTAACATATACATGTCTTAGATGGGGAAGGTGCCATGGTTTTGAAACTGAGCTTTGTGGTAGCTTCACACCACGATATCACAATCAGATGTACTTTAAAGACTAGAACTTCAGCAATGCCAGAGAAATGGGGTTCTTACTACACTTGTCACTTGTTGTTTGGTAAAAGTTACTGAAATCTCTACCTTTTTCTGATCAGGATCAGCTTTCTGTTTTTCACCATAGCTAATTTGCTCCTCAGTAAACACTAAGAGATTTGAATTAACTGAGCAATTTGACTAATTTGTCACCACCATAGGCACTAAGCTGAAATGCTTCACCTGTTCTGTTAGTTTCTTCCTTGCAAAAATAAATCCTAAACTTAAAAAAACACCCTGTTTGAGAAACTTCATGCAAGGGAAAAATATCAGAGTTGATTTGTATAGTTACTGATTTATTTATATATATATATACATATATATATATTTCTGTCTTTATTTTATTAGTGCAGAATTCTGGTCACTTACAACTAACTGGTAGAGCCAGATACCCTACTGTGGGTGAAGTAGACTGAACTGGGAATGCCTGTAAGAAATAAATAAATAAAACCAACTTTAAGGTATACTTTAAGGTATCCTCCTCCAAAATGTTGAACCATGGATTCCACAGGCATTTGTAAACCTGTAAGTCTGTAAGCCAGTTTTAATAAATAATGGCAATCATAAAACTCCCAAATATTTACCGGAATATAACAGACCTAGAGGTCATTGACACGTCCACTTTTGCCAATAAGCTGAAATTCAGTAAGCAGCCTTAAAATCTAGTGAAACAAGAGTAGGTTAGAAGTGGCTGAAGTTCTGAAAATTGGGCCTGAAGAGACAGCTTTGTCCTTCCTTCGAGGATCACGTTAAATGATGAAAGCGAGTTAGTATTCAAACACGTACCATAAAATTATTCAGGGCACGGACTGCAGAAGCATTTTGCTTGACCTACCTACTCCCACTGCAGCAAGCAATAAAACCGACAGACTCGGAGCAAAATTTCAGCAGTTGTTGCAGACACCTAAAGCACTGACAACAGCTCTTGACCTTGCCTACACTCTTCCCTATGGCTCGTTATTGATTTTGTGGCTTTTATTTTCCGTTCAGAGACATTAATTTTATGACACGGTATTAGAAAGTGGTTTGTAGCTTCTATTGTCTGCACGGTCTCTTTAGGGTGTGTGTTTATCCCGTGGCTGATAGCAAAGGCAGGAAATTGGACCCTCTGACACACAAAACATTTCTGGGCTTTCATTCCTAAATATCGAGGGCAATGCTGACTATTTTTAAAAACCTTCTCCACAGAAGTTATGAACAGGTAAAAAGTCATAAACAGCACAGTTAGATTGTGTTCGGTTTCTTAAGCATCGTATTCCCAAAATGCTAGCGACCTTCCTGATAGTTCCACCCTACTTACGCAATGTTTTCATAGAAATCAGTGGTGGTTTTGACTGAATAAGGGCAGATAAGGATTTGACATGATAATAATATAAAATCTGAGTTCAAAAGCAAGAAATGCCAAGAAAATTCACAGAAATCCTTTGCAGTTGATCATCTTTTTTTTTAAAGGAAGAATAACATGGCAGAGAAAAAGACTGTCAGATACTTTCAGAACCCATGTAGCCATTACAAAATAAGACTCATTTTATACAGTATAAAGCTATAAATGCTTGCATATGTGTCTTGTATATGAAGACCAAAATCGAGAAAAAGGCACGAATGTCGACAGCTACACGCTGTAATATCAACCTTCTTCAAATTCTTTTCTTATTGACTGGTTGAACTCCTAGGTTAGTTTCACCTTTGATGTGCTAAAACGCTTCTTTTCAAATATACAGAGAGAAGTGTTAAATAACACATAGATATTGCAGGATTATCAGAGATGATTTCTTTCTGACTGCAAAGCAGCAGTGGAGGCAACACTATAACTGATCAAAGCAGGGGAGTCAAACTGCTCCACTGCCTTATCACCAGTAATTAGTAATTACTGTGACAGGGAAAGGTACAAGAAACCTTAATTACTGAACATTTGGAGAAAAATGCTCAGTTTTGATTGGGACAAGACACTAAAGCTATTTCGTAGGATGCGTTGATGATGGGATGAAAGAAAAATGCCTGAGGGGACAATCAAGAAAAAGTTGATATGAGGAACAAGTCCAAAGGGTAGAATTGATGGGGAGGAGGCCCAGGACTGAGATCATCATGAGAGGAGTGTAAGCAACAAGGCAAGTTCCTGGAAAGGGCAGGCAAAGCAGAAGCAGGGTCGAGCAAGCAGGTTAGGAACAGGTGCTATTAAGGCTACTGTGGCACAAGGGGACATCAGAAATGCCTACTGGCAGTACACGAAGGAGCTGGGCTGGAATGCACAAGCTCAGCAGCCAGGGATAGTAACTGAGAGAGCGTACACGGCTTCCAGCTCTTTATAAACTGCCAGAAAGACTGTGCATACACTAACTCCTAATTGGTGCGTGACAGTGAGTGAGAGATTCAAGCCCAGGGCAGAGAAAATCCACCATCAAGCGACTGCCTTTGGGATGTTTCAACTTCTGCAACCTTACACTTTCTCACCCTTACTCTATGGAGAGGCTGGTCTATAGCCAAAGGGCTCATGGAGCTTTCAGTGCTGGGATCCTCTCATTTTCCTCTCATTGTTTTTTTTCTTATAGTTAAATAACCTGCTGAGAGCTCTTTTCTTAAAAGGAAGTAATCTTGCTGATGCCTCTCTGACATTTGAAGTGGGCCAGATGACTGTAAGATGCTGCACAGCTCTCCCTGGGCAAGGAACCCGCAGCAGGAGGCAAAGGGGCCCTTTGCTCCTCCGCCCCTCGACCAGTGCCGTAACTCAGCAGAACAGGCTGCTGCGCCAAAGCCACACTGCCCACGGCACCGCCACCCTGGCATGGCGTTACAAGGACCATATGCCTACTTGAAGGCTTGAGGCAGACTGCTTGAGGCTTCTCAAACAGGGAACGCACATGAAGATCTCATGACTGTGATAGAAACAACTGTTTTATTAAATTTGGATTATAATGAAAATGCAGATTTCAGGATGAAATCTTGCTTTTCTATGAATTGTAGCATGAAAGCCTCAGTCCAGTGCTGTAGGCTGAACCCACTAGGGGAAATCATTTCAGGGACTGGGCTACACAGAGCTGTGGGAGATGCCAAATCTTGCCCAGAGTTTCAATCTTTAATTAATAGGAAAAGGCTAATAATACAACAGATTCCTCTTCCCCCTGCATAGGCACGCACTCATGAATGTACAAATTCCCCTTCTGCTGAGTAAATATCACAGTCTGACTTTGGGCCATCATTTGCCAGCTGATGTGTGAGAACATTTTGTTGCTCTCTTTTAGGATTTATTCCTGCTCGGAGGAAAACGGAGGTGAGCTGTGAGCAGTGCAGCTCTGCTGACAAAGCCAGGTGTTTTGTTCCTACTGAGCAAGCCAGATGAAGTAAACCGAGCGGAGTAGGTGCTGCAGGCAGAGGCTCTGAATAGCTGGCTGTTCAGAAGAAACTATTCACTGGAGCTTTTGGAAGCATTTCTAATCGTGGCTGCCCCTGTGATTCATTTCTTCTCTCCTAGGCTCTCTCGCCTGCAAGCCACCAGTGAGGAGGATGTGAATTGGCCATACGTACGGCCCGTAACGATACCTTGGGCATTAAAGCAGCTCAGGCTTTGTGAGAGCAGCAGGACTGTCCTGGATGCCAACTTTACCAGGAGTAATGTACACCTGGGGCCAAGTCTTTTCTTGAGCAATGTGATTATGTGGATTAAGGCATCTTTCTATAAAAGCGTGGAGTAGTTCAGAAAGTAAAATCTTGTGCAGGAGTTTCCAGAAAACCTGTAACTGCCCTTGAACAGTGTATTACAGTAATAAGGACAACTATCCTATGTCTAAACAATTATTGTAGATATAGGTAACTCTTAACATTTCTCTAATGCTGCATAATAAGGCCTGTTTGCAATCTGTTTTCTGAGGAAGAAAAAGGAATTTTCCCCACTTAAAGACTTTAAATATCTTAGGATTTACAGATATTTTTTCTTGGAAAAATATTAAAAATATTAAAATTAAAAATATTAAATGAGAAACGCTGAAGAAGCTTTAAAAGGTCTTTTAAAAAGTATTATTTTGGAATGCATTAAAATGCTTCATTAATTAATCAGGGGAAGAATATAAACTTTTTTCTTTATTTTTTCGGCAATTTAAAACACGTAACTAAAAGCTCCTGCTATGATGTTATAGTTAGTATTGAGCATATATCATTGCAAAGTTGCAATCATAGGTATGCTTAGCCTTAGCTGGAAGGGATAGCTATCTGGGAAGGATAGCTACAGGATTTCCCATCTCTGGAAAAGCTGTGTCAAGAGTTAAGGCATATAATCACATGAGTAGGAAAAAAAATTGCCTAGGAAGGCATACTTTTGCATGCTTATTTGTAGGCTGATTTTCCAAAACCATAGGAAGGTTTTCTTAATTCCTACTAATTCACCTGAAGTGGTGCTGGAAGCCCAGAGCAGGAACAAGGTCGGCCTTAACACCTGCCTCCAGGCTCCATGGAGCAGGCTCATTGCCCATGGCTGCGTTTTCTGAAAGCTACCGACTCTCAACTGTTTTCTTAGTTTCACAGCTGCCCAGTACTTTTGCTCCATAGGAAAGACCAAAGAATTCCTGTCAGTATCAGTCTGATTCCACAAAACAACAGTTTTTGGACACTGTAAGATTCAGACAGATCTTCTCATGAACTACTATATTCTGTAATGTGCAGGCAAGTTATAGTCGTAAATAGGTGCCTGACTATACCCTAATCATCCAGAAGCAGCAGCTGTAACACAGAAAATACTACTTTGTTGATACATCAGTCAGATACCTATTAGAATAAATATTTCTGGTGAAGAATGTCATCATTTCAGTTTGTGAAATGTTATGCAACATGGCCTTGCTTGAAGGACAGTTAGGTAACACATTCATTAAAGCTTAGTTGAAGGAGCATCTCAGAGATCAAACACTTCATCTGTAGGATTCAATGACACTTGCAGAAATGGAATTCAGGATCTCTAGATACTTTTGAATATAATGTTTACTATATTTCCTCAGAGAAAAGGAAGAAAACATACCCAACCGTACCCATTACTGCTTTTCTACACCGACAATAATGCAAATATTCATACAAAGAAAAATAAATGAAAGTACATACACAGCCTGAACAAGCGGCAGAAATGATAAACAACAAAATTGAAGCGTGTGGCCAACACCTGACACCACAGCAAGGATTTCCTGTGAAATTCAAAGACCTGGAAAACCTAAGCTGTTTTCAGAGGAACCTAACGTGATTAGATGCCAGACTTCACTGATCCTCTTCCTATGGGTTTAATCTATCCCTGCCTGAGTAAGCAGTAAGAGTCCCAATTTTTTCTTCCAAAACAGCTCATCTTGTGCTGGAACTTACAAGATCACATATGGTATGGACTTGGTGATGCCCATTCGGCAGCAAATTCTTCTTCCACGGTTGTTAATGCTAGAGGAACTCACGCAGGGCAAGTGTAATTTCTCAATATAGTCCTCCATTTGTCATAGCAAAGGGGTGTGAGCAGGGGCATGTGTAAGCCAAGCTGGCTCTCTGGTGACTCTCTTCCTCCTTCCAAGGAGCCAGGGGAGCAAGGAGAGTGAGCACCAAGAGCAGCTCCCACCCCACCTCCTGTTCCTGCCTGTGACTTGTCAGATGGCAAGGGCAGAAAGCTCTTGACAACATTTTCTCTTTCATATAATCAAGGAGATGAAGGGAGCCATTTGGGGAAAGAGCAGCCTGTCCCCCTTTCTGCTGGCTACCAGAGGTTTTGTGAATGAACCCCATGCAGGAGGAACCCAGAAGGACTGTGCCTGTTGTTCTGCAATATTTTTTTTTGCTGAGAACAAAAAGATTATATAAACTAAAACAATCTGTATATGCCACAGTGCCAAACACAGATGGTGAAAGTGGACTAAATAGCCAACAGCCTGACGAGCTCCCGGATGGTTATCAGGCTGATTAGGTTATTAGGTACAAGAATGTCCTAGTAGCTCCAGCAACCTCACTCAAGCAGGGAAGGGAACAGAAAGGGGAAGGAAAATGAATGGGAATAAGAGAAGAAGAACATAGAGAGAGGCATAGGAGAACATAGCCAGGGGCACAGAAAAAGACCTCAAGCAACATGTTATAAGCAAGCATATTATAAACCTAGACGCTTCTTCAGGCAGAACTTCAAGTACATGTAAGACTGAAAAAGTGAGCTAAAAGTTTTCTGAAGAGACAGACAACCGTCTTTTCTTTCCATTCTCTTTGAGTAAAAAAAGATAACATCTAATTGGTAACCTTCCTACTAGCTGGAGTAATATCCTTTCTTTGTAATATACTTAGTTTGCCATGGTTCATTTTTTGATTAAAAGCCGTAAGGCAGATCAGATAGCCAGATACTCTAGGTGCAGAACAAAACAAAACAAAAAGCAAAAGTATATTGTTGCCCAACAGTGTTAATAAACTGAGGAGATAACATGAAGAGCAAAAGGAAAAAGTTATTACTTGGGAGTGAGAATCAAGGGTGAGGGTATTACTTCTAGCTGCAGTCATGACTGTGGCTAGTATAGAAACTGTTTGGAGCTACTTGGGGAGAAAGAAAGCAGTAAATCCACATCTTTGATTAGATCTGTTTAACAAAAAGAGAAAAATGGTTTAAAAAAAGCCTTTCTGAAACCACACACTGAACACTGGAGTTTATGCTTCACAAAAAAACATTAAATTGTAAAATGAAATGCCTTAAAGCACACTGCATAACACTGGAGAGAGAGAGAGAGAGAGAAATAGCACAAATGAAGCTTGAGATTTTAATCCAGAAATGACTTTTCTATGCAAATTCTTTTTTTTCCTCCAGTAGAAGAAACTTTAGCATTTTTTTTAAACTGTTTTAGTTGCACAGAAAATAATAACAAATAACAGACCAAAGAACTAAAATTCCATGTCCTTACCTGGGGGTCAAGCTGCTCAACAAATTTAACTTTACAGGTGCTTGAAAACACAACATGCTTCAGCACTTCAACACCTGCTGGGTGTTCCAGTGAGATGAGAGCTAAAGGATGAAACTTGTTGTTGGAGTTAATGCTGCAAGGAAGCTGACTGTGGATATTTTTTTTTCCTCTAAGCTAATGTCAGCACTTGCTCTAAGGTAGTATCATTAACTTGCCATCACAGAATAGCTTCAGAGAAGCTATAACCCTGTGACAATACTAGTCAAAAAGTCCATAACCACTCTGTTTTTCTTACAGTGTTCAAAAATACAAACAACTTAGTAAGAATAACACGCTCAAGCTGCCATTTTTATATTGCGACCCTGATGATTTGTATGCCTAAGCCATCTTTATGGGACATTTCATTAGCAGTACTGGTTTAAAGCAACGGAGTGAAAAGCTGGCATATCAGCTAACTAGTCTTCAGACTTTTTTTTCCCCCCTCTCTCTCGGAATAAAATAAACCTTCTTTGTTCTCTTGCAGCCAAAGACTCCTGCTAGGCTAAAGAAATACTTTCCATTGAAGCACACAGAAAATGTATGTCCTCGTGTATCTGGTAAATAAGAATGGGAAGAGTTTAAAGATAGTGACGAATACTGAACAACAAAAGCTGTCAAGGAAGGTAGGAAAGGGAATCCTGGATGAATGGATAGAGGGTACAGAAAAGCAGTGAAAATGGGACCAAGGAATAGCCCTACGAATATGCCAACCTCCTTTCCCTATTCAGTGTTAGTGCGGTTCAGTCTTGGGTTGCACACAAGGAACCAGGACTAACAAAGACGTGCTGTGAATCATTCCCTGTACACTCTACTTCAAAAGACGGAGCCTTTTGATAGTTTCTTCCCACCTAACTTCAAACATTTGCCTGAGTAGTCCAAGTTAGAACTATATTTGGTTCAGACTCTGTTCACAAGCAAAGGAAAAGCTTGTGTTTGGCAAGGATATGCTTGAGGCCTGCAGCTACCCATGGGGATTATCAAGGATGGCTGAATCTCTGAGGCAGAGGCACTGCACAGTGCACAACAAGCCTTGCCCTCCTGCATATGCAGCTCAGAAGGGCCTCTCTGGGGTCTTAGGGTGGTTTCCTATCCAGGAATCAATATACCAGGATATGGGGAAAACATGCAATCTGGGTTCTCACCCTGAGAGCAGCCGAGCATCAATGTCAGCCGTTGCAGTAATGGCACATGCTACGTGCCCAGCCTGAAGGATTAAGTGTTAAAACCTTAGAAGAAAATCTAACCATGTTTGTCTAAACTGTGTTTAAAGCAGCTCCAGCACTATGCCACGTCCACCAGCACCCCTGTCACCTGCCTTAATTGGAGGAGCTGTACCTACACCCACATAAAGAGGAAGGGAGTGCAGGGATTAGATGTACCCAGAGTGGAAAAGCCGCAGTTAAATACACAAATAAAGCACATTGCCTATCAAAGACTATTTTAAAACCTGTGTGGGTTTCCTCTGATCTTCTCTTCCCCTTACCTTTCTCCCCCTTTAGCAGAATTGAATGAATAGAAGACAATGCAAAATTTCAAGTGTGTCCTTTTAACTGCCCGAAGCATTTTTAGCTCTCTGTGTCTATATTGTAGGGCTAAAACAGAACCAGGTAATGCCACCCAGTATATCATCATAGGTTGCACCAAAGGATTAATTGAATGTTTATGCCCTAGAAAGTTACACTATTCTTATAAACAAAAAAATACCTTAGTTACTGAAGCTGTAAGTTTTTGAGTTCAATGATTTGCATTTTCACACAATTTTAAAGACTAAGGGAGGGAGCCAGTGTAAGCTTTAGGGCACTGTTATGCTGGAATCATTTATTTTAGGTTTCATGGCAGATTATTTATAACCTAAAAAAAAGTAGAGGTAAGACTATTGGAAGAACAAAAATGAAATCAGTATCAATGCTGTGTCTGTCTCATCTTCTTTTACCTCTCTTCATTGACTCCTCTCCCTTCATGCCAAGACTTCTTGGCAGCCCTTCTTATCTGGTTTCACAAAACAGATTCCCTTTCATCATTTTGAAGTTTTACTCTGAGTCTTGTTTCACCTGCAGCGTCCACCACGTGTGGATCAACAAAGCCCCTGGAAATTAGAGTTTCTCTTCTCTCTCTCTCACTGGAGCTTTCTTTTTTTATGCAGAGCCTTCGTTTCTTCTCTTTCTGTTGATGAGGCTGAGAACTCTCAGCGATGGGATTCTCTTATTCTGGGGATCTTACACGGGGCTGAAAATACCACCATTAGTCAACACATCCTAATTATGGAGCTTATCAGTCAATGCTATTTAGATAACTGCCAAAATCACGTTGAAATGTAATTCTGCATCGACAGTTGTTAGGCAACAAGTTTGGGTAAGTCTGAACCATTTGTTGTTGCTTTTGCTGTGGTTGCTTACACCCTTAGTTGATTGCAAATATGACAAAAAAAAAAAAAAGGCAAAAAAAGAGAGAAAATTCCTACACTTCTGTGTTTGACAGAGCAGACTACAGAAAGTCAAATAAAAATGGTTGTGTGAGGAGCTGCAAATCAGAGCTATAGAATGCATTTTAACACATAGTTTCATTCTATGCCTTTCATGTAGGGCGAGATTGTCAACCTTTGAGTATATATGATTTGGTGTACACTTCAGGAGGATGACAGAGAAATACACAAAGCTCTCTGAATTTTGCAGTATTTGAGCCTCAGCCCCCGAAACACTCTGTTCTTTTGTCTGGGTGAAGGCAAACATTGGGGTAGAGGCAATGTAAAAGCAGCTTGGTGTGGGCTTCCCTGGAAGACTCTGAGCCTGCCCAAAATAAGGACTCAGACAATCTCTCTCTACATGAAACTAAATGGGGTGAAATGGGCACACATCCAGCAAATCAAAGCTGTGGTTTGGCAAAGTTATGGGAGATCCTCAATGGAGTGCTGCACACTGACACATCCCTGCACCGTTTTTATTGCCTGGTCAAAACTTTGCTCCTGATTGTCAAATGTCTCAGTGAGCGCAAATCCACAACTGGGACATCATCTTCTCCATGACCTGCCAATTAAGCAGCTCGGCAGCCCTGCGACATTATAGCTTGCAGTGCCGAGGACACAGCAGGTAGTTAAGCTTCCTGGGCTGGGGGCGGGATTTGACTTTCAAATTAGCATCCTGAGGAGATGCAGATAATCCAGATTTTGATCACTATTAAGGTGCAGGTACAAAGCACTTCCATCATGAACAGCACAGCTGCTACCATCCACCTGCCTCTGGTGGCCATATTAGCTTTCTCTGAATCTTTTGTTAAAAATAATTGAAGCTGCCTTGCTGGTTTTATCTTGGGAAGTTGCCTGCTGTTCTTGCCTTTCTACAGGAGAGTACTCTAACTAGCCCAGCATCCGAGACAGCTAGGATAGTCCCTTCCAGCAGGCATGTCTTTGCATTTCCACATCCTTGCTGTGTGCCCTGAGCATTGACTTCAGCTGTGCTGGCTGCACAGTGACCACAATAAGTTTGATCTGCCAGGTTGCACCAGGGACCATCTGACTGGAAGTGCAACAACTGCCTGTTTAGCCTAGAGAAAACTGAGAGATCTGATCAGCATGTACAAGTACCTGAGGGGTGAATGTAGGGAGGACGGGGCCAAACTCTTCTCAGCGGTGGCCGGTGATAGGACAAGGGGTAACAGGTACAAGTTAAAACACAGGAAGTTCCTCCTCCATGTGAGGAAGAACTTCTTTACCGAGGGGGTAACAGAGCCCTAGAACAGGCTACCCAGAGAGGCTGTGGAGTCTCCTCCTCTGAAGATCTTCAAAACTTGCCTGGATGCCACCCTGTGCCATGAGTCCTGGGTGTCCCTGCTGGAGCAGGAGGGTTGGACTAGATGATCTCTAGAGGTCCCTGCCAACCTTAACCATTCTGTGATTCTGTGTAATTGTGATAGACCCCAAGCATTAATGAAGACTCTAGTCTGCCCAATGACCAAAGTATCTCTACTCAGCATAGAAAGCTTTAATGCTTGAAGATTTGTGAGAAATACAACCTGCAGGATTCTAGGGTAGCCTGCATCAAAGCCTTCACATGGGTTACACTTAAACAGAAGTTCATGGAAAGGTGAGCATACTCTGCTGTGAGCTCATGAGGTTATCTCAAGTCAGGCTTGACACAAGAGCAAATCTCTCCCTCCAAACCATATTTGCCTCCAGAGGTCCCTAATTACCCCCAAGCAGTTCAATGATGGATCAATGGACCAGTTCTTGGGGATGAAGCAGGAGATGTCAAGCACTGCTGCTGTGGCTTAGTACATCAGCCATGGGTGCCTCTGTGAAGCTCAAGTTAAGTCTTGACAACCACAGAACTTCACACGTCACTTCCATTACATAGTGGAAGTAGAGAGGGACTGTGGGAGAGACCTTCAGTTGGTAAAAATCATCATCATCCCATCTGCTTCATCAGAGCGGCCCCGTCACAGAATCTGGTGCTGTTCCTCCTAGCCTATCACTAGTCATCATTTTTTTGCTATAGAAAATACATTATATTGTTCAGGGTTTTCCAAATGAAATGTATGGCATTCTGTTTGAGAAAATAATATCAATGATTAAATAAAACCTGAATTGCATAGTTACAGTCATGTCATTACTATATGGAAAAATGTATCACAAGTGTCCGCCAGGCAGGTTATTGGACAAATCAAATACAGTGGGGACTTCCTAAGCATTTATTGTACCACATACAGCTTTATTGTATCAGATATAGCTTTCTGGATATACACTAGTAGGTCATGGGAAAGACCTGCCTCTTGAGCACGACGATATCTGGCAAATATAAACAAGAATTTCCCAATGAAGACTAAATATAGGAATGCCATCTGCTCAGGTACTCTGTATTAGCCACGATGGAGCTAGCAACACAGGTCACCCCTTCTGTGTATCTTTTCTCCATGACAGTCAAGAAGCAGGAAAAAAGAAAACTGTGGGTTTCTAGAGATTTGAAAATCTAGAACATCACCACAAGATTTATGACACAGCCGCATTCTCTAATGTTCATGGTTACTCTGCCATTGGCTTGCTTCACGGCAAGCAAGATCATCAAACCCGAGGAAGTCTGTTTGGCAGTATAAAAATGAATTATGAAGTCTCCTGTAGTGGATGAATGTGACTAGTCTCAGTGCCATAAGTGCCCATTTGATTGCTAGAACATGTTGGGATTAAATATTGCTCACCGATCAAAACAAAGAAAAATGTAGTGACTTTGGAACAACAAAAAGCCAGGCATGATATTAGTAGAAAGGAGGAAAAGTAAATCAAGGTAGGGAAAGAAAAATCTTAACACCCTGCTCAGCACTGTGTAGATAAGCAAGATAGACAATTAAGTATAAAAAAAATAAAGAAGTAGGGGACAAATACGAAGTAAGAAAAAAAAAAAAAGTTAAAACCAGGGGCATTATAGCAAGCACTATATCACCTGAGGATAATCACAGAAGAAATGAGGTTGGAATGGGACACTTCAGATCATCTGGTTCAATCCATCTGCTAAGCCAGGGTCACCGACATCACGTTGCCCAGGACCATATTGCATTAGATTTTGAACATCTCCAGATGCGAGTCTCCAGAACTTCATTGGGCAACCTGTTCAGTCACACTCACAGCAAAGAAGTGTTTTTTCTTGTGTCCAAGGGGATTTTCCTGCGTTTCAGTTTGCACCCATTGCCTCTCATTCTGTCTCTAGGCACCACTGAGAAAAGTCTCCCTCCCAAGAGCTATCTATACTCATTGATAAGACCCTCCCCAAGCCTTCTCTTCTCCAGGCTACACAGTCCCTGCTCTCTCAACATCTGTATGTATGAGAGATGCTTCTGTCCTTCAACCATCCTTGTAGCTGTAAGCCACAGCTTAGATAGCAGCAACTCTATTCGCATTAGAGCAACAGAAATGGTAGTGAAAAAACAGATTTTGAACCAGCGTGGGCTGCGAGCAGCTTACAACTCAGTTACTGTAACATGAAAGAAATTATTCCAATGCAGTGGAGTGAAAATTAATTTCAATTATTGTGTGTACTTCTGCTTCCTTACATTATAAAGAGAAAATATATGAAAGAGATGGAACAGGGAATTTGAGATTGTTCACTTCTGTTCTCCTTGGTATGATTTTGTCTTTTAAATAGGTAACAGAGAGGACTTCCATGGTGAAAGCATGCAGTTGTTCTCCATCCAAGATTTCATGCTTTAAACTAATAAAAAGGACAATAATGATTTTAACACAGGATATCCTTAACAGTTATATGAGAAACAGCTGCCCTTAAACCCAGCCAGGCTTACCTCCTGCCTACCTTTAAGAGAGGAGGAGAAAAAAAGGCAGACATATGAAGGCAGAACACTTAGGCAGGGTCTAAGGGCACATGGTTATTTTCTGTAGATAGTGACAGTGGTTGGACTCCTCAGGAAAGCATCATCTAGAGAAAATGTTATGACGCTTTGCACTGGGCCAAAATAATATGGGGCTACTCAAACAGAAGAGAGGCAATGGCAAATATAACCACATTCCTAGGAGAAGGAAAACTGTGAACCAGGGATAATAGAATTAACTAAGTGCTGAAAAGTGAAGTGTGTATCTTCTTGGTAAACTAGGGCAGATTGTTAAATATGCCTTGCTGTCTGTTACTTCACCCATTAAGTGTGATAAAGGGGGAAAACAATAATAATAAAAGTTCCTTACGTCACCCATTCTCAAACTGGAGGCAACAGAAAGAGGTACAAGATTACATGAATTGTGGTTGCTCTCACTAGTTTACCATGTAATACATTGTTTTTCTCTGCCTTTTTTTCCCCCTCTAATAACATAGGTAAAAAAATAGCAAATTATTGAAATATTGAGTTGCCCCCAAGTAATATTTTCAGCTACATGATCACATAGTATCAAAATAATATTTAATTCATTCTACAATTGTATTTAAAAGGCTGGAGACTAATGATGCGAGTTGAGCCATTTTTTGATGTTTGACATTGAAGACTCTTTCCAGAATCCCATTATTACTTTAAGGGCAAATGACATGTTAATCAATGTATTCAAAACAAGAATGAAACAACTGAATTCGTCTGGCAGGATGGCTAATTCCAGCATAATGCCATAGTTTATGTTCAGAGCGGGATTATGGAATAGAAAAGAGACACTATAAAGCTGTTTGAGCTTTATGGAGCCAAGTCACAAAACCCTGGCTGAATACATATAAAAATCCTTTTCATAAATCTTCCCTAAGACTAAGTCTGAGTGACTTTTGCCCAAAAAAGACAAACAAAACAAAACAAACAAAAAGGAATCACAGGTTTAAGACATAAGACTTAGGGTGGCATAGGACAGTTATCATGATGAAAGTCAAATTTCACCCCAGAATTGAAAGTGCTGTCTCATCCTATAGGGTTAGTGGGAAATGTTATTAAAATTTTTATGGTTCACACAGAGTATTTTATGCCCAGGGGCATCATTTGCAGAAGTTTAGGAGAAGATCAGTACAGTTACCCTTGATCAGACCTACTAAGAATCATAAGTATTTAGCAGCTTTGCACAAGTTCTCAATAGATTTGTTCCCCATACTAAATGAATCACCCAAAGCATTACTGTGACAGATAACTTCTTTTTTTTTTTTTTTGTCATTTTATTATGAAAGCCTCAAAAGGATTCTAACATTTTCATATTTGATTCTCTAAACACCTAAAACATAATTTACCCATTGCTTGAAGAGATTGTACCTTATATCTTTTTGTGATCTGAAAGAGTTACAGAAAACTCATAGCTGAAGAATACAGCTGGATCTCCCTCCTTAATAGGCAAAAGATCATTACCAAGCTTTTCCTGTGCTTGGCCTTGCTCTATCTGTTGTTCTCAAGATGAGGCGTAAATCTTAAGGAGATAAACAGTATATTCACTCCCTAAGAGGAGTATAATGAGATCTGCTCATTATAATTCACCCTTATCTCAACTGTTGTAGCACCTTTACAGCCAGCCAAGCACGATCCTTCTTTCCGCAAAGCAATCCCTGTCTGAAAGAGCTTAGAGGCTAAACAGTTAAGGCAAAAGAAGATAAAAATATTCCTTACGTGCAGAATGAACAATTCTGCAGTGGCAAATAGCATTTTGCTCTACCCTATTTTTATCTTTTCCCTTGTATTTTTAATGTGATTGCACGAGAAGGGGCTAGTTCAAGGAGAGACCATAGGAGCACAGGACAGCAAGCCAGAGGAGTTTAGGAAGGCTTAGGGCAAACAGCCCATGGGCACAGCAGATACAAGGATTAGGGTGGCTGTCCAGGAAACATCCAATGCCAGCAGTGTCCCCACTGATACTGTGCCACAGCTAACGAGCTTCTTCTTGCAGTTTCTGCACGTGACAAAACACTGGATTGGTAAAGAGTAAAGGTCAATCTTAGGAGCTGTGGGCTTCACAGTTTGCATTTATTCTTAGCAAGGCAAGCAGAAGGGAAATAATAGCTGGAAATGACAGCCAAAAGCCTGCATTTCACTACCACCAGCAGAATGGCTGCACTTCTGCAGAGGAGCTTCTGTACTGGTGAGCACGACAAAGTGGGAGATGGCACATGGCAGAGTGTGTCCTCAGAGAGGACCTTTCCACTGCACTGATGCTCCGAGACAGTCACTTCTCTCTGTAACACAGCATGTCCCACAGGGTCCCACAATGGCAGCCCGATGCAATGGAAAGGCTTTTTGAGAGAAGATACAGAAGTACCGTTTTTCTCAGTACAGTAATTTGGTATATTTTGGAAGAATCACTAGTAAGCACAGTTAAGGCAGAAGAGGCTAAACTCTCCTTGTAAAATAAAAAGCAAACAATTTTAAAAACTCGGGTTATCCTCTGCCCACAGTGCACTCTTTTCCTCCTCTAATAGACTCCGTGGGCACTCGTGGACATAAGTAATGCCTTGCTAGACTGTGAAAAATACCAAATTCTCTTTCTCTAGGTAGAACAGCATTCAAGTGTCTGGGGCTATTTTTCCTTATGCTTTTATCGTACTGAGAATATTGTATGAACGGAAAAAACACAGCAGGTAGAAACAGTGCAAAGCAATTTTGTATAGACCTGCTAATATTTGTGAATCTGTTCCTTCATCTCATTAAAATGGGTATTTTTTTCCCCCCTGTTAAATAAAAGTCCTGATGATTGTGCTTGGTAAGATTCTTTTTCTTACACTTTAAACTCATTAAATTTAATGACTGTTTTAAAGGTCAGAGGCAAAAAGGGAGCATTTACCACTATAACACAATGTGAGAAAGCTGAAAAATACCATCAGTAATGAATGCAGCTAGGAGACTTCTAACGACATTGCATTATTTAAGGCCATTTCTCCTCAGTTTGAACTGTGCGTTTTGTTGAAAGTAAAGTCCAAAACAAGGCCACAAAGCATACATTGCATCTAACCCATTATTAGAGGAAATGTAGAAGAAAATTCAACCATTTAGAATAAAAGGTACCCATGGCAAGCACAAAGAAATAAAAAAGCAAGCATGAGCACATATTACCTCACAGTTATTTTTCTACTTTTTCTTGCTTCTAATTTACAACTTCTAACATATTATCCAGTCAAAGACAAAAGAAAGTTAAGTTCAGAGCACAAAAATGCCTTCACTTTTCAAAGAAAAGCTGTGATGCCTTGGAGAATTTATTTGATCTTATGAGTTTGACCCAGTGCGGTCTTTCAAGGTGCTTGCATAAAATCTCTCTCTGATTTCAGCGTGTGTTTTGTCTCCTGTAGAACTTGAGCATCATAAGAGAGGAGGACACAAACAGTATTTTTGCTTAGCACAAATGACCTCATGGCAAGCCAGGTTTTGAGTGGGAACATCAAAAGCAGTGAGAACTGAGCAATGGACTATGTGGAGGGAAATGCCCATCATCTCATGAGACTAGCTTGATGAGTATTTAATAAGGAAAAGACAACTGAAAAGATACTAAGGGAACAGAGTTTTAAAGTTATCATTCTCTGTAACCATGGGGCAGGCAAGAAAAGTAGAATTTCTCAACAGACAGGAAGAAAACTCATGATTTTGGGAAGCAGTTATGTGCAGGAAGGAACTTGGGCTGGCATCCAGGTCCAGGATCCTGACCCAGTTCCAAAGAACACTCAGGAGTGTGAGTGAATTGCTAATAATGAAAGAAAAGGATCACTGCTATTTTACTTTCAAATATAAAAAAAATGTTATATAAAAACACAGTCTTATTGACTGCTCACACTGAGGAAAGCTTGTAGGCACACAGATTTTTAACACCCCAACTGTGACCCAGCTGCCTAATAGAAAAACAGATAAGGGAAATTTTATGAAGTCTGTAATATCACCCCATTCAGAAAGATGTAAGCCAGTGGCTTGTGAACAAAAACAATAATAAGCTGGAGCTGTCCCTGCGCCCCATCAGCATCGAGCCCATGATAGAGTATGTGATTCCTTTGCTGATTTCTGCACCCTCTACGTGCAGTGCCAGGAACGACTACTAACAAACAATCAGCACATTCAACCCCATACTTTGGGAGAGGGAAGACCCCATATAAGCAGATGTTTAACAAAGAGTAAAAGCCCAGCACGGCTTCAGACTTGTGACAGGAAATAGGATGTTTGGAAAATTTTACTGAAGAAAAATTAGCAGCAAAATTTGAACTGGGATTCCTGCATAAAAAGACATAAACCAGGCTGCAAGGCTGGCTGGAAACTCCTATCAGTTATATTTATTGCATTATATGGTGATTAGCATAACCTGATATCAATAGTAGCCTCTATATTCCCTATATTCTAACTCTGTGTTGGTAGTTAGAAGAATAAAAGAAGTTATCCCTGTAGCAGATTACTGAATTGCTCCTGAACTTTTTATTGGATAGAAGGCTTTCATTAGCCACAAGAATAAAATCAGATGCTTCCCAATAATAAGCAAACAGCTAATTCAACTGTTTTGTCATTAGAATGTAGTTTCTGAATCTATATCTCTCTTTCAATCTTCTTGATTCTCTTTAGAGCCATTTCCTTTTTTATCTCCTCTCAGAATACAGGGTGCTTCCCCAAAAGCATATACCTGCCCGAGAGTGACAATGTCATCTCTTTGACCATGTTTGGTTGTAATCTACACACGTGAAAAACTCTTAATTGGTTTGCAAGCAATGAATTAAGAAAATACACAAAGAAGGCTAGAAAAAAAATCACCCTGGACATGGAATGTGACTTCAATAAGAGGCATTCCAAAGGTCCTTCTTGGCCAAAATTCTTCAGAAGTGTTTTGAACAGAGAGATCAATTGATCCCTCAAAAGAAAGGTCTGCAGCAAGGAGAAAATCCCAAGTTTTTGTCCGTTTCAGAAGTCACTTATGTGCCAGTTAAGAGAAACTAACCAGCAGTATGAGCAAGTTAGCAGCTCTGCAGCTGAGTTAGAGTATTTCTGGCAAAGTTGAAAGCCAGGAAAGTATATTGGAAGCAATATTAAAACTTACAGAATTCTGTGAGATATTCAAGGTGATACATTGCCCCTTATATTGCTTTCATTGTGTATTTGAAGAATTGATTGCATTTGCAGTTAAAGCTATTCTCAGAATTACACTGTGGAAGACCTAAAGCTGCTTGCTTATTATTATGGATGAGTTTAATATTCAAAAGATTATTATTCCCTGTTTTTTTCCATACTATTGCCTATAAGCCAATTTATTTTCTGAAGACTGCAAAAATTTTCACTGACCAGTTTATCTCTAAGAATGACATAACCGTTTAAAGTGATAAAAATACAGAATGCCAAGAATTTAAATAAATGTGAATATTCTAGTTAACTATTCACAAATAGTTAAAGAGTTCTCTCACAATTTTATCATTTACTCCTTCTCAAAAATTATAAAAACACTAGCATAATATGTGCATTATGTCAGGAGCACCTGAAGATAAGGTACCTTCAGAAGGACAGCACAGCATCCCTACACATGGATGATGAACCCAATAGAGGCTCTGGTTTTCTGGGAAGAAAGGTTTCTGAACTGGCAGGATGCTCTGGGTCAGAAACTGCCACTTTGGGCTTCGAGTCAAGGGCAGACATTTCAGAGCTAAGCAGCAATCTTCCTTCTTTCTCACAACAGACTGATACTGAACAAGACAAAATGTTAAGCATCTCTCCCTCTAGTTGTTTCCCAGTTGGCCAGTGGAGTTATCAGTTTAGCAACTGGATACAAATGACTGCTGCCCTTTCTGTCTCTGATAGTGTTATTTGCCTGGCTGATCAACCCTTCAGTGTTTTAAGTGGGAAGAATTAAATCCTCTTTAAGAGCATCTGTTTGGCATTAAAAAGGCTGGATTTTTTCCTTGTTTTCCTGGTGATGACCTCTTTAATTTTCAGTGACTCACTGAATATCTGATGTTGCCATCTTCCTGGGCCTCTGCTCATAGGAACGTGGTTCCTGGAACAGTTTGTCTTAAAGCTTGAATCTTCCTATACTTCCTTTCAGTTGAAGGGTTTCCAGTGCTGAAATAGTCCTCTGTGACTAACACACAAACTGATTCACCTGTTTATCCACTTAGAGACTCGCTCCTTTTGGCAGGATTTGATATTAAAGAGTGGTCTTTAGGCTACCGCAGTGGCAAAAACATAGCACGAGACAGATTTTCTCTATAAGGAAGATGATTGTAAATGTGCAAAGAACCAACATGTGTCACTGCCTATCAGAAGATATTAACCGAGAAGAGAATGAAAAAAAAAAAAATTAAGATGAAAGGAAAACAAGGTTTTTTTGGTCTTGCAGTGTAGCTGCAAGATGGCACTTCACAGCTAGTATAAAAGTCTGATTCTCAAATGTATGATTAGTTTGACAGAATCTGACTCAAGATTTCACGTATGGTGAAAAATCTGACTGAAAAACCTCTACAGATGAGAGTTTCTTTTTTGAATCCTTCCTCTCCACTATTCTCGCATTTCCTTTAAGATCTAATATTTTACTTTGTTCTTCCTATATTCTGATCATATATTTCCTTCAGCCATCCAGTTTTCTCTGAAGCTCTCAATATCTATTGAAATGGCTCCCTTCACAGCCACTCTAAGAACTCACACAGTAGCATGGAATAGTGCCAAAAGTTTTAGTATGGCTCATACAGAGAGCAAGAAAACCTCTAATTAAGTGTGAGGAATGATCTGAGGGCATGCGCTTGGATGGGCTGACAACATACAGAGAAAGAAGTGGTTATTCAATCTACAAAATCATGCAGAGAATACGTGCACCTCTCCTAGGACTCCACTAGCAAATGGATATCTATTCCATGGAAGCAGGATTTGACCTTTTCTCTTTTGCAAGAGAAGGGCAAACATTTTGTAGCCACAGCTTACAGTGTTCCGAGGACATGAACAACCTCTGATCTCCCACAAAAGTGCTAGTATTCTGGAGCAGAAGGACGTAGGTGAGAGTCACAAAAACTCATATATTAGTATAGATGTTGATTATCTACCATCAGGCAGTCTAAAAAAGCACTCTTTTGCCCTAACATCCTTATCTTTATACTTGCATAGTTATATTCATCATTAATAAAACCTCTGTTAATGCTTCTAAACATTTAAACAAGTAAACCCATACCCCTTGCTTCCCACAGCACAACACAAGGAGCAATTCAGTACCCAGAAGAGGTACCTCAGGTGTTGGTTTTGTGCATCAGAAATTGATCTTTATGGACCCAAAAGGTTATGAAGGACCTGGCATTTTAATTCATATAGGACTTTTTTTCCCCCCTCTTACACTGAAATTGCTCCTCTTACATGCACACACACACAAAAAATCTTGACTCCACATTCTATTCTCATTCTGCACTCTCTTCCCTAAGCTCCTTCCTCTCATGGCAGCGGCCCTGCAGGTGTGAATTACAGACAGAAAGTTCATCCATAAATTAGGGGTGGTTGCGATCCAACCTCGTTTAGCCCTCCTTCCCCCAAATTAAGCCATCTTCCCACCACATGATTGATGTTGAGAGATTTCTGCCCCTGTGGGAACTTGAGAGGTCTGCCAAGAAACCAGGGGCCAAACTGCTGCTGACCAGAACTTTTCCAGGGTCACTGAGGTTTCCAGAGCTGACTTAAGAGTCTAGGAGTGGACAGGGGAAAGGAAAGGGACATATCCCCTTTCCAGATCCTCACAGTCATCTATGTTGACAGCTTCTCCTGCATCAGTATATCTAAATACTGGCAATGCAAACAACTGAAGTGACAACAAATATTGACTCCATACTAACCCGGCTTTCCAGCTGGAAGACTGGGAGCATGGTCTGTGGAGCAGAGGGCAACTTAGTGCAGCTAGACCCACCCACTGGCTGCTCATTAGAAGTGCAAGATGTTTACACTGCAGAGAGTTAAGTATCTCGATCATTATCTTACAAGGGGAAGAGAGTTAGGGAGAGTTGGGAGCACAGGTCCACTCTGCCTTCATAGTGGGTTCTCTAGGCATAGCCCTCTATTCCGGCCATGAACAGGAAGGAAAAATTACCCCTAAGTACTTCGTCTAGGGATAAAAAAAGACATCTGAGATGGTGTGGAAAGAAAGTGCTCAAGAAGCTTAAATTCATTAATTCTAACCCATAAAACAAACAAAGTAATCAGCAAAAAACAAGTTGCAAGAATGAGATACAGCCTCAGGATTTCTCATGCTCTATGCAATGTTCAGGAGCAGAGATTTTTCTCTGGGAATTTACAGTGGTATTTCCAAAAGCATTCTTCACTTACTGAGGATTAGTTGCTTCTAGCGAAGCTGACAGACTGCTGACATTCAAGCTCTTAAAAAGTTTTCAGAAGAGAAGTTGTGAGGCAAAGTAAACATGTCAAGGACTTTAAAATTTGAAAACATGTGGAAGGATACAGAAAACAGACTGCCTTACATTATTTTATTGCTTATTCCTGGTATTCAATACATCTGTTGTGTAAGTTTGCCATGTAAATACTTCACTGCCTAATGCCTCATATTTACAAATTTGTTTTAATGCTAGAGAACAACTCCAGATAACTTCCTAACACAGATGACCCAGAAGCCATTGAGGAGAGAGACTGTTGGACTGCAAACTTGAGAGCTGGCCAGGGATAAGAAGACTGGAGGCAGCTTAGGCTGCAGTAGAGATCAGGATCCTGCAAGTGGGGCAAAAGGCAAAATAAAGGGCCACAGCCTTCAGCTTTGGGAGAGCAGGTCTATTCAGGGACCTACTTGGAAGAATCCCACCTATAATGGTTTTGAAGGGAAGAGAGGTCCCAGAGAAACGATCAATCTTCTAGGATCATCCTCCAAGCTCTGCTATGGACCATGCCAACAGGAAGGAAATCAAGCACAGACAGCAGGAGGACAAGCTTCTGACAGAGCTCAAACGTAAAAGCAAACACAAGAGACAGAAGCGGGAACAGGTGATTGAGGAGGAACAGAGACACTTTTGGGGCATGCAGGGATGTGGTTAGGAGAGAGAAAGTTCATATAGGATTGAAACTAGCAAGGCAAGTGAAAGGCAACAAGAAGGGCTTCTGTAAGTACACAGGCAGCAAACGGAATGCTAGGGCAAACACAGGAAAACATGGGTCTGCTGCCAAACGGGGTGGGGAGTCTCCTGGTAAGGGACACCAAAAAGGCAGACGTACTGAATGCCTTCCTCACCTCAGGCTAGTAAGACCAGCCTTCAGCAATCCCAAGATCCTAAAACCAGAGGGGAAAGTGTAGAGCAAGGAAGTCTTGTCCTTGGCAGAGAGAATTAGGTTAAGGAACACTTAAATCAGTTAGACCTGCACAAGTCAAGAGGTGTCAAGAGGACAGGCCAGACCCTTCTCAGTGACAGAAGTCAAAGGGCACAAACTGAACTACAGGAAACTCCATTTAAGACACAAGAAAACACTTCTTTCCTGGGAAGGTGACTACGTACTAGAACAGGTTGCCCAGAGAGGTTGGAGATATTTAAAATCTGATGTGATACGGTCCACAGCAATGTGTGGAGGGAGGTTGGACCTGATAATATGCAGAAACTCCTTCCACCCCAACTCTTCTATTATTCTGGGAACAGGACTCAGATCTCTTAGATGTTAGGAAAGCTTAGCATGGTCTTTATCCACAAGATAGTCCATAATTTTCCACCATGAAAAATGTAGAGTTAAAAATAATATTACTTTGGGCTTAATAAAAAAAATATTTTGGGAGGAGATGTGTATCAAAAAAATACATGGATAAAACTAAGCTCAGAAAAAGATGAAAAGAGAGAAAAGAAATTAGAAGGAATAATCGTAGATCTTAAATAGAGATGGATGGATGAAAGAATAGGTACTGAGATAGTTGTAACACTATAGTGCCTCAGACTCCTACTCATTGAGCCCTGACAAGTATGAAATTATGAAAAGTAGAGTTTATGATATACAAAAGAGAATGAAAACATTAATTTCACTGCACTTTGAGGAAGATATTGGTGACATTCCACAGGGCTCTGTGAGACTTTCTTCCACCTTTTCCTGACAATTCCAGAAAAGAAAATAGCTCCAGATGGTTTTGTTTTCCATTTCTATAAGAACACTTACTCTCAGTAACTTCACTTTAATATCAGATGATGGGAAACCTGAACAGGCAGTTTCTATGAAATCCTAAATCTGATGATCTATGTGCACTTTATGCAGCAAGTGTTTTTCCATTCAAAAACAGGTGAATCACAGTGCTCAGGAAAACACATTGTTTTTAGCCTCAAAATCATACATACAGAATAGAATAGTGCCAAAAATAGTAAAGAATAGGAAATCAATGTTAAACATGGACCAAAAGACGAAAGAATGAAGGACTGCTGAGCTGAAATCTCCTACCAGCTTCCAGAATATCCTGCTCCATCTTCCTCATTTACTCTCACTACTGCATGCAGCCCTCTCCAAAATACTCTGTAGGAATAAATGGGCAATTTCAGCTGTGCTGAATTCAGTGGTATTACTTCAACAAATAGTTTGAACCATCTCTCTTCAGTAGCCTTCAGTTCACATAACACTCTCCTGCTGTTTATCAAACCCATTCTTTCTTTCGTTTTGTTTTTTAAATCAACTAATTAGGTTTGCTACATAAAACACAGGTCTTACCATCAACCCACAAATACACAGAATTCAGATAGTCTACAAATAATATTGCTAATCACTTAGTTGGTCTTTATTTTCTGTGCCCTAGTTTTTGCGCTTGCTTCAAGAATCTCATTTTTTTCCTATGCAATCATGAAAGTTAGAAGTATTTTTTTCTTTTCAAGCTGACAGATAACTTTCATGTAGACCACTTTACCACTGCTACTTGGGCTTTTGGTCTGAAAGCCTCGTGGAAGGCACAAACTTCACAGTAGAAGCATGAGAATCATCAGGACCCTATGAAATATGAAAATCAATTCTGCACAGTGGGCTTGCCTAGCCAGTCCCAGTCAGCACATATTTAGTCAGAAGAAAAAGTCAGACAATTACATTTAAATCAGAATATTTAGGAAGACATTTCAAGGCAGCAATCTCTCAAACAGCAGAGGATATACTAGCAATGTAGGCATATCTTTTACCTCAAAGAAACATTGCTTCATGCTGTGAAGCTGTGTATGCAGAATCACAAAGAAGAACTGAACATTTCATTAAAGCAGAAATGCCAATGTGAAGAAACAGGGAAAAGTAGCAGCAGGAACAAGGAGATTAAAACATACTCCTGATTTTCATCCACAGCTTTTGGTGCTTAATGAATCCAGTAAACACTTCAGATAATAGGGGACTGTTAACCAGCTCAGCAGGCTTTCTAGCATGTGTTCAAGATCGGGAGACCTCATTGCCCTTGTTTACTGACAGAAGTCTAAGTCACAGCAGGATTTTGGATTGGGTCAGCCTTATTACACCCGACTTGTGCTGAAGTGGTTCCTCTACACTGAGATCCAATCCCCACTGTTCTAGGCTCTGCATATGCACATAGAAACCTAGCCCATATCCTGAAGAATTTATTGTCTAAATAGATTAGCTAGAGACATTATTGTCATTAATCTATTTCACAGATGAGGAGTTTCAGCAAGAAATTAAGGGAATTGACAAAATCCAAAAGGGAATGGACTGTGATGGGGACTGGAATTGCCCAAATATATTGAATTCAGGTCTTTAAAAAAATACAAGCTTTTTGTCTTTTTATGTTGTAAAGGCTCTGTTGCTACTGGATAGCTTCCATACAGAATAAATTCATGTGTATTTTCAGTATTATAGACAACAAGGAAAATTGCAAGGAAAGAATATTCTTCACTAGAGAGTGATTACATCCAGCTCAATAACATCTTCCAACTTGAACTGACTCCTGGCAATTTTCTGACCCCTTGCAACATAAAGACAAGAATAGTCAACAGTCAAAAAAGTTATACACAGTAAATAGAATTCTATCTCCTATAGTCATACTACTACATACATTGCTGCTGCTACATACACAAATGATCTGTATAAATTCCCAAAGGAGTAAGCAAGCTGTGTATGAAAGTTAATGGAAGAATTATGCCTGTCTGATAAACAGCTTGCCTTTTAAGTGCTTACTAAAACATCATATGTGCATAAATCATCTTCTCCATTAATTTAGATTTATAGCCAAAATATTAAAAGCCACCCTTCCAAGCAGCTATAGGCACTCACTTATTATTAGCAATCTGCAGTATTAGAACAGGAACAACACAATAACAAAAGCCTACCTATTTTACTTAAATGCATTTATCATTGAGAAAAATGAACATTCACACCCTATAGAGCTCTCAACCTAGGAATATCAAATAACCATGCTCAAAAATGCTTGTAGGATAAACCTTACCATACATTATTTCTCCTCTGAGGCAGATGTATCCAGAAGAAAATAGCTGAGGTGCGCAAGAGAGACAGAGCCTCCCAAGCTGAAGATTATTTGAAGCATAATGAGTCAAAACCGAGACTCTGAGATCTAACTAAAGAGCAAGAAGCAGCCTAGTCTGATCACACTCTCAGGATGAAACTCTGCCTCAGGAAATCACTCTCTGTATTTTTTCTTAATCACTATCAGCTGTAAAGGGCATCAAAGCGAACCCACCCATTCCACTGACATCACTAACGAGACAGTCTTCAAAGGTTTTGCAGCGTTTCTAATCCTACGTGAGCCTGTTGTACTGTTCTTGCCAGGTGTATGTATAAAGAGGTGGTGTCAGCTAATATAACGGCAGCTGATTCTCTAGCAGAGAATTTATCACAGAAATACATTCAAATTAGTGTTTGAATAATCTGTAAACAAACACTTTCTACAATGAAAAGGGAATGAGAGCATATCTGGAAATCTTCAAAAACAAAATAATGTTTTTGTTTCTCCTACAGGAGTTGTTCGGATTTGAAGAAATGGCTTGTATCTAATTTTCTTACAATATCTGAAAGTGCAACATTCTGTTTTGACTGTGCAACTCGGGAAGATGGTGTGACTTGTACCTCCTCCCCAGACTGCCTTTAGTATCTTCAGCTTAAATCCAGTGAGTTTGCATGCTAACTCACAGAGGTGATATATAGAACCACACCACAAAGACCTGTGAACTTTAATTTCAGTTACCTCACAAAAATCTTTGGTTTATATTGGTTGCAGGATATCTCCATACTTGCACTCCATTAGCACCTGATACTCTTAACACCAGGCATCTACTGTTCTGAACATTTGTCATTACCACAGAAAGAAGGCAGGACAACATCGTACTGGAAAGAGACAAATTGAAGAGATGTTATTTTATATAACTTTCCAATGTTCATACTGGTTCATAAAGACCAAGCACTGCACTGTCCTGAAAGCTTACTATGTAACACTAGTTCAGCCTCTCTAAACTGCTTTTCCTCTAATTGTAGGTTTACTTTGCAATTTCCTTTTTTTTTTTTTTTTTTACTTTATTTCCTGCAGCAATATTCATTCAATTTCTACTTTTGGGGTCACTAACAGATACCCAATTCTTACTCTGTCACATTGCCATTTTTGTTAGATTTGCACTTTCGTCAGTTTTATTTATTTAGGTCTTTTTTTGAATCCTCAATTTTCTTATGGTAAAATCCAAAAAGGCTCATGTCCCCATTCTTTAATAAACTGAATAACTTAACACTCACTCATAGATTTAACTGTTCCCCTTCTGATAATGTAAAATAAAATGTGTAGCTCCTTCTGGGCTGGGCGAATTAGTGATTTGGTTCCTTATCATCTGGGAAAATAAAAAAAAAGGGATTGAAATAACACCTTTAGAAAGAACTGCAATAGAAACAGTGGTAGGAGTACCAGTTCCCTTTCTTGTTCCCAAAATCCCCCAGACAAACTCCCAATACTTCTCAGTTTTCTAACTGTTACTACCGTCACATTTTGTTCCCTTTCCTTTCAAGGAAAATATGGATGTGAATAGAACTCACTAAATAAGCATTTCTGGCATCTGATAGCAATCACTTCCCTTCTGAGGGAAAACTGGCCTGTTGTCCCAACAATAACCAATCTGTTCCTCTCCTTTGCTGAAAGCCTGTCACCAGCTGCCTCTTACAGACCAAATACCATGCAGGTCTCCAGCTCTCCACTCTGTTTGTTCACGTTAACACTTGCACTTGCAAATGTTAATTTATCTGCTCGTCATCTGTGTATGGTCTCATTTTCCCTATGCACATCTGGCTTTGCACGTGTAAACGGCAGCAAGAGGAATTTGGATAATACAGACTGAGAAATTGCTCTGGAAAATGATCACTAGCAATTGCAATGGTTTCCCTCAGAGATGCAACCTCAGGCTACCTAGAACACTGCTGCGGCCCCTGGCAGGGGCCATACGTCTCCATCTTCCCAAGTGCAGCCTTCACAAAAGCAGCATGTAGATATTTAGTGATCTCTCAAGTGACAGAGTCAATTCCCTACTCCAAGGCAGTCTGGCAAACCCTAATTCTCCCACAATAAAATCACCACAATGCACAGTATTTTTCTGGAAGGAAAAATGCACAATGAATTGCAGAACCCTTAATTCCCCCATTTTGGAGGCTTAAAACAGGAATACGATATGGAATAATATATTTTAGGATATCAAGGTCTTGTCTTGGCCAAGAATTCCATGCCCTACCTATGAAAAGACAGAAAAATCTGTGTATTGAAAAAGCACTAATAAACATGTCTCTCATTTTGGCCCTTAAAATCTCAAGCCCAGGATTAAAGAACCATAACCAAGAAATAAAACGTTCTGGACATTAATGGCAATCGTAGGTGTCTAGTGCTACCTTAGGCACGAGAAGGAATGCCATTTGCCCTCTAGCTACCTCTCCCACCCGTTGCCCAAGCCTAAAGGTATCTAATGCTAGATACCTGTGATGAGGCACCCAAATGCCACTGAATGGAAGATTAAAATCCAAGCTGCTATGCTTGCTCCCCCACGTCACCTGCAGAAGAGGACAAGCTAACTTTTTGGTGGCTACTGCCCAAGGGACTTGGACAGTGTCCTTGTCCTCCCTCCTCCGTGTCCAGGCGTCTGACTGGCTCAAGCAACCCTCCAGGCACTGCACACTGTATCCTATGTTCACATCGCAGCAGGGCAGATCCAAAGGGTTGGCGCAATGTGGTGAAGAACTGTCTACCCTGACTGGTAGATCATACAAGACCTACCAGTGAGGAGAAGGATGGAGAGAGGCAAGGCAAGGTTGGTCATTCCTCCAAAGCATGAAATAAATCAAGTGGAAGAAAATGAAATGGCAATAATCGTTACCCAGGGTGGCCGTTTTCACTGAAGCCAGCAAAGGCTTCACGTAGGTGTGCGACTTGCTACCAACTAGAGTGGAAAAATAAATAAATAATCAAAAAGAAGAAGAAACAAAAAAACGTACTCTTGACGCTGGATTATATGAAAACAAGCCTTTCTCACAGGGACATTACCAGTACTTAGATGAGACAGAAATATTTGCAATAAGCAAATGTCAATGCTTTTTAACACCAGAAAGAAACAATGCAAAACAAATGTTTTCAATACACTAATACTACTCTCTTTAAAAAGAATTCAGTGCAGTGTTGGAAAAGGATTCTTCCAGTGAAACAAACTTGCACATATTTATAGTACCCAAGTTTTACATTTCAGTTTGATCATAAACACGGTTTCCAGCCAGGGCTAAAGGCTAAGAAACAACCAAAAGGAAATTCTTAATGCTGATCCTCTGCAGGCTGCTGGAGTGTTTTGAAAAGCGCATGTGTGAGCCCAAATGGACATGTGTTTGTGGGTGTGAATATTATTTCTTGCAGTGCCTCTCTGCTCATCCAAAGCTATCTGTCAAAGGACAGGCACTCTTAGTAGTTACTCATGTTGCCAAAATCATTTTACACCTCTTCTATTTTACAGTATGGACAACTTGTTGCTGCTATACTGCTTCATGGATTTCAGAGCAATTACACTTTGGAAAAAAGGCGAAAGCAACCAAATCATCATACTACCTTTCATTTGGCTGCCAGGGGATATTTTGGGACATTTTGTAACCAGATAGTCTGAGAGGTTTCAATGAGGAGCAGAAAGAAAATAGATCTTCGATGAAATGTAAGGATGGAAATATCATTCAGGGCACTTTGACTGTGTGTGCACATGACTGAGCTGATATGCACTGGTGAGTGCAAAAAGTCATTAAAAATATGGGCTTCAACTGCCTTGTAAAACCTTTTTTTTTTTTTTTTCTGTCTGTATTACCTTTTTGAAGATAATAACAGGATTTTCACCGTGGTTTAAATTTTTTCCAGTTGGGTAATTTGTGTGACACTCTCTCAAGGCACCCACCAGCTTAATAGCTGTAACTTCTGGGTTTTAACACATATCAGAACGCAATTCCATTCATCACAGTTCATGTGCTAGAAAGCAGGAGAAAAATATTTTCATCTGATAAATTAGGCACTGCCTCCTCAAAACAATCTAATATTTATAGGCATTTTGACAGACTAATGAATAGATAGATACATTTGCATTGCAGGACAAGTACTAATTTCTGGATGAAAGAACAGAGCAATGTGATAAAACGTTAAAAACAGACAAACATGTCACATACATAGGTTCTGATTATACCATCTGACTGTCAGGAGAATAGGAAGTCATTTAGTAGCCACATCTCAAGCAGACAATTCAGCAATCAAAAAAAGCTTTGAAAGTTTCACCAGAGCTTCAATGATTTAGATTTTTGGAATTTGTTGGTACTAGTTATATTTTGTTGTTGCTATTGGAAAAGTATCTTTAAAATGATCACTGAAAATTATTTACGAGTCTTCAAGCAACTCAGCATCCCTGAGGCAAGGTTGATACATACTATAATTTTAAGCAGCAGAAAGGAAGGACATCCAATCTTATCTTTGTGATGATATTATGTAGGAGAAATCTGACCTTATTGTTATTCAGTTTTCAACAGGCTCATTATTCCACCCCCTCTCATGCATATTTGTACTGTCATCATCAACAGGAAAATTGGTATAATGAAAACTGTAAGAAGAGATCATTTAATTAAAAAAAAAAATCTGTCATCTAATCAGTGTAAATAAATAATGGAATATTTAAAAGTCTAGCATGGTACTGTGGGAATTAAGGCATCAATATTTTTATGCGAGAGGTGAGCTAGAGTAACTTTTCTATTGGTAGGTCTTTTATGAGCTCTAACAAAATATACCAAAGTGGAAATAACTTCATAAAGAGTATGTTTATAAGCTGCCTTGGAGAGACTGACTGTGAATAAGCAGACTTGCTAGGTAGACTGTAGAGACAGAAGCTTTGGTATTTAGTCTACAGAATCCTAAAAGGTTTTGATTAACACCCTAAATAGGGGTTTCAGCCATAGATGTTATGAAGCTGTTCTAAGGATTTTAAGGAACCATTTTTAATAAAGGACAGAAATCACAGCATTATAGAAACAGCTAGCCCGTGTTTGGACAGAGAAAGAAAAAAAAATAACATGAAAGGGTTTTGAAGATTATTCTGCAACCCTTGCTTGCACTGATGTGCACTTCTTGTGAGGGAATGACAATAGGACAACCTTGACATGAGAAGGATCGTGAAATTATGCTTATTATACAATAAAATACTATATGTATCTCCTCCTTGACGTAGAGCAACTGCCTTCAGTTGACGACAAACTGGAGGGGATGAACTAGGAGGGGGACAACGCAAAAGATGCAGGGAGTCCTTATTCCTTCTTATTGGTTTCTGATGGGAGAGGGAGTAATATTCTAAAGCCAGTGCTTAATTTTCAAGGAGAAAAAAAAGAGAGAGAGAGAGAAGAAGAAATGGTTGTCCTACAGGTTTAGCACTTTCTGAACAGTTTGCATGATGAGGAGTGGGGATTACAAAGATAGAGACTATTGGAGCGACAGCAGCCACTCGATTTGCTAAGATGATTTTCTTTACTCCGGCAGCAGAAGGGAGATGCATCTGACCCACTCAGGTCTCGAAACAGAGCAGCGCTTTAACACAGTCCCGGCCGCACCCTTATACTTCCCAGAATAGAAAGTAATTTTGTCTTAATTGCGTGATAGGGATTGCTCACAGAACACATAGAAGCACAAGAAAATAATATAGTAATTATTTGCTATCAATTAGCAAGATAGATATCACACAGGCAATGCTCTCCCCATTAGCGTCTTAGGCCAGAACAACATGCAAGGTTACTGGCAGAGAGCAGGAGCTAATGAAAAACCACAAACTTCTGGGGCAAGTGTTAGAGACCTGGGTTTTATAAATTTGTTTGCAAAATGTTCATCCCACAGACTTGCTCTCAAAACATCCCAAAGAGTCAGCACCTCTGGTATCCCTGTTAATGGAGGCCTTGCTTTCCTGTATGGGTGACGGGATTGTTTTTCTGAGACATTTTCTGAGGCTTGCCACACAGCCTCACCACAGCTTCTGAGCTACTGGAATAATAGGGCCCTTCTCTATTTCACTCCCCATAACATTTTGTAGAGTTTCCTGAAAATATATATAAATTATATAAATATATATTATATAATACGATAATATAATATGTAGCATATTAATACATCATCTAATGTTCTCCATCTAGCCATTTTTCCATAGTTCATTCTCTTTTCTGTGCGAATAAAACTTTTATCTTCCCAGTATGGCCCTAAGGCATTGTGCCTTCCAAGAACAGGCCCTGCCACGGGAACTCTTTCAGTTAGATCGTAGCTGTTAGCTCCGGCAGGACTTGTGGTCACACACGTCTGAGCAGCTCTAAAATCTCAGGACGACAGAGGTTTCTGCTGTTTGTACTGATTACCACTCCTACTCAGTCTACAACACTGAGTTATATTGCAAGATTAGTTTGCCAGGACAAGTCAGGCATGGGATGGGCACATCTGAGATTTCAATCAATGTAAACACAAGCAAAAGCCCACTAAAAACACTGAAGAACAGGAATAACCCCTACTGTTTAAATTTTAATTTTTCCATCTGTGCTGCTGTTGACATAATTGTGTAGCAAAACAGACTGTAGATGCTTGCGTAAATTCTGTGATGAATAAGTTATGGGAGTCACTGTGACTTTCAAGACTGGAGAATGCTGGAGCTTTGAAGATGGAGCAGGACATCACCCAGGGATGTAGTTCTGTCCTGCTGCTATTGTGCTTATTACAAAGCCATTTTAAAGCAGAATATGGCACTAGAATCTGGATGCTGGAGTTCTGGCTACAGGAGGAAGGACTGCTATTTACTAGAAGACCTGAAGATTCCTCTGAGGTTATTCTTCCACCTTTTATTCAATTGCTTATCTATATTTTGAAAATCCATATCTCTATGCTCCTAATTTTTCCAAATTTAACCTCACTGTGTTCAACTTAACATCTGCTTTAGTTTTACTATGTTCTTTACAAAACTAGTAAAGCAATCGGAAACCCATGCCAAAAAAAGAAGAGATGAACACAGCAAGTCCTGCTACCTTGTGGAGGAAAAGAATGGCCTTACTCCAGAAAAAAATAAAATTCTTTATATACATATATGTACATATATATACACAAATACATATTTATGCAATCTTCTGAGCTGTGAAAATCACAAAATACCATAAATGTATGGTCTATGGTAGCTGTACTGCTGGTCCGCTACCTAGCATCAAGCCTGTCCTTCTCCCACTTAAAATTCCTTTGCTTCCAGATAGTCAAGTTGCAGAATTGGCTGCAGCAGCCTAAAATTTAGCTGTCTTTACCTGTCTTTAGCTACCTCGTCAGCTGTTCTTGATCCTCGGCTCATGTGAAAGGGCATGAATAGGTCCAGAGAGAACAGAATTCGTTGTAAACGTTTTTCTTCCCTATATATGTCAGTATTACTGTTTTCCTTCTTGCCTGAATTTTCTCCTGAAACTTCAAGAAAAATGAGTGAAGTAACAAATACAATGAAACTTTGAAAAAATTGACATATACTTATTATGCCTTGGCAAAAGTTTCACGCAGTAGTACAAGTCAGAATACAGGTGAACAGAAAGGACATGCATGGACACCATCCAAAAGATTAGTTGACTTGCGGGTTAAAAAAGGAAAAAAAAAAAAAAAGAGGAGTAATCCTGGAAATGCTGACTGGGTTTCAATATTCCTAATTCTCTCCTCGTAGAAGCAGTTTGACTAACCTAGTAATTAACCTTTTAACAGTTTTGATTAAATATCCAGGACATGCCACGTGCTCTAGGGATCTCTGCTTGAGCAGGGGGAGTGGGACTAGATGATCTCTAGGGGTCCCTTCCAACCTCAACAGTTCTGCGATTCTGTGTGCCCTAAGGCTGTGTCTGTGACCACGCTGCCTTTGCTATGTGCTTGGGTGCAGATTTCTAGCAGGAATCCCAAGTGCAAAAAATAAGCATGAAAGGATATCATTGACTGCTTTTCCAATACGGCGGCTGTGCTTGAGCAATTCATCTCCTTTCATGATACAAAGTTTATATGAGCAAAGAGCTCCAAGAAATAATCTATACCTTTATTGCTTTAAAATTCTCCCAGCAGCCATGATTATGGGTTTTACAAAACAAATATGAGGAAGTGTCCAAATACACATCTTTGCAAATATGCTGGTAAAAAATAACAAAATATCTACCTTGATATTTATGTTTAAAATATAAGAATTCCTCAAAGCAATATTCTGTATTTCTATACATAGCTCCTGTTATACTTTGAATAAAGTAGGCTCATCCTGATAATTAATTGAAAGCTCTGCTGTTATCATGTATATAAAGCTCTTCAAAGCTAAATTAAATATTAAACTGGAGCAAATGCTCCCAATGATTATGCGCATGTGGTACCAGTTCTGTCCTTAGAGCGAGCTGGAGGTTCCCAAGGATATTTTTACACAACTTCATCAAATTCTGAAGAACACAAATTCACAAAAGTGTTCTTTACTCCATATGAAAATAACACAACCTTACACCTCTTTGGTTTCTTTAAGCTAACTATAGTATCTGCTGTACAAATTTTTTGCTGGTTAAAACCTATGATGCCTGCCTACCATGGGGCAGCTTCAGCTACTGGCAGATCTATATCTAGAGCTAAATATGCTGGCTAAACTAACCAGGTTATAGTGAACTTTTCCTGACCTGTGCATGTTTTTCATGCATGCTTCCCATTTAGGTTTCCTGTTAGTTTTTGCACTTTATACAAGATGCACAGGAAACTCAGAGGACTGCCTCTGGTCCCATTTGTTTTCAACTCAGCAGCCCAGAACAATAAGATTCTTTCTGAGCAGCACTTTATGCAGTTACATATGTATTACTCCATGTGGATAAAAATAACACATACATATTTATGGAGTGATACTGTGATGATTATTAATGCTACAGCCAATTCACACCTGGTTTAATTGCCCCTCTTCCACGATTCCATCAGCATGTGAAAGCAACATCAAGGGAGACTGAAACAAACTAAGTGGAAATTTTAAGTATATTAAATCCCTACCTAAGTAAAAAAAAAAAAAAAAGAAGAAGGAAAAAAAAAAAGTTATTGCCCAAACAGATTTAATTTTTGGAATATGTGGGTTCCAGTTCCTATAGAAGAAAAAGTACCATGACAGATGGAACTGGTGGTGAAAATAAGGATCCACGGGCAATCTGTTGGAAATGAGACATGTCAGGAGAAAGTCAGCCCATCGTTATATCAAAACAGGTGACCAAAAAAATATGGAAAGGGGGTGTTCATGACAGGGCTGTGAAAAGGAAATTAGGTGAAAAATAGTAAGAGGCAACTATTCTCAGTTTCTACTTTAGGAATATATAAGAATTCTTTTCACATTTATTTCTTCAAGTTATTCTTGAATATTTTACAGGTAACTCTACAGATAATTAGTAAGAATCCAAATCAGAATGCAGTCAGATAGCTGACTATGTTGGCTGCATATACTAGATTCTTAGCTTGTGTGGAGCTGCTGGTGAAATAGGAAGGGTAAATCCGTCAAAATGTGGCTCTGTATTAGCAAAAACTTTACGAAGAATGAAATCCTGGAACAACTGCCTCTTGCAAGTGCTTTGCTGATTTTAAAAAACAATTTTAAAGTTTTCTTAAAGTCCTCTTGCCGTTCCAAAGATGATATATAACGTGACTTTTGGCATGTATTAAAGCACTAAGAGACACAACAGAAACAAGATGCCCACTGCTAGCATGAAACAATGCATTCCATATATTGGGAAGATGATGGCAGCCAAATAACAGATGGTAGTAAATCCTAAATCTAAATCCTAAGTCTTTTTATTTCCTCAAAATGATATTCTGCTGTCTATTCATATTCCACAGTGGACTCATACCAACATACACTGCTTTTCTTCCAACTGCTTTCAAATCCCATGGCATCCTGTGTAAGAACATTGATACCCCTATGGACTTGCTGAATGATACTGTATTTACAAAATATGTATATTTTTTTAAAGATGCAGATATAAAATTTCCACGCTGAAATTATTTTCTAGGCTGGATGCAGTTCTGTATTAACTTTGGTAGCTGTGCCAACTATAAAACAGAAAATCGAAGTGAGCAGGTCAGTAGAAAGACCTAAAGCAGTAGCTGTAATTTCAGTTGCCAGGGATGGCACCACAAGACTCTGACCAACCTGCCCAGAAAAGCAGAGTCTTGTTGCCGTATGACCATGACAGCATAGTCAAACATTTTAGGAGCCCCCCGAGGCTATTTCAGAAGCTGTTCAACTGCGTCAGAGCCAACTGGCAAGAGCCAGAACATTAGCTGAAAAACATGGGCAGTCAGACACTCCTACCTTGAGTGGCTCTCATGGAGATTTGCTCTGCAAAACACTATGTGTCTCCGAACAAAGGATTAAAAAGAAAAAAATAAAAGAAAAAAAAGAGCATGGATCAAAGTCAATTTGTCCATTTGAGTCTGCCCACCTTATCCCAGTGGGCCACCTCCTTGCTGCTGCTGGTGCCTCAAGACAGCAGGAGAGAGCTGCTGCTGAGATACTTCAACCAGAGCCTTGCAATGTATGCTCTGCTATCGCCTTCAAACACAGTAACAGTGCTAACACCACTTTTAAAACAGGGTCTTTCTGTATACGTTATGTTTCCAGCAGAAGTAAATTACGGGCTCCATGTAGAAATCAACCGAGAGAAGTTTACTAGTTGGTGTTCTTCAGGCTAGCCTGACCCTTCACAAAGAGGCATGATGCTGAGGTTAAGATCAGCCACCAAGAATGCACGATTGCCACCTGGTAATGTACTTTTCCGGTGAAATCTTCCCTTTCAGTCTTAGACTCAGTTAAGTGTTTAACTGAGCTTTCTCCCAAGTACAGAAGAAACCTCTCATCAGTGTTACTCATACAGGTCAAAGCTGACACCCACCATGGCACAGCTCCCCATGCAGGTTTTGGAAATGCTGTATGAGTGACCCACTGACACGGAGGTGCTGCAAACGGCTGCGAACAGAATGAGCAAAATTCACCTGGGAAAGCAAGGCAAAAGAAAGCATGAAAGACACAAATGCTTTCCACCTCCCTACGATACAGTTTAGTGATAAACAGCGCGTCCCGTCCCCTGGCTCTAGCACTATTTCCAGTACAAGGGCATCGTTCCCTTTCAAATCTCTTGCCCATCTCCTTTGCTCTTCCATGAAACATCTCAGGGTCACCCTTGGCCTCCCCTATTTGGTCCCTGATGGCATCTGCCAGACATCACTAAAGGATTCTGGGCATCAAAGCCAGGAAAGGGGAGGTAGAAAGCAATATCTGCCCTTCTCTCTGTCTCTCTCCAATTTCTTCATCCTCTGGTACTTTCTTCATTTAGCTTCCCAGCTGGATATTTCCCCCCCACCACCACCCAATACCTGACACGAATTGAGTCTGTTGGCCTCCACAGTAGAAACAAAATTAACTGCTCAAAATTTAAGGGATTATTTTGGAGCTCCTGGCACTGAAGAAAATACCCTTTTCCAAAACAGGGCTTTCAATGAGACCCTCAGCCCTCCCCCAGGACTAGTAAGTGCCGGCAAGCCTGGATACCAAGCTCACTGTCAGAGGTAATTAAGCCTGACTCTCAGCTAAGCGCTCTCTGTGGATCCGGGCATGAATAAATGGAGCATCAGAATGAAGTGTTTGTTGTGTGTGTTTGTGCTTTGTGCCTCTCTTGCATGGAAGCCGAATGAGCTCGCTCCATGCAGTGCTGGTTCAGAGGACACACGTATGAATTCAGTGTTAACTTTTGCTAAAGGTGACTCTTACAAGGGGCTTTCAGGTTTTTCTAACATTAAAGTTGCTGATAAGGTTTGCTCTAGGCAAGGCACTTTTCCAAACTCCACTAGTCAGCACTTTCTAAGCAGCAGCCTGTCATTGAACATTTTCCATCTCCAACCACATGCGCATTAAGACAGTTTTGTCAGGAGTTTTTCCCCTGCGGGATTCACAGTTGCAGCTTAACCAAACTTCTACACTGGAGAAACAGCCTCTCTTCATATTCTGGTTGCAACAGCAGTGTATTGGTACAAAACGTGGGCAAACCAAGAGGAAAAAAAATGCATTAGTTTGCCCTATCCAAAGGCCATAGGCCTCAGCACCTGTTCTGAAATTAATACACGCTATATAGTGACCTATGTACCTGCTTTTGCTACACCAGATGGTGGAAAGGGAAGGAGGATGGGTGAATCACCCCTTTTCTGACTGCAAAAATTAATTAAGAGCCTACAAATGATCTTACTTGCTGGGAACTATTACTTGCGAGAGGGGCCAAATGTCCTGTGTAATTGCTTTCCTTTACACCTGCAATACTGATACACAAGAAGTAAGGAAAGTTTTGTGCTTAAAATAAAGGAGTTGATTTTACCTTGATTTTCTTTCTTGCTCTGCATGGTTTCAAAAGTTAAGGTTTTAGTTTGCTAGAGAACTTTGAAGAGTGAATCTAACATCTAGTTTCTAAGGTAAAACAAAGCAAAAAAAAATATATCAAATTGTGTTTTAATAGTCTGAGCTCTTGTTTGGATCAAATAGTGCCGTCGAAAAATACTTGAATATACGAGTGAAGTTTTGCCACCTTTGTTTTTTCAATAGCGTTTTGTCCATGTGACTCTGCACAGATAAGACAGTGCTAAGTTATTAGCAACTCAAGTGTTATTCAGTTAGGTTTGCTTCTTCCTAGACACGTAAACAATGTAAACAAACTGCAGGCTCACATTTTTCAGGGGCTTTGGGGGATGTGACAATGTATTCAGGATAAAATTCCCCTTTATGCAGAGCCTAACAGAAACCATAAATAGAACTTAAATGATGCTTCTGTATTTAGTGTTGGCTCCATAATCTGTTCATCTGGCAACCGTCTTTATTGTGATTCATAGTCAGGTATGCAACTAATGAATGAGTGCACCACGGATTAGAATTTTATAGTGAATTATTATGCTTGCAATTCAGTCTATGCCTTCAGCTGCACTAGTCACCCCGGGCAAGCCCATGTGCAACACCATGTGATCCAAGTAACTTAACCGAGCGTTGCACAAACTACAAAGCGATAACCACAGCGAGCAGCGGAGCGTGGTGCGGAGATCCCTGAGCTGGGGCCAGCGGGGCTCCTGCGTGCTGGAAGGAGATGGCTCCGGAATAGGTAATGCGAGCGCGCAGCTTTGGGGCCCGGTGCTCGCTCTGTTTCCTGGCGTCGTACAGTGCCATATTGACACAGCCGACTGCTCGAAGACAGCCTGGGGATTTCTGACACAGTGCTGCATTGCACCATGGACGCACGCTTGTACTGAGCACCGTGCCTCAAAGGGCACAAAGAGGGAATATTTGCACAGAAATTTGCTGTGGATAACTGTGCTACAAAATGCCACATTTAAATAATTTTGTAGAGTTAAAGCAAGAAAAAAAATTAAAATATGAATGGCATCAATTCCTGATGCAAATAATTTTTTTCTTGATTAAAAAAAAGTATTTATTTGTAAATTGTTATTGGTTTCAGCTCTGTGAAAACATAAATATGTTAATGCCTGCTTTTAGATTAAATGGGATTTCCAGAGATATTTTCCAATCATGTTTTAATGACAGCCACTCTGGTTTTTGTATTCATAATAGAACAGACTTATCAGTTTTGTCAGACATGACTTATTTGTGAATTACTGGACTCTGCAATGCTTATTTACATTTGCAGCTTGAAGAGCTGACCTTTCCATTCCTAGGAGGTGCACTGTTCCTATGAGCATGAAGATCCGCTTCCCTTAAATTGAACCACACATACATGCGAGAGAATCATTTACAGAAGACAGTTTATCACCTCCTGCAGTTTCTTTGACTAAGAAGTCTGCCAGGAGTTGATAAAGGCATTCAGTAAATATGTATTTCCCTTAGGGATTAAAGGTATTTAGTCTATAAATTAAAAGTAGATGAAGACCAAATTCCTAATTTCCATTCAGTATTACTTGTATTTCCTAATAGGCATGTTATTTCACATATTCAAATGTATGCTCCCCATTCATGTATGTCACCTTACGTTTTTGTGCAAGACGTAGAGAACTCTTTTCTCCTCACTTTGTCGGTCTAAGTTCAGGCATCAAAGCTAACAGGTTACTTTGCTCCAGCTGCAGTGAGAGGTCAGCAGTGGGCCCTTCAGAAGGCAAATCACCCAAGCCAAGGATGAAGGCAAATCACCTTGGCAAGGGAAACCTTGCAGGATGCAGGATGACTAGCTGGAATTGATTGCACACATTCAGAATATTTACCAACACTCTAGAGCTGATGATATGCTGTAAGAATTAGAAACAGTCAAAAATGTCCATCACCGCATGATAAAATAAGGTAAAAATGAAGCAAAATAATGTGGTATACCTGGCAATAAGTTTTGCAATAAATGACAAACAACTACTTATACGTCAAAGCTTTTTGAGTACTTGCTCCTTTCTGATACCTGATGTGTGGGAAAACTATTAGCCTGTTTTTCAGGAACCAAACCCCACCTCATATTTAGGACCTTTACAGTTCCTCCTCTTAGGTGTTCAAAAGTAAAATGCACTAGAAATTCCCTCCCTGATCACGTCTGAAAAATTACTTTAAAAATATCCATGCAGTCACTAAGGCAAGGCTGCTTAAATAGATAGCACAATTATTAGGCTGAAAAATCATGAGTATAACAAGCCCCTCAACTACATCAGCAGGCTGAGCTGCACTTGATGCTCCTTTCAGTAGGATAGCTCCTCACCAACTCCCTGGCAGAGAACCAGAACACTGTGTAAATGATGCTTTAAGGGAGAGATCTGAGGCACCACCCAGGGGATTATGGAGAGTGGGGGAAAAAAAAAAAAGGTTCTTCAGCAAGGGGCAGGAAAAAACACCCCTCTTCTACTGCTCTGTATAAGTACACTTTATATAGAAAAAAAATCTATTTATATAGAGTTGCCCTTGGGAATTCACAGCTATGGACTGCAGAAGACATGCCGTCTGTTTGACCCTATTTTTCATACCTTTGTCTTTCTCGTGATGAGTGCTTGGGTTAAGATTTCTCGCAGTTAATTTATACCCTCAGGGTACTTGTTGTTGGGTTTTTGTTCTTAAGTTTGAGCCAAACATTTTGTTGCCTAGATATTTTTCCCTTGGAGCAAGAACCAGATATAGCAGTTGGGGCCCAACACAGGGAGTCACTTAAGATGAATTCCTTTCCCTAATAGATTTTGATGGCTACCAGCAATGACTCGGGTCTGCTGACCAAGAGCTGCTCAGTTTTTTCCCCCTGAGCTACACACATGCAAGCTGTTCCAGTTATTTTTCCAGCAACACCGTGCATTTTGCAACACTGACTTTCATCTGTTATCACCTGTCTTTTCACATAGCTGTAGAGAACTGGTTAGCAAAGCAAGACAATAAAGACAAGCAGAAAAGGACAAAAGGGAAAAGGAATAGCCTTGAGGGGGCAGTTTATCTACTGTACGATTTCAAAGAATGCTGGCCAAGTTTAGAAATTGGAGAGACATCATTTCCACATTCAACTTCTTTACCTCTGTGATTCATCAGGGTTAAGATCTAGGCTAACCATGTGTCTGGCTTCTTTTCTGGGCCCGTTTTCCCAATCATGAATAAACGCTTAGAGGTGGGTTTCATCCACATTTCCTCCCCCACTTTGCACTTTTGATTTGATCTAAAAATATTCTTAAAGTGCTCTGTGAAAGCTTCAATCATTGGTGACTGGCATTATCTTTCCTAAGTGTAAGATTAAGTCATTTGAAATTTCCTCCCCCAAATGTCCTCATTTTCCTTGGAAAGAAACAGAACCTCATCTGTGGGAAACCCACCGTCTGACTTACCTTGGAGGCATAACCCCTGAAAGTCTGGACTGAAGAAATCCTGAACACAAAACGAAAATGAATTTCATTAGAACATTGTCAGATCAAATTGTCTAAAAAGAATATTTCAAGTTTAACAAAGTGGTAATTCCTTAAAGAAAAAAGTTTTATCCATTTTCCACCTCCTCCAGATACCAGACAGCTCTATTAAGCTATGCAGCTGACACTGGCTCTAAAACAGAAGCTTTGGGTACCTACTTCAGTCATGTTGAAAAATAGCCATTAATCAGAGTTTTGCATATCAGAATTTTTTAGTGCCTCATATAAATTTAGTTCTCACTCTATCACTGCTTAATTTTCTTAATAGCCCCTTATGATGGATTTGCCAATAAAATTAAAATCAAGAATTCAGAGCAGCTTTTGTTGCTATTTTTCTAAAACACTCAAGAACATTTGGAATAGTAGTAACATTATTAAAGTTAAAACGTACAGCTGATTTATGGAGCAAATCATCAACAATAAAAAAGTAGGTGCTTTTGATTTTCTAATAGCCAGATTTTTATTAAACTTTTCTAATCTAGGTATCTGACATAAATCCTTATCTTGGATGCTCTCAATGTTGACAAGGCAGTAAGTGTCAAAATGTGTTAGATCTCCTGTATAACCAAGCAGAGGACCCCAAGGTGTGTAATTATGCCAAGAAGGACAAATCCCAAGAAGGTGCAACTGAAAAATTCCCTCCTCGCTTCTGGGACAAGTGAGAGCACATGAGATAGATAGCCCCAGCTCATCAAGCTCACAATATCTACAGATATTCTTGGTCATTATATTATGCCACTCCTTTAATGAACAAACCTCAGTCATTTTGGAGGCAGTTAATGGTTGACTAAGTTTCCACTGAAGCCAGTGGAAATGCCGGATATTTTCCACAGCCATGCTCCTCGGCCTGTAGGAGTGGCTTGAGAGGAAGTCATTGTTCAGACAGATCACAATTTCCTCCTGTTCAACAGCTCCTTTGCTCCAACAGGCAAAAGAAAGCGACTGTAAAGGCACTGAGGACCGTCAGGAATCAGAGACAGAAATCCCCTTTATACAAAAAATGCCCTCTGAAGTTGTGCATGATCTGGAAGGAAAAGCTTCATTGCTTGTGTCACAAGCACTCAAATGCATTTGTGATTTGTCAACATGTCCCTTGCGCTTTAACGTTACAAATAACTTGATCTCACAATTAAGGAGGAGAGCACCAGCTCACCTACAGCCAAGTATTTTATAGCACACGTCAGCTAAAACTATTTATAGTTCTAATTGAAAGTGCACTGAAAGCCCGAAGCTGACCACAGCCACAATGCAATGGAAAACTCACATGGACACCTGCTCCAAAATGACTCCTAGCTCAATTGGCAGATCAAAGAGTGTCAGCTACCACTGATAAGCTTAAATAAGCCCCAGGAATCCCAGATGCTTTGCAGCTCTCAAACCTCCTAACATGAGAGGCTCACTTACCAGTTTCTTTTGGGCCTCCTGAAATTAACTGATGAGATTTCACAGCGTGTAAAAGCAGATAGCTTGGGAATGAGTTTTATGTTCCTATTCCCCAGACCTGCACACACATCCCGCCCCCCTAGCCCTGCCTCCTGAGTGCTCTGCTGAGTAAATCAGAGAGTAAATTGAATGACTTGTCTTATTGTGATTTCCCCAAGAATTAGCAAAGCGACAGCTAGAATATATGCCGGCAAGGATGAGTAAAATGTATTTGCAAAGTAATTTCTGTATGTGCCTCTCTCTGTCACATACACATTTCCTTCTCGATGACAAGACTGACCGGTGTTCTGATCAGCCACGCCGCTGCTACTGACATGACAGATCCCTTTCACAGCTCAGAAACACCTTAAATAAAATCTCCAAAGATTGGCAGGCAGTCTGTTCCTTGTCCTGTCAGTCATACAGGCTGATTGGAAATTAAGCAGGGGCACTCTGGAATGGAAAAATCTTGCTTGATGGGGAATAAGTCAAGCCTACAAAATGTATTTAATTCTTTCTCTTTTCTCTTTCAGTTTTAATTAGGATTAAAATGTCTCTGGCAGATATTTTGGGATTAGTTTCATTTTCATACATAATGTAAAAGTTTAACTGCTTCGCATTATCCAAAACAATACTGGAGAATTAACTACTGGAAATTAAAACTGTTGGAAGGCAAAGACAACCCAACAGGAAAACAACAACAAGATCCATGGTTCCATTTACTACCCACCTCCCATGCTTCCAAAAACATAGGTATACCAAAAGTTTATGCCAAAAGGAGGGCTACAATGAAATTGTGTTAAGTGATGAGATACGTGTTAAGGAGTAGAAAGGAAAGGAAAAGCTTGGAAGCAACAGTATACTGTCACATATTGAGATAACGGAGAACTTATTTATATACCAAATGGTTGTATCGCTTCATTTTAGATAGTCTCCATGGATCAGTGTCACTGTCCTATGTTAACAGCACTTTAGCAGAGCACAAGCACATGCAAATATCATTACAGAGCACAAACCTGTAAATGTGATTAATATTAATCTGAAGGAGCTTTAGCCTGCCACATGTTGCACATGGTAGTCCATGCAGAGTCCGTGATAGGAGTGGTTCTCATACTGGACTCTGTACTAATGGTGAGGTTGTCCTCCAGACCAGACTTGTGTGCTGGGCAGTTTTCATGCCTGGCTCAAACCATGCTTGCAAAGCATCCTTTCTAAAGCACAGGATACTTCATATACTCCTAGTTGGTTAGGGAAAATGGTAAATGATGCATCATGACCAGAAAGACCACCCAGAGGTAGCCCAGAGACACAACAGCCACTAAGCAATGTAAATAAGCTTTTGGGTCAAAACAATACAACAACAAAGCTGGAAAATCAGCAGATAAGAAGTCATTATAAAACTTGGCAGTATGCATGAGACAATCACATATTACTGTTGTCCTACATGGGTAAACCACATATAACCTATGTGCATTCAAACACCCCACACAAAGCCTGAGATTTTCAGCATGAGCATGCACAAAAATAAGTTTGGTAGGTGGGACTCAATCAAGGGATGAGAATTGCGTTGAGCTTAGCAGGTCCCTTATCTTAGGTTGCTGGAGGTTTTCAGGGGGACATATTTCTAGAGGAAATCAGCATAATGAAGGTTATAAAACAGCTTGACCAGAGATAACTCTTTGGTCTTCTCAAAAACAGGGATGGCTTCAAAGATATTTAAGACACCTTCACACTTGAAGGTATCCAGTAAACTTGTTTGTCAAGGCAAAGCCTGGCACAACAGGCTTGCAGCATCTGATGCCGTGCTTCATTGGAGGATAGTAAACCACAAGGAGAAATGAATTTGCTCCAATATGTCAACTTCCATATTCCCCCAGATTTATCATTTTAACAATAGTGAAATTTACTTTGACTTTTCAAGGCATGGTGTTGAGAATTTGTCATGATGACTGATGATGTTTCTGTTGATTTCATGGGAAATTTTGCATTTAAAAAGCACATTATGTTCCCTTATGCCGACAATGGGGCTATATGTTTACCCACCCAGCTACAACATGCGCTTCAAGCGGAATCTTTATGCTGTGAGGAACATCTTAGAGTAAATAGAAAGACAGATGGAAGCTTCTGTGTTTACCTTCCTGGGTAAAAAGGATGAAGTTTTGTACTTAAAAATTTCTGCTTCAAGGATGTGCAGCATATCCTAATGTTACTGAATTTAAGGATCAGTAAGATTGTTTCTTGACAAAAATCCTTCCATCTACTTTTCTAGTTTCAGTAAAATAACACTAAAACAGTTTGCAGCTGCAGAAGTCATTTTTAAGAATGCTGCACAGGAGAATGGAGACTGAGTAGGTAACAGGAGATTGAGAGACAGTGGAGTAAAGAAATATAAGAGAGTAGAGCCTAGACACTGCAAACAGTATTTCAGAGGTGTATTGCCTTGGACATGCACTTACTTGTAAAGTAAGCCATTAAACAGAAACTGAGAAGAGACACTGCTGAGCTAATTTGGTCCACCCAAATCCCAGTACAATATAGCACAAAATCTCAGTGACGTTTTTGTCACACTCTGCAGCTGATGCTGACAAAAGCTCAAGCACTGAAAAACACAAATGAGATGATTTTTGATCTCCCAGTGCAAGCATTCACCATAGATGTTTATCTATGATATGTCTCCTGTACAATCAAATTAGCCTAAAATCTAGCAGGAGAGGCCTGTTTGGAGGCTTCCTGCATGTTGGCTGTTTTCCTCATGATGGCCATTTTCAGATGTGAGCATGTGGTCAGTGCTACTTAAAAATAGCCAACATTATATCATCATCACAAACTGGTTATTTCCTATATTAAATTCTGAATTGAATTGAATCTTCAGGTCCTTTTTTAACTGATGAAGGTAGCACAAACACAAATCTGGGGAAAAGTAGCTTTCCAATGGGTTCCTGATGAGAGGGGCTAACAAATCAACAGAATCTCTTCAGAAGCAGCTTCCATCAACCCCTATCTCCCCAGTGGTCCTTCTCTTTGCTGCAGCCATCTCTATCCCATGTTTCTGCAAGATTCAGTAAGTTAAAAACAGTTTGACTTAAAGCTCTTCATTAGTCTAGCATCTCACTTCCTTAATTTACCATAAAATAAAAATAAATAATAATGATATGCTAGGACACTTTCAGCCATTGTTCCTCATACACTTTAACCGTAGTGCAAAGTACTAATCTGCATTTTATAAACAGAGAGCCACTATGCAGAGAGGTCAACCCTAAATATCTAATAGCTCCAGGCTTTTTAGTGCCTAATGAAAGATCCTGATAGCCCTCAGAGGGCTGGCACAGAAGGACATTCAGGGAACCATAGCCAACCTTCTTAACCCCAGAGCATCCTTCTAGTTACTCAGTCACATTATCTCCAAAAATTAGCCACCTTTTTCTTTTTTTTTCTCCCATCCCTCTGCCAGCAGTCTTGACTTCTGCCTCACCAACCCATTATTCACTCCAATTTCCATTGCAAATTCGTGGTGGTATTGACTTTTTTCTTATTAGTAGTACAGAAAAAAATAGGGTAAAGTCACAGACTACCTGAAATCCTTAATAGGCTATTAAAGTCAGCAGGCGTGCCATGGAAATTTTTGGATTATTTAGCCTCCTTTGTAAACCAAAGGTTAATATATGACCCAAACAATTAGAGTCTGTGAAGTTTCACTGGCAGCCCGAAGGCAGCTGTAGAGGGTAGGATAGAGCAGCACATTCAGATGAGCAGCAGGCAGTCAAGCACTGTCTGCCAGGATAAAACTCCTGTTAGTTCATTAGTGTGAAGAGAGAATGAAATAATAGGAATGCACAATCACATACGGCCGGCTTTTTAAAATGCATTTGAGCTAAGGTATTTTCCTCCTAGGCATGGTGTCACGTTGCTAACAAATCTTTTCTTAGTTCTAGTTCCTGTGGGTTGGGAACGAGGGGTGAGTTTTCCCTGTTAAACACCCGCTGGCCTGCGCTGAGAACAGGTCCCAGGACTGTCCGTGGGGATAGTCTGCATTCCCATTTGCCTCTGCTCTCCCGATGCTTTTGGAATAACCAAGCACAACGGTGACTTAGGAAGGCAAGGGCAGAGCAAGCAATGGAAGAGTGGAACAAGGGAATGGAGCTTATCGGCATCAAAGCCTTGGAAGGGCTTTCTGGCAAACACAACCATAAATGACATTTATGTAATAGTAAAATAAAGTTACACAAAAAAAAAAATCAAAAACTTTAGAGTCATATACCCAAACATGCATACAGAAAGTCAATAATAAGAGAGTCCTTACTAACAAAATCAGATGCCTTTTTATCCTATTAGTGCTATGCAACCTGCTAGTCTAGTTACAGAGCAGCTCTGCAAGGCAAGGAATGGATTTCTGAACTTGTCCTAGCAAAATAAATGCCCCCAGAACCTCTTGCTTGCTTGTCCTCTTCAAGGGCCTGACAGGGAGGTGCCCTGACAAATGTCTGTCACAGATGTATCTGGTAGCTGGAGATACACTTAATGCAGAAAAGGGAGGTGGGAAAATCTCTCATACCCATCAGCAATCCCAGACCAATAATCCCATTTCACTAGAAATAATTCTACCAATTTACGCTAAATTTCTGAAAGAACCAGAAATATATACACACACACTTTTTTTTTTCTCAAAAAAATAGTTTGTTTAGGAGATAGCACTGTATTCTGCCTCTAAATGGATGTTTTATAATCATCAATAACCACCTTCCTCAGAACATCGTATCAACAACCTACTGCAATTCACTCTTAGACCACAGATGCTTCTGTAAGACTTCTTTTCTTCCAGTTATTTTCAAACAGCTGGCACAATATCTACACCTAATAAATAAATAGTAGTTAATCACATATCCCTTTGATATACTAATTAGCTAAAATACTGTTTGCTTACTTAAATGGTCTCCAACAGGAGAGCACCTGGCTCCTCTACAGAGCTAAAAGGGATATTTTTGCAGTAGCATTAGCCAACCAAAATTGAGAATTATGAATTAAGAATTATACAACATAAATTTTCAGAACCACCAGGTATTTCTGAATAATTAGATCTTTACTTTGTAGTCCAGAAAAGTCAAGTCAGAGCAACATCATTGCATACAAATGCCTACTTACAGTACATAAAGCTGCAACTTACATGATTAGTTTAGAGAATCATTAGGAAAAAGAGCCATGGAGCACATCCTGCTCCCAGCTACAGTGATTAAAACTTGCAGTGGACTTAAATGTAGCTCCTCCAGATTTACCCTTGATAAACACAGGCAGAATGTAGCCCATTTCGTTTCCATGCAGTGAAATTGGTATGAAGGAAGAGTTTAGGTAGGTGTCATGCACAGCAAATTCTATTTTTATTCCTTCCATTAAGAAAGATACTATAAGAAAACAGCCCAGTTTTATGTACTATACTACTCTGAGTGAAATTAATAATTTAACAGCAGGAAAATTATATAAAGAACAAGATACAGATGTATACTCAAGCAATTGTTTCAAGAGGATCCATTAGGACAGTCTATGGAGACAGCTTGCTCTTACAGTCCATATGTCCCACAGAATTTGATGGATGATTTCTGAGGGCTGCTTTTCTTAGCTTTTTTAAGCCCTTGTTGTTGATAGCCTTCAACTGGATATGCAGGGATTCCCCACAACAACCAAGAAAGACTGAGCTTAAAGGAACTGAAGTTGGAGTTGGCAGAGATGGGCCAAGTTCTCAGCTCTCCTGTATATTACTGTGTTATCTAGACCAAGTAACATCTCATTTCTGGCCCCTTGTCTATGAAAACTGGAAGGAGGAAGGAAAATGTTTCTTTGTCACTGGTTCTTTGTCCTGGTTCTGTTGACCATTTGTGAGCTTTCATTAGACAGCTGAAGTTTACCCTGGGTGTTTGCAGTGCAAGAGCAATTGGGAAAAGCTGAAAATGTTGAAATGCTCATATCGGGAAAAGGATGGTGCCCATACAGAGCTTGCCCCTGCAAGTCTGTGTTATGCCCTGTCTAGCAAACATGAAGAGAGGCAGGCAAAAGAACCACTCAAGCCAAACATAAAAGGGAGGGGGATAATAGGCACAAAGATTTCTCTTCTCATCCTTAGTTTTGGACTGCGATATATTAATGTCTTCATTTTGCATGCAAGCAAGTGGACTGCAGCCCTTCACCGCGGCCCGTGTCATATCTGCTTTCTATCAAGGAAGTGATAGGGAAGTTCAGGTTTCCTCAAGCCCACTTGTTTACTTCTCTTCTGACTGCCTTTCCTCCAAAAGAGGTCACGTACTGCTCTACCTCTCTTTCTGAGTTTCTTTCTATTGGACACTTGGTCAGCAAACAGCCTATTTACTGCCACAGCTGAAAACTGAGAATTTGTTAGACCTGATATGCCTACTTGGTTGCTAAAGGTTGCTTGGTAAAATTACTTGGTTGACCTGTTAGACTTTGTGTCTTCTCAGTTTGAGTAGTAAAAATTCAGCATTTATTAACAGAGATTTCTTTGGTGACATATGCTTATATGTTATACTGCATTATACTGTATCAGCTGTGGCCCTAAGCAATTCAATCCTAAAGTCATTTAACGGGAGGCCTTGACTGTCCTCATTGGTTAATACCATTGCTGGACATTTTTTAGCATCTCAGGTTTAATCATCTCAGACTGTGATATAACTACAACAGATGCCAGGGGTCTGTCAGTATGTGCACTAAATGAAGAAGTGATTTAGTTTTCAGTCCTTGAAACGTCCAGGCTTTGCTTGTGATTCTCTAACTACAGAAATTTGCCTGCTGGCGGCTTTATTAAGAATATTGTGAGTTTTTTTTACAGTTCAGATCAACGCCAAGATGAAGCAAGGAGCAAAGGAAAAAAAAGGCAAAGAAGGAGCTTAAAAGGAGCAAGCCGTTTTCTTTGATGGTTACATTTTCAGTCTGACTTAGACCGTTAGAAGTGGGAAGTAGTTAGTCCTGAGGTCTTCCATACAACTTCAGGGAATAAAAGAAGTGATAAATTTGTTATTTAAATTCAAGAGAGCAGAACACCATACATAAAAATTTCAAAAATATCATAAGGAGTAAGTTAAATACTTGTCTAGACGAGTCTAGATAATACGTTGTAGAGAGCTCCTAGAAAAGCATGAGTTTGAGCAATACACATAGTTTAGAATTGCAGGGCTTCTACACAATGAACAAAACAATCAAATCCAACTAGATGAAGATATAAATAAAGTTTTTTATTCCTATACCTCAGTCTCCTGAAATATCAGGGCTATATTTCTTTCATACTGCATCTGTACTTAGACACAGTGGCAACAGATTTGAAAACGGAGCTCAGCAGCGTTAGATCAGCCTCCAGTAGGTGAAATAAGCAGAGCCCCATCTATAGCTGTCACTGATCAGTGACAAATGGATTTAGCTAATGGTCTTGTAACTTCAAATTTATAAAAATGGATTAAAGCCAACTATTATGAATTAAGGCAGCTATGCTTATGCTTTCTCTAGCTGCTGCAAGGTAATTTATTTTAGTCAGGATATGTAGTTACAACTATGTCCTGAACCAAGAGCTCAGGAAGAGCCCAGAGCCATAGAAAGCCTGCACTGGTCATGCTGCTGCAAGCCACTCTTGGGAATTCTGTCCAAAAGGCTTGGATCTGTTAAGAAATAACTTCAGCATTTCTGGAAACAGACCTCTAAACTGTGGAATTGTCATGACCAAACCTGGGAAAAACTGCCCTCCAAGAACTATCAATAGATCTTACTTGTTCTTTTTAAGGTTGCTAGATCAGAGTCAAAGTCCACCAGAAGTGGATATTAACAACCAAGTAAAACTGCATTCTGTTTATTGTAATGAAAAAATAAAAAAACAAAAGCATATGCAATGACTATTTTTGTAAGCAGGCTCCCTAGCACTGTTCAGAGCCTTATTCACTGTGTAGATTTGTCATTATCTTTACTATTAATGCTCCATGACAAACACTGTATAAATGTTTATCATCTTTTTATTAAAGGTCATTTCTATAAGAAGATGCAGCTCTGCTCTGTTTAATCATTAGTTAATGTTCCACTCTTTACATGCCGTTTGAGTCATGCCGCTGAAAAGTTGCAGTAAATCCCTAAGCACAAGTGGTTACAAAACTGTTTATACAAACCTAGCCTATTCTACTGTTCCTCGTCCTATAAATCATTAAACCCATATTTCCTGAACCCTAGGAAAAGAAAGTGTTTGTTAGTGCTGAAGTACGCCCAATGGATAGGTTTCCTTTAAGCTTTAACATATTCTAACCTATTACGGGGGCAACATATTTTTCTATTTCTAATAGGCTCAAAGTGAATCTTAAAAGGATTTAATTCACTAGGGGCATCTGAATTAAAACATCAGAAGTGTAGTAAAAGACTGAACTGGCACTGTGGTTCACATAAATCCTAGATAACAAGATGGCAAAACCCCTCTATTTGAGACAGGAATAGATAACGAGAACATTATGAAAGGTTCCCTTGTAAGTCTTCAAGCTATCACTGAAGGTGATTCCCAATTAGGATAAAAAGCCAAAGAAAATTAATTAAAACTGAAACTCACTCTAAGTGTCCTGTTTACTTTTAGCTACAAAGATTTTTCCACTACAAAGATAAACATACTCCTTAGCATTACTAAAAACAACTACTTTAAAATTTATAAAGAAAAGGTGAGAATAAGCAGATGTACTCAGAATCCTGTTACAGGTTTACTGCTATATTTTAATGCTGTAAATAAATGATACGGTATTCAAGCCATCCAAAGGGTGGTTTTCAGCTCAGTACATTGTATTTTAATCACTAAATAGCCATGAAGTTTACTTCCTATCACTAGGAAAGGCCTTCAAGGACAATAAATAACATTTTCCTAAAGGACAGTGTGGAACTACTGGAACTACTAAAGGATAGTGTGGAATTACTGGAGAGAGTCCAGCACAGGGATATGGGGATGATCTGGGGCCTGGAACATCTGCCCCATGAGGAAAGACTGAGAGAGCTGGGCCTGTTCAGCCTGGAGAAGAGAAGGCTGAGGGAGGACCTGTGTCTGTAAGTACCTCAAGGGAGGCCATGAGGAGGAGGCCGGCCTCTTTTCAGTGATGGCCCCTGATAGAACTAGAGGAAATGGCCACAAACTGAAGCATCAAAAGGTCCGCAGGAACTTAAGGAAAAATTTCCTGATAGTGAGGGTGACAGAGCACTGGAACAGGCTGCCCAGAGAGGTTGTGGAGTCTCCTTCTCTGGAGATCTTCAAGACCCGCCTGGATGCCACCCTGTGCAATGTGCTCTAGGTGGCCCTGCGTGTGCAGGGAGGTTGGACTAGATGACCTCTAGAGGTCCCTTCCAGCCTTAAAGATTCTATATTCTGTTTGAATCCTTAAGGATTCTATGATTCTGTATGTTAGTGTCTGAGTGGCTCCTAACAGGACCACAGCACTGAAATGGATGGTGGCCAGAGTCAGGCTGGGAGGTGTGATAAAGGGATCCTTCAAAGATGGTGGCCAGAAAAAAGTATTTGTTACTCATTTTTAATTCACTCCAAGCTTTACAAGAGCCATTTCCAGCACAAGGAGGTCTGAGAAGCTTTGCTGCTGGATGGTGTGGAGCAGCCTTGGCACCCACCAGGTCCCACTATGCCCATCCTAGTGCCACCGCCAGTGACATGTCCACACAGGCATCAAGCCCCATGCCAAGCTCAGGGGCAGAGGCACCAGCAACCTCCTATGAAAACTCCACTAGAAAACTCTGATCCTGAAGTGACAGCTACAAAATTAATGTCATTTGAGACCAAAATAGCGAGTTACAGGGCACCATAGAGCGAGTTATAGAGCACCAATAGTCCTGTCACAGCACCTCAATGAGAGTGCCATTTTGAGGTGACTTTTAGAGAAAAGAATGTTTGTTTCCTTATAAATTTGGCTTTTGGTACTAAGCAGATTTATTTTGAGCTGTTGGGAGGAGGAAATAAAAAAAATATATAAAATATCTTTTGTTTTTCCTTACTCCACTGTTTCAACTTAAGTAAAATCCCATATATAGGCTATTTCAAAGTAGGCATCAGCTCATAGAGTCAGTTTTGTTGGTAAAATAATTGTATTTAACTGCTGCGTGTATTTTGTGCTGTACCTGTCTTCATGTTCACAGACCCAGGAGGAGCCGGCCTTGCCTCACCGCTGCTGAACAGAGATAAAGCGCAGTGGGAAGGAGGGAACCGCGCGCCGCACTCGCATGGACTGGGTTGTGATGTCCCTCGCGTGAGCGAAGGGCTCCCCTCGAGGCACCCCCTGCAGCCACCTCCCGGGACGGGGCTCATCCGCCCCAAATCCTCTGGAATAGATCGCGCTGCTTCTCCTGCCCGTGTTGCCGTGGCAGTACGGGCATCCGCAGGCGTCATCCTGCCTGCCGGGACAGGAGACGCGTCCGCCAGTTCACGGAGAGGCGGCTGGTGCCTCCCGGTGGTGCCAACGCTTGGCTAACCCCCGTGTGCGGGCAGCGGGCCATCCGCCTGACCCTGCGCTGGGTCAGCGATGGAGAAAACCTACCGTGGTAGCCCTAAACCACCCGAGGAGGGCTGGCACCAGGTACTGCCAGGGTAGATGACTAATTCCCAACTGTTATTCCCAGGCCCTCCCACGTAAAGAAGGAGCAAAGCTGCTACGGAGAGAGGTTCCATCTGCTCCCGGCGGGAAGCACCAACAGAAATACGGCCGCATGGCCAAGGCTGCCCGAGGCAGCTGTTCAAGCTCAGAGAAAGCTAATATTACAGTATTTGGCAATCCGCACTTAATATTTAAGCTGAAGATGATCCTAAAGAGATTCTAAATTGAGTTTATAATGTAAACATTAACATTTTATTTGTAAATATACAAGGGAAGAACTATTACAGCACTTGATGGGGGAGCAAAATAGCCCTGCTTTATATCCCTGTACAGTAGCATTTATCTGTAGACACTAGGACTGACCCAAGTAGGCAGCAGAGGGCATTTCCCTCATGCACCTCAGGTTGAGCCTCATCAACTCATCAACTCATAGCCAACAGGTTGTTCTGGGCAGAGTTGCAAGAACTGTAGGCAATGCCTGAAAAATTATGATCAGTTCTGCTAATCTGAGTTTTTCAACCAGAGGAAAACAGTTGTGTGCACCTATTGTTTCTTCTGAATCACATTTACTTAGCTGCTGATGAGCAAGGAGAGAGAAAGAAGTATCAGATTCTTCTGACTTCTGTTAGTCTATTTGCTAACTGCTGCAACCAGAAAGATTTGTGCAAGCCTTATAACTTCTTTGTGGTTCCTCATAACTTCTTCGTGGTTCCTCATAACTTCTTTGCTGTAATTGTTGACTATGTTTTGACAAATGGTATGGGTGTTCAGTCAATTAAAGGATTTTTTTTTGCTTTCTTGCATGACTGAAGCTCCACAAGCAAAAGGTGATACCAGCAGCCATTGTTCAATGTCTATTAAGCATCTGCTGTTAGTGGTGCCTATTCCAGCAGC
>JAWLRI010000642.1:1619822-1634194 GCA_034781795.1 Crypturellus tataupa
AACTCATCAGCTCATAGCCAACAGGTTGTTCTGAGCAGAGTTGCAAGAACTATAGGCAATGCCTGAAAAATTATGATCAGTTCTGCTAATCTGAGTTTTTCAACCAGAGGAAAACAGTTGTGTGTACCTATTGTTTCCTCTGAATCACTTTTACTTAGCTGATGATGAGCAAGGAGAGGGAAAGAAGTATCAGATTCTTCTGACTTCTGTTAGTCTATTTGCTAACTGCTACAACCAGAAAGATTTGTGCAAGCCTTATAACTTCTTCGTGGTTCCTCATAACTTCTTCGTGGTTCCTTATAACTTTTTTGTGGTTCCTTATAACTTCTTTGCAGTTCCTCATAACTTCTTTGCTGTAATTGTTGACTATGTTTTGACAAATGGTATGGGTGTTCAGTCAATTAAAGGAATTTTTTTGCTTTCTTGCATGACTGAAGCTCCACAAGCAAAAGGTGAAACCAGCAGCCATTGTTCAATGTCTATTAAGCATCTGCTGTTAGTGGTGCCTGTTCCAGCAGCTTAGGATGCCAACAAAATTGGATATTTCTCTCTGCTGCGGAGTAAGCAAAATTCGTCCACGAGTTTTGTCATGTTTTGATATCTTCCATGAAATCTTACCCTAGAACTCACATCAATGCACAGAACTACCAACAGGTGAATTCAGAAGTGGAGCTTCACAAGCATATTTGGAGTATTGCGTTGTATGGGGTATGTTTGGTTGGTGATGCTCTGCATCAGTATTGTTTTCCCTCCTACCTCTGCAACTTTCATCCTCCACTGGAGGAGGATATAGGAGTATAGTTTATTTTGTTCATTTTTTTTCTTCCTTGAAATTAGCAGTTGAGTTGCAGTATTTTCACCACATAAAATCCCAGCAAATGTTTATTTTTAGCACTAAGCTCTCTAGGGCAAGAACATTTGCTCAGCCACAATCAAGAGAAGATGATGATGATACACTCAAGACCCATAACTGAGCTACCTGTTTATACGCTGACATAGCACAATTTAAAAAATGCATTGAAAGTAATTTTCACTACAGCAATGCAGTTGGTGAAAGGCAAGGACCAGTCTATATTATGAGACCACAAAGGAAATGCTCCCATTATTACTGAGTATTAAACCTTCAGACCTTCTAAAATAAAAAAATAAAATAAAATAAAATAAAATAAAATAAAATAAAATAAAATAAAATAAAATAAAGCAAAGAAAAGAAAAGCATTGCCTCTGAATTGGGATCTCTGGGATCTTTAGAAATGAAATCAGCACTAATAAGACTAGCAGACATCTCATCATCTACAGACATGAGAGTTGGAAAAAGAAGGCACATTTGGAAGGAAACCAGTATCTAATCATGTCTCCCAGTTAGACAGAGCCTCTGAATGAATGCTTAAAGGAGAGGACTCAACGTGAACGTATGGAAGAAGCAGCTGAGCCAGCATTAGCATTAAGTGCTAATACTGCTTTCTGAAATTCTCCAACTTGCAGAAGCAGCTCAGTTCTGCCTTGAAGTAAAATACCCCCGTGGCCATCCTACATGCCACCTACAAAACCGAATCCAGATGAATGACAAACAGGGGAAATTTCTGCTGGAAGGCCGCTTGGGCAACCCAAATCTCTCCCCAGCTGCAGCAGAGCGACAGACAGAGGCAGGAGCAGAAGCCCACAGCTCCCCAAAGCACTGCTCACTATTTATTGCTGAACTGTTTATGCAGCCTATGGCACACAAGGGCTTGGCAGAGCACTTACAGCCACTTGAATGTCTTTATAAGTTAAGTAATCAGATGTCATCAGAATGCAAACAAAGGAAATGATGGAAGCTCTCGCTAGGAATTTTGTGTTTCCTTTTGCTCTCTCTCTAGCATCGAGCATCTCAACAATTACTTGACAAGTTCTGATGCTCCTTCCTCTTGGGGATGCCATCAAAAAGATTAAAATCCAAAAGTGTCTGTCCAATTTTATCTCTTTTAGATTATTAAAGCTGGGATCTATTTTTGGCCTCAGCTGATTATGTGAAAAGATACTTTCAGGAAGCTTTCAGTGTGAGCCGCTCTGTCTAAAATATTCAATAAAAGGTTACTATTTTTATTTCTCTCAGTCCCTTTCTTCACCTACAACAATAGTTCAGTAAGATCTGAATGATCTTCCCAGGAATCATTCCACATTCACAAGCAATCCTTTTCCTGCAAGGCTGCCACTTGCCCTTTGTTTCCCAGACATATCCCCTTTTTTCCACCCTTTTCTCCCAGAGCTGTGCACAAATCCCAGGCAGGCAAGACAGTAGGAAAGCATGGACTAGGGAATCACGGATTCCCACTGAGGACAGAACGTTTTCAAAGGACATCAGATAAGAGGGCAGCTTCAGCCAAGTGCAGCAAGAAGGGGTGGCAGCAGCATCAGGCGCAGAGTCATGGGGTACCTGGGAGCAAGGGAGCATTTGGGGCAGAAAGGAGGGTCTGCGACAGCATCACCCCTCTCTTCATCCTGAGTACCACACTCTGCACATGCAACCCTTCCCTACCACGGCTAAATACTGCCTGTGTTGGGCTGCTCTCTGAGAGCCACTTCTCATTTCCGAAGCAGGATCTCATGAACTGGTAGTTAACACAGTGCAAATAAAGTAAGTGAACAAATATTCTTATGTTTCTTCAAAGCTTATCTGAATCTTCAGCACCTAAAATAGATTAGAAGTCTCAGGAAAACCATGCTTTCCCAAAAATACAATAGGAGGGTTTAATTCCCAGTATCCCAGTATGATACTTGTTCTCATCTTAACTAAGGAAGGAGGAGAGATGAGGAGAAGGGAAAAGAAATCATAAATCCTACAATCCTGCCTTTTTTTTTCTTGGAAGATGTTCCAAAAAAACTTTCGCCTCAGGAGTGTTAACACATTTAATTTCAGTTTTCCAAACTCAATCAAAACGGTTTGTTCAGCTAAACTACTGACTGGTACAAACACCCAGTCCAAGGAATGCTTGATGTGAAATGTCATTCAGGAGCCTTATAGCCCATTTTCTGCCCTTACTGCAGCCTCCGGGGGAACTGCCAGGCACTGGTGTCACTGAGGTGAGGCAGTCGGCGTCCCGCAGGAGGACCAAAGGCTCTGAGATACCTTCTGAAGAAGCTGCTTAAAAACATCAGTATGCCAGTGCTGTGCCTCCCCTCCTGCTCCATCCCTAGGTCACTAGGATGGGAGTTGCACAGTCCCACCAGCCCTGCAGCTCCATCTTTTATATTCACTGAAATTGCAAATTAAATCCCGTGTTCCCTTTGGCCAGCTTGAGGAGAGAAGGAAATTTCTCCAGTGGAGGGATAATAATAAACTGTAGGGAGAGGGTAATGCTTTAAACCACCACTGTGTTCACTCAGTGACGCAAGTCAGAGCCTGCAGAGAGGTGGGCAGTCGACTCGCCATGGAGCACTTCAACTTGTTTGACTAAGGAAAGTTCTTGATTAACTTTGCTCTTCTTCAATTCCACACGCACACACCAAACATGTCAAAAAAGTTTTCTGCTTTCTGTGGGAAACAAATCGACCCCAAAACGTCCCAGTTGCTCTGTTTCTGTTCTTGGTTTGAAGTGCAGAAAGAAAAAAAAAGAGAGAGAGAGAATACTAAAAAGGAAGGAGGTCAAACCTTCCATCAAGTTCAAAAGTTCAGATTTGCATCAAGGCAAAGTCATTTCTTATTTCCACTTAAATTTCTTCATCCCACATTAAAGCTTTCTAAACAATTAAACCTTTTTTTTTTTTTTGTGAAACCTTTCATATATTTAGAAATAGAAAGTTAATTCTATAAAGCAAAGCCTGCCGATATAATATTCTCATCCATTTTTCTGTTATCAGAAGAAGAAAGTCTGCATAATAATCCCAACTTTAAAAATATATCCATGCATCTAATTTTCATGTAAAGCTTGAAATATTCCTTCTCCCAGTTATCTTCTCTGACTTCTACTGGTTTGGTCCCTGCTGTATAACAGATGTATTATAGAGAAGAAAGTGAGAAGTATAATTTTCAGAGGTCGAGAAGAAACCTCAGTGACAGATCACAGAGTTTCATCAGAGTTGTGATTTCCAAAGTAGGGCTGGTAAATGATGGTAAATAATGGCAAGAATCTTATCCAGAAAGGTATTTTTAAGGTCATTATTAAATACTACCATGTAAAGTGTAATCAGAATGACAAATATTTCTTATTTTTTATATAAAGCAAATAAAATGGCTAATTTCAGTAGATAAGAAAGCATAAAATTATTCAAAACGAACTAGAATTAACACATTTTGATATTTCCAAATAATGTCATAAGATGAGTCATTTTTCTGCTTGATTTTTTTAACGGTGAAGAAGTGAAAATGAACACTTACTTATACAAAGTAAACAGTTCTTCTTGCCTCTGGTACCTCTAAACAGTTGCACATGAAGCTTCACAACAGACTGTTATAATTCAAAACAGCCTCTCATTAATATGGAAGTGGTAACTCCGGCACCAAGATCCTCCACAAAGCTATTTAAATGAGAAAAAGCTAGCATTTCTCTCTTTCCTTTCTCAGAAGCACCTCATTCACATAGTAAGTAGGGCATGCCCAAAGAGAATGTCCCCAATTACAAAGCATTTTACTTATATTGACAAATACACACTCGGAGAATGATCTGAGCCTGCCAATGTACAAATTCTGCCTAATGTGATTTATAGCAGCAGTTTAAAGACACGTTTGCATTAGGGAGACGATGACATAGGTCTCCTAGTTAAATTTACTTAGCACATTGTTCACTGCAACATTATTCAGTCCACAGAAGGACAATATTTTGCTTTACTCCTACCAATGATCATTAGAGCAGACATCTTGAATGCAGCTACTGATATGCAAATATGTAAGAAAAGAAAGCATGACCAAACCATCAATCTGATGATGTATTTCTTGAGAGCCATCCAAACACACTTCAGACTTAAGTTTGCTCACTAGAATCATGAGAGTTGACTGTCAGAATCATCTGCATTTTGGGAAAGCTGCTGCATGTTTTGCTATTGAAATACAAAATTATATAGAAGAGGGAACAAGTCTGACCGAGTGCCTTTCTAAAGCTCCCATGGTTATTCTTCAAGGGGTGCCATTCGCATTCCTAAACCACCGACTCAGAATTGAGTAAATACCACCACAATCATAACTGCTTGTTGTGGTTGGTTATGTTAAGGGATCATAACTTACCCTCGCAGATCTGTTAAGGCCCCCTTTACTTGTAGCTTGAGCCCAGAGTTGCTTAAAACTTACAAAATGCTTAAAAATTACAAAATAATTAGCATGTAGCAATCAGAGATCCTGCCTGTGTCATGCCAATCTAGTCAGAGGTTTTCAATAACTCGACCTCAGCTGCTGTTTGGAGGGTTCAGCTGAGCCAGGGTTCATACTAACTATTGGGTCTCAAGGCTTTTTCCCCCAGCAACAACTCCACCCCTTTATTTGATTTTCAAGCCTTAGCTAAATTCCACACCAAGAGAACCCTGTTCTCAGAAAACAATAAGGGCTCTCAGTCATTCCCCCCACTCCCAAACATCTTCAGCTGATAACGTCTTCTCCTAGGAGATAGCAAACTCCTGTTACAGATGCGCTGATACTCGGGGATTACTCTCCAAACTCTCAAAGCAAAAACCATGGAAAAAACACTTTAAATTCCAGTCATCACACACAAAAATTTGAAAACAGCAGAAGCCTCCCTATGCTTTTCAGGGATTGCAGAAAGCAATCTGAATATCAGGTCCCATAAGTTCTTTCAAGCAATCAGAGATGAAAATTATGCATTTGCTTTGCAGCATTCCAATGTGTATTTTGATGCAGGGTAAATTAATCGTCTCTGCTAATTTACTCCAGTTACTTCACAGCCTTGTTAATTAGGCAGCTTTATGCAGTATTACTGTTCCGATTCTCTCAGAATAATGGCTTTCTTTGTTGTTGTTTTTTTTAAGTGATTGAACATATAGACACATACAGCATGTTGAGAAGGAAATCCAGGCAGGCATGTGCGAGCAAATCCACCCATATCTTCTTAAGAAGCAAACTTTACTTGCCAGCCCTCCAGCCACATCCTCCCTGCAGGATCCTCCAAGGGGCTGCCTACACCACGGTCACACCGGCATCTCCAGCTCTTGCACGTACAGCCCAGCTTTCTGCGTGGCCCAACCTGGAAACCAAGCCAGAGAGCTGAGGTAGAAATCACTTTCCCTTCCCCCTCCAAAGTAGAGGGAGAAAAAGGATTCCCTATTCCACAACCATATCTAAGATGGGAAGAGAGGTGGAAGCTTTCCGGGATGTACAGTGAACTTGAGGCCGTGAGGCAGGAAGTTATCAGGCACTCGTTGTGATATCAGTAGTTAATTTACCTGAGGTGCCTCCTAAACAGCCTATTTCAGCTAGGTGCTCACAGTTTTATGGACACTCTAAGTCATGGTAACCAAACTTCTTAATTCAAAGTGTGCATCTGTGTAGCTCAGCCATCACTACATGGGCAGCTTGGGTAAGCATTTTCCACTTTACTACATCTGTATAAGTAAGCGAGCAAGAAAATACAACTCAGGCTCTTACAAACCGTATTCCTGCAATATGCAATAACTACAAATCTTGCAGACTTTTATCCCAAAACACAGCAGGAAATAAAGAGATTGCTCATAAATCTTAGCTTCCATCCTCACCAAAGGCAAATAAAGATACAGAGCTATTCAGTGCAACCCTGAGCAGACAACATCAACCAGCCGTCAGGGAAAACTTACTTCCTCCCCTCTCTTTTAACTGAGGAAGCTGGAAAGGAAATTAATAAAAACAGCCCTTGACAGACCCCAGGTGGTTTCCCCTGTACACTTGGTCATCACTCCTCACTTCCAAAGAGACAGCAAGAAAAGCTGATTTCCCCCCAACAACTGAGCTAAACAAAGGCATGGACAAGTCCTAGTTAAGCAAGTCCCAGGTGAGCAGATTGGGTTAACAGCTTCTTTAATAGGCATTAGCCAAATGCATGGGCTAAAGCAGCTGTTGCACAAAGTGGAAGTCTATCAGGTTTAGAACAAAGTTGGGATGATTTGAATTAAAGAGTAACAGCTGGAAATGAAATTTCCGCTAGCAACCAAGCCTCGCTTATTTAGGTGCATTTCTTCTCACTAACTCGGGCAAATCTGCCTAGGCTTAACTGAGGCCACATCCATATGGACCCAAGTAATGAAAAACACCTGTGTGAGTCCAGAAAATGCTGGAAAAAGCAGCTGAGCAGAGAATGGTTACTGCCATAGGCAAACTGGCAGAGGTTTGTTATGAAAACAGTTGACCCAGGGGAAAAAGCAGTGCCACGCTGAATGGAAGCCAGGACAGCTCTAGGTAGCATTCGTTCAGAAGTGCAACACAAAAACTTAGAGGGTTTCCAGCAAAAATCCCAGCTTTCTAACTTTTGCAGAGACAAGTAAAAGAGGGTGCACGTACATACGTGCTGCTTGAGTCCTCCTTACACCTTCCTTCCTTTCCTGGCCATGACTTCCCTTCCTTTTGATCACTATTTCTGGCCTCATAGCTCGTTACCAGAAGATAGTGCTTTTCCAGCAGTCTCCTCATCTCCTTGGTGTCCTGTGTCCAGAATATTTCATTTTAGTTGCTTTAAGCATATGCAGAGTTAGACATTCTTAACTAATATCAGGAGGGCAATGCTGAGAGGGGACTTGTCTGCCTCCCACACTCTACAGGTATGGAAAATGAGGTGTAACACAAGGCCACACCTGCCTGCCTTCCAGCTGAGCTGAGAAATGAAGGTGTCCGGAGACTTGGAGATTATGAAAAAAAAAATTAAACTGAAATTGGAGAAAATTAATATCCACAGACACTTTACTGAAAGGCTGCTCTTCAGCCTGAAGTATGAAAGCTGCTTCTTGCTATTTGATAAAGTTCTAAAAACTCAGGAGAAAAAATAAAATAAAAGACTATAGAAATGTGAACATTCTTGACTAAGCGACCAAATAGGGACAATCTGAAAATCAAAACAAATAGTTTTATTGTGGATAAGAAACAGGTGCAAATTTCTAGAGAGGAGCCTAGATACAAGCTGTCTGTAAATACATAGTTCACACACGTGTAAGAAAAAGAGTAAATTTGCCTACTATATGTAAAATTCTATTACCTAAATATAGAAAGAAAAGGATAAATAAATAAATAAATAAATAAATAAAGTGGGGAAAGGGGGGAAAGTAGTAAAGGTTTGCAGAGATTTTTCCTGGATGTGCACATTTCTGAGTAGCTGTCTTTTTGTGTACTTAAGTGTTTGCGGAAAAATCCTTCAGGTATCAAACCACCATAACACTTTCCTAAAAAAGCTTTAAGCACTCTGTGCTCAGGAAAAGCAGTCATTCATTATTGACCAAGTGCGAGTCTCTGCACATCCTTATGAAAACATAAGCTGCGGCCGCAGACCAGCAGCGCCAGAAGGGCTGCATCATGAGTAGCCATATCACTGCCACGAAAATAAATCACTGCCAAACACTACATAGACTGGGGAAGGGGTGAAGCTGAAGAGTGCTGTAAAGCCTCCTCCAACTCAACAGTGGCTGGTAGGGATTTTGAGGGAACATTTTGTGGCGGCCTTGAGTATGCGTGGCTATTCACATGTAGATAATGCACTGGAGATTTGAGAGAACTGCGTTGGTCAGAAGAAAAATGGTGTAGGTTATTCAATACTGAAATGAGTAATAAAGGTTTCAAAATTAACAAACAAGAACATTCAATTGTTAGACTAGGAAACAGACAAAAGCAACATTAACCTGCATAGCACCTTGTAAGTGTCTCATATGCACTGCCTTTCACTCTCAAGCATAGCTGCCACTTTGTTTGATGGTACCTGCAAGCTTGGGAACAAGAGCAAAATCCACGCTGAAGGCTATTGCATGAGAACTCTGTAGTAACCAGCAGTTTTATATGTGTATGTGTGTATACATATATATTACTCATGGAAGCATGTTGCACTTTGTGTTTGTGAAAAGTTTGGGATTACCTCTGCATTGGTGTAATGCAAAATAGCGTGCAAAAGTGGACTTTTTGAGTAAAATGCCTCTTTGGCACTGTTTTTCTCCTGTGAGAAAAAGGATCCAAGGCCAAGATTTTGCAGCCAAGATTTTTGCAGGAGTGCAATGGGGATGGCACATGGCAGCCCAGGAGAGGCTGTTTTGCAGCCCCATGTTGGTCTGTCCCCCATTCCATGGGGCTCGGGACTCCTCTGGGTCACACTCTGAGCAGCATCGTCACCCGGAAAGGAGAGGCAGACCTTCTTTGACTGTCTTAAGACTGTGAATTTTCTTTTGCCTTAAACTTTCTTTTTGTGTCTTTCTTTTGCCTTCTGCAGCTTTCTCAGATAATTTACTACCTCCTGCTTCAGTCTTTTGTTTCAGAGGATGAGCTGGAGACAGGTGATAATAGCCACAAAGATAAAATGATCTGAGAATTTAAGGTCTGACTATTAGATTGTGTTCTGATATTCTAATATTTCCCACCCAAGCGCTGAGGGATTATCATTGTAGTTATCTGTAGCTAGTTCTGCACCTATGTTACTTAAAACCAATTGGGCTTTTAGTCATTTCAAAGGCGTAATTCCCCAAAACACACTGGCCTTTTCCTAGTGCTTTACTTTTCTAGTGATATGTGTTGTATATACATGAAGACTCTCCCTCTAATTCAAAAAGATTCTGGCAGCTGGCTTGTATGAACCAAAATCTCAATATCAACAAATTTTATACTCTTCTGTTTGCCTGGTGAAAAGTAGATCCAGGCTGCACTTTAAGTTTATAAAATCATAATTTGTTTTTAATAATACACTGAGACTGAAAATTTATTATATTCCAAATAGAACTGAATAGTCTGTTATGCCAAATAAAGTGCATTTAAAGAGATTTGGATAAATATCCAAATAATAAAATAGAGTTAAGCTTAGCTGCCTTTATGTTGCATATGTTTTAATGCTTTATTTACCAATGAAATACTTGGGAAATAAAACAAAGTTTAAAAAGTCCTGCAGCCGTCTTATCCTTTCTTCTTGTTGAGGGAGGTAGCAGGTTTAATAATGCAGTTCTGCAGGACAAGTCTTCCGTGGACATTGCTGGCCGTTCATACCAACCGTGGTCATGCAGAAATTCAGTTCCCACTAAAGTCCATGAGGGTCTTTCACCTCATTTATTTGTGTGTTGAGTCAACTCTACTGGGGCCTATTGGTAAGAGAAATAAGTTGAAAACTTTGGTCTAGCCTTAGTGCATTGAGGCACAATCCCATTCAAGACAACGACGAGATGTCAACACTGACAACTGTTGGATGTGTTCCCTCCCACACAGGTTCATCAAGAGGGTTCAGTCGCTGCTCGAAGAGCTCAGGTTCTCTACAACATGATTATTTCAGCCCATGAAACTCAACTGCAGTGTCAGAATTCACGGTAGTTCCACGTATTTATGATCTCCAGCTCTATGGCAACCTTGGTAAAGTCGCTGCATCAGTATGTGAATATGTCACTTTATAATTACTCTGTCTTTATTTTAGAAAGCAAAGTTCCTCATTATGCACTAATCAGACTTCTAATCCCTCAGCCCTCCCTTCTCTCCCCTCCTTAGGGAAGCCACATAGATTTATCAAATATGCCACCTTCCTTTTTTAATGTGCTCATAAAAAGTCATCAGATAAGAGGCACTCTGGCATTAGAAAAATGATTAAAGTATTTACTGTGAATATATCCACAAATGAAGATAATATTAATTTGACAAAATCTATATTAAATGACCTATTTTAGAATAATAAAGCCTCCTTTCTGCCTGTTTTAAAATCCAGGCATTATGTTTTAAATCATAAGAGTTGAGTTCACATTACTTCTCTAGTATTTAATAATCAGAAATCAAAATTCTTGTTTCTTCAAGAACACGAGAACAGCCATGATTGGTTGGATCAAAGGTATCCTCTGTGCAGCAATGAGGAGTGCATGGTCCCCAATGCCGTCCAGCTTTTGGTGAACCAGCTTTTTTGGTCATCCCAGGTAACCTGGGAGCTTGATGTAAATCAGCCCCTGATGACTAAGAGAAGAAAAGAACAAACTCTTGCACTAGTGCAGGCCGCTTGCCTGTATCAGCTTTAGTCTGCAGTCAGCAACTGATGCTACCAGTGAAGCACATAAAACCCTGCATCAGGCAGGTAGAAGCAGTTTCATCTTCCGAAGCACTCAGAAAAATATTTGAATATATGCATAACTCTATCTCTCCTCATGGTTGGATGTCATCACATGTTGACTGAAGCATGTGTCAAAATGTTATCCAGAAAGGGATGTTATTGAAACAAGACCCGTAATAATTTTCCCTTCTCTGTGTAATTTTACATTCTTTTTTTTTCATGTTAAAGTAAATGTAAACAAATTCTCTTTAGACATTTATAGTTATTCATCCTCAAACTGTTGATCATATAGAAATTCTTCTTTGGTTTTGCATCATTTAATTTAATTGGATAACATTTAGATATTCCTGTATTCTCTGGAGGGTGAATATGAATGAAAATAGGTCCTCTATTGTTAGTGATTTGCATACCAGGGATATTGTTTCCTTTTCTTTTAATATCTTCTAGAGAGGTCCAATCTTTTCTTTCTCTTATTCTAAAAGGAAGTTTTCCATGCCACTAACTACACTTGTTGTCCTTCTCTGAATGTCTTTATTTTTATAGAAGTTCTTTGAGTCACAGCAGTAGAACTGTACATGTTGTTCTAGATGAGCCTAATGGGGACATGCCAGTGATTTAGATGATGGCCTTCTAATATTTTCAGTATTATTTGTCATCTCATTCCTCTTAATCATTCTAACATTTTACTTACTTGTATCTATTTATTTATTTGTTCTTTTTTTGCTACTGCTGTAAAATATGAGTAGGGAATCTTTACCAATCTGTCTGGTTTTGCACCAAGGTCTTTGCCTGAGCTTTTCTATTTAATTTAGAGACTAACATGGACTTTACTATTATCCTTCCTCAAGCTTCTACCTCAAACAAATGAAGAATCTTTTTTCCTGCATGAACAAAGTTCATATTCTTCATTCATATTTTTCAGGAGATAGCACATCTCAAGTGTGGCACAGATCAAAAATTAAATGTCATTCATCCTGTATTTCTGGAATACAGAGGTTTGGAGAGGGAAAATAAGAGAATTTTTTTTTTCCAGAATTCTTTTTACTAGTTAACATAATTATAGATATTTTGGTCAAGGATGTTGGAGTGACCTAGCACATTGCATTCAATGTATTGCATTCAACATGCAAATGTGTGCCACATGAATGGTTTCCTGACCTCACTTCAGTTGTTGCTAGGAACTGCACTACAAGTACTACTTGGACTGAAAAAAGCTTCCAGGTTCTTCAGGGCAAAATAATCACTTTGGATTTCACCATTAATTCTATTCAAGATATCAGAGCCTCATTTTTTACCCAGGAAGGCCTGCAGTGGTTTGGATTCACTTTATCCTCTGATCATCCAAGGACTAACTTTCAAACGGAGAATTTTACAGTACTCATTGCATTGTGCTCAGCACATTCCGTTAAGACTGAGGCTATTTTTATAAAAATCTGAAAGATATGACCATGGTTAACAACATCCATCTAAATCCAAGACAGTTAATTCAACATGCTTCTAATACAGGGTGAAAAAAATATTGATCAGCCAAGACTTTCACCTTGTGTTGGCCATGGTGGCATGGAGCGCATCTAACATCTTAACCAGTCAGACATGGGAAGAGGAATAGGTTTGGTTCTGGCAGTTCTGTGAATCATGGATAGTATTTAAGCTTTTCTGTTTAATTATAGTAAGTGTCAGGCAATGCTATATGAGGGAAGAAAGAGAAGGGTGAGAACAATAATTACCATGAAATTCATTGCCCAAAGTGTCAGACAAAGTAATAACTGGGATTCTTTGTACTGGAGAACAGGTAAAATTGGCAACATGGGCAAATGCTTTATGAGAGTTTTAAAGTCCAAGTAAAAGTATATTAGACAAATGTAAAACTTTAATGTTTTGACATAGAAAGATGGTTATGAACTCTAGGCTTTACTGCATTACTTTCAGACAAGAGGCATATAGAAGCATGGCAGTTCAAAAGCTAAATTCTGTCCCCTGAGCAGGCAGTCCCATTAAATAAAGCAGAGCTGGACAAGACTGTCTGGTTTGCAGTCATGTATTAAAAGCCAACAGAAAAATGAAATCATGTCTTACCTCTTTAAAGGCTAAATCATGTAAATCAGCCAATCTCTGAAGTACGTTTTTGAGGGCAAAATAGGCCAATCTCTCTTCAGTTTGCTCTACTGCATAAGCAAGTGTGTTACAAAAATATAAGAGCTAGTAACTGTACCAAGGGTCCCATCTTTCATCTCAGAACTGCCTCAAGTCTGTTAGAAGTCTGCAGCAACATCCAGTTTGTGTCCTGATGTAACTGTGCTCAAGTATGCTCAAAACACACTGCAGGTGGACCAGGCTCACCCATCTTCTCCAAATGTAGGGCTGTCTGGTTCCCAGAGAACCCTCCTCCGATTTCTACATCAAGGTCCCGCAAACTTTAGTGAGGTGGGTCAGCTCCCAAACACAGAGGAAAAGAGAGCTTTAAGTCATGAAATCATTAATATGATAGTTCGCGCTTCTTGAGAGTGTCTCTTGGCATGGGGGAGAGACTACACAGTTTGCAGTTCAGACTTTTATTTTTAAACACCCTTTCCTTTGTCTGCTGTAGCTGTCTCCAGAAAGCAAGCGGTTGCAGATAATGAACATAATGACCTTCAAGATTAAAAAGATGACATGCTTTAATAGGTAGTTGAAAATTTCTGTTTGACATGACAAAGTTGTCTTCACTTCGGAAAGCATTTTTGACAAAGTCTCATACTCAAGGTTAATAGCAAAATCTGAGGTGTGGGAATCATGAACGGAATGGAAAGATGGCCTAGAAAATTTAAAACAGAGTTGCAAGAAGCATAGGGAATGGACTGAAAAATCTTCTGCGTCTTGCATGAATGATAAAAACATTGTAAGAATGAGTAACAAAGGAAAACAGATGCAGCAGAGAGACTGTGAGTGATTTTGATCATTCAAGGGCAGAAAACTGAGAGTGTTTAATGCTGATGGACAGATATGAGGATGATAAGAAGAAGGGGATGCTAAGCAATAATGTTGAGCTTCATGAGGAATGAGAAGTAAAGAGGGGCAGAAGAGTCAAAATAGTAAAGCCAAAGCAATCAAGCAAAAGAACTCGGTTCCTGCTGGGATTCAAACACCTGAGGCAAATGGGAAAAGAAAAGAAAAGAAAAGAAAAGAAAAGAAAAGAAAAGAAAAGAAAAGAAAAGAAAAGAAAAGAAAAGAAAA
>JAWLRI010000642.1:1634294-1645677 GCA_034781795.1 Crypturellus tataupa
GAAGAGAAGAGAAGAGAAGAGAAGAGAAGAGAAGAGAAGAGAAGAGAAGAGAAGAGAAGAGAAGAGAAAAAAGAAAAACAGCATAGAGAAGGATAGGGAACATCCTGACGAAGAAACAACATTTGCATCTTGCAGCATCATGAGAGCGTAGAGTATGCTCCAGTCAGAGCAAAACTGTTCTGGAAACACAGCAGATCATGTCAGTGCAAAGGAGTTTGTTTCTCAGCTGTTGCCTGCCTAAAGCGCACCAAGACTCTTACTGCTCTACTCAGCCACACAGCAAAGCAGCAGCCTTGGAAACCAGCCTTGGAGATGTAATAATACTGCTGCATTGCATTTGCTTTCACATTGTTCCTATACCTGCTTGAAACCTGTCATACTGATGATGTCTCAGATGTTGTCAGATTTATAACAGCAGGGGTTTTGTTGAAGATAGGAATTTTCTGAAGGACAGGCATGCCAATATTTTTTTCCTGATTTAAGGTTGCAGAAAACCCTAGAAAAGATTTTTTTTTTTTTTAGTGGCTGTTTACGAAAAATTGAAAACTGAATTTCTGGGTGCTTCTTAACATTCTCTTAAAGACTCATCCTTCCTCCGAGCCCAGATGGAGGTGACTCCCAAAAATCAGGCTCTTGGAACATTGCAATATCCTCTAACGTGAGCTTATAATTTGCTGTTTCCATGAACACTCCTGCCAATAGACTCATTTCCTTGAATATTCATGGCCAGGAGAAAACAAAGGAGTGCAAACAAATGCAAAAATATGCACTGTCTCAGAAACTGGATTGCATCTGTGAGCTCTGTTTGAGACGGAATATGAACATGTTGTGGGGCGGGGGAAGACATATTAATGGTGTAAAGCCATTACCATGTGTCATACATCATATCTGGTGACGTCTGCACTCCCAACTTGCTGGAAAATCAGCTTGCCTGGGTTGTATAAAGATTTACTACTAAAAAAAAAAATCTGTACTACAGCTCACAACCTGGGAATACATGATTTTCCCTATAAATAGCAATGCAGGACTGTCTGAATTTGAGTATGTCTGATTCAGAATCAGAAAAAATTTAGCCTGATGAAATGACGTTTGATTTACAAGATTTAGCTCTGCCAAATAATCAGAAATGTTTCTCCTTAGAGCAGGAGCAGACATCACTACTATCCTTCCAGCCTGGTAGGTTAAGCTCGAAGTTCAAAACACTTATTGTGATTTTGACTGTGGGCGTAAACAGTGATAGAGAACTGGAGGTTAATATTTGCCCTCCGCACTGAGGAGTTGAAGAGCAACCCTCTGCGCTGGGCTCTCAAATGACCCAATGGAGCTGGGGCGCTCCTGGCAGACCGCCTCTCCTCAACCTGAAAACCGGTGCTTAAATTTAGGGTTGGACTCTGTTCATCAGATCTGTGATGAAGTCAGACGCAGCCAAGAAGCCTTCCTCAATGACTTTGTTCAAACCGCATGATTTAAAAAAGAACGACTTTGTTTAACTATTTTTACTATAGTCTGTGCCTTCCAAAAGAAACTGTAGCTTAGCACATAGTGGTTGTTTGCTATGAGTAACACAGGTATTCCCTTTCAGATTTGAAACTCAGGGGGTCTTTACCGCTTAGAGCAAATTAACTGGAGTCAGAACCTTTTTCTTGTTGCTGTTATTCTCAGATTTGTTCTATTTCACTAAAGAAAAAAAAAACAGATGGAAAATAAATGCTGCTGTTTGGCACTCTACAAGGTTATTCATTTTCTAACTAGAGAAAGGGCAAAACACTGTAAGTCATCCAATAGGAAGACTGTGATCTTTTCATGGCAGCAAAAGCACAAGCTACAAGAAGCCATGCTTAGCTTGGGTTAGTTTTTCGGTGGAGTCGAGATGGGAAGAATCATTCACCGTTTTGAAATTTGCGCACGATCAACTAACAAAGGTTTACCCCTAAATAAACACTTGGATATTTTACTTCTTAATTTCCTTAATTATTTCCTGTAGCAGAAGCCCAGAAGTGAAATATTAACATAATTTAAAATCCCACCAAGAAGAACAATGTGTAAGTAACGTTTTCTCCTGTACACACAGAGGCACCCACGCATTGCAAGGAGTGTAGTGATTCCTTCTCACAATAAAGTTCGACAAGGACGTGCTGTTTATTGCAATTAGCTTCCATTTCAGGACACTAGCAGTGATCCTGCTGTAACTACAGCGTGTTACACATTCACAACAAATAAAATAGCTATAGAAATATATCCTAGACTGTTTTTAACATATACTTTCCTGGCAAGATTAAAATTAAGTTGTTTTCACATGTTGACTAATTTCAAACCTACTGATTACCTTCCCTAGGGCTCAGCTTCTTTACAAGCTAATAACCATACAGCACCGCAGGGGCTAAGGGTAAAGAAATCCTTTTTGTAGCCTAGCGGAAGAACAATGTGTTTATAGGAAAACTAAGTGAGGCCGATAGATTTGTTTTATAGATTAAAAGAATTTTTGGGTAGAGCACCCTGGAGAGAGAATTGTTACAGCTCTACCAGCTCCTGGGAAGAGCAAATACTCCCAGCAAATGCTGTTACAAGCAAACTTCCTTGGGTCTCTTGCTTGTTCCCTAATTCCACCTGTGTGCCTGCTAACACTGGTCTCCTAAAGGCATCTTTTCTCTGCTGAGCTCTGTGCAACCAGCTCTCAAGCCAGTTTTCCCAGTTAAGCAGATGTCCCTCTTCTCCCAGTTTGGGAGGAAATAGATTATAGTGCTGGTCACTGCTAAAGTGTTTGATCCTGATCTAATACCACTGCTCCCATACAGAGGGGAAGCTTCTATCGGCTTGCCAAGCCTCAGCTTTACAAGTGGGAAAAAATGTAAGGATGAACTCATATCTAGACCTGCTATGATGAAATACTGACCCAAAAGATAAAATAACATAAATAAGATAAAAAAACACATAAATAAATGTGTTATAAAGGTTCTTGAGAAAAGAGAATTTCCTTACCTGCTCCATCATCTCAGCTGGTTTCTAAGGTCAGTCAATTAGCCACAGGAGCAAATGGGCTGGGTAGCTTCTCTTCCTTAACGTGTCATGACCTCTTCCCTGCTGCTCTTTCTCTCTCTGTGTACCTGCCTGTCTTTCCCTGTGATTTGGCACTGAGATACAAGAAGCTTCTGAAGATCATAGATCGTTTCTTTCTCCCCGGCCCCTGTTATTTTCTCTTGCGTAACTTTATTCCTATAGATTTCAAGGGGCCTTTTCTGGCTTACAGCTACCCCAAGGCACAGTGGTGCAGCTTTTATGAACTGCTTCTCGGGGGAAGTAGCAGTGGCTCGTCTAGAATGATCGTGTTCAGACTATTGCATTGCTTGCTTATGGTCTGCTCTGACAAGCAAACATAGTAAAAAATGATTTGAAGATGGGGCCCTATCTCACATCTTATTAGATTTTGGGGAATTATTTCACAGGCACTTTTTTATACCTTGGTGACTCATCTCTTTGGAGATATAAAAAAAGTGTCTGACAGGCAGCAGACTGACAAATTCTTGTCCAGTATGGAAAGGATCTCCTCATTATATCACAGCCTTGTACAGCCTTGTACTGTTTTTGAACTATGAAAGAGAGACGTGAGAGAATATCAGAGACATTAGAACTTTCCATAGTGATTTTCCACAATTTATATTCATACTCGTATATTTCCGCAGAAAATATCAGCATCGATCTGAGCTCACATGAGAATTTTCTCCCGTGCTATTCTCTGTGCAGGTAACATGAGAGTTATGAATACAGCAGGTAGCTATCTTCTACCAGCCAGTCACCCTTGTCTGTGTAGCTCTTTCTCTTTTCACTCTTATATATAGTTATAGCCATACACATAGTTATTAGTTCACCACTGTCTTCGTTACTTGAAGAAGTTGTGTGTATATAAATATATGTATGGATATAAACACTCAGATAAAGAGATCATATGTACACCTATTGCAAAACACATATAGCTGAGCATCCAAGTTCAATAATCTAAATTAAAGCTATATATAATGAGGCTTAGCCTTACACATAATTCCCCAAACCCCCAAGTTACTTATTTTATTAACAGTGATCTGTCTTGTGAGAATATATTTAATTCCTGTAGTATCTCTCTGGAATGTTAATTTTTACCGCAACGAAGGCCTTGTAAGTAAAATTTCAGTTCCATCACCATCAAAACTAGCCACTGTCTCTGTGAAGAGGCTCCCATATGCTGTTCCAGTGTGTGGTCTTGCACAAATAAACCACAGCTTGATCACGAGTGTGTACTTCTAGTCTGAAGAACTGCCCTGATTTCCAAACCAGGTACTTTCAGATAACTACAGGTTGCTATTCCATCAGCACAGGGACCACATGAACACTGCATCCTCAAGGTAGACTAACAAAATTACATAGTGATTGAATGCTCGGAAGGACACAGGGTCAGACTAGGAATAAGTCACCATTTAATGATACTGCCAGTGATCACTAAGGACTGTGGTGGCTTCTCCAAAAGAAGCAGTTTTAATATAGACACATTTTTTCTACAAGACGTGCTGTCACACTCAAAGCAGTAATGGGTATCAGCAACTCTCCTGTGCTAAGCAGGAGGCCAGAAAAGTTTATCACAGAATTCCTCTTACTTCCAGATCCAAGGTGATTACAGGCTGCTTCTGCTGATCCAAACCCAAGTAGGAGGTTAAAGGTTGATTCTGCCAAAAGGGCATTAGTTCATGGGGTGGACTGGGGAGCTTAGAAAGAACAGTGGGATCTTTCAGGAAACCTGGAAACAGATCCCAGCGAGTCAGGCAGAAATCCTCCAGGAAACCCTGCAGCCCGTCACAGCGTCCAGGCACAGCACAACTCCAAGAGCTCTCCACTCTGTTGGACCACGGCTGCTCGATGCCTGCTCCTCTTTTCTAATGCCACCAAATGACCGCTAATTGATATTACACTGACCAGTAATGCAGCAGAGAAGCAAACTCTGCATAAAACTCACACGCTTGTTATTTATTTCTGTATCCAGCTAATATTTGGCTTCTGGTTTGACTTCAGCGAAATGCATCTTCCAGCTGTGAAAAATTCCGGCAAATAACGCAATTAATATCTTTCACATAACTCAAGAACTGTGACCTACTGATGTCATTGGAAAATTTCTCATTGACATCTCTTAGATCATAATTTCCTCTTCCACCAGTGACATAATTCTGTAAAAAGCACAGATGCATTCAGTACAATTGAAAAGGAATGAGGTTTCTCCACATTGAAATGCTACATACTTCTGTCATCCTCAAGGCCACATAGGCTGCAACTTTGTATGTTTACTTTTGTCGTAACCTTTGTGGTTTTTTTAAATGCATGAGCACAAATTCATTTTTTATCTGGAGTAAAAAAGAGGGTGATTCTCTTTGTGAAAACATTATGCACTGTTTCATTTTATGAGGTGACTTATTTGTAAAGTTCCACACGGTTTTAGCAAATCACCCTGAGACAAAAGAACTACGAAAATGTAAATTCCAATTGGCTGCTCCAAAATTTTGCCTCAGACGTTTTAAGGGGATATGTCTAACGGCACTTATGACTGTCAGTATCTTTGGGATAAGAAAACGTGAACATAGAAGGAGACTGGCAAGACAGCAAGAACATTGCCCTTGTCTGTCCTCCCCCGGGAGAATCAGACGGAGGCACTCGGATACATAGAGGAGGTTATAGGAGCCTTTAATGGCTCTGTTAGCGTTCTCTGCCTCATACTTATGCATTGGCAGGTCACATCAAATCACTGACACGTAAATATTTCTATTGAGGATCACTGTGAAATAAGCCAGACATCGCTACCCCATTAGTGCACAAGCCAACACTCAGCTGCTGTCACAAGAAGTTGCTGCAAAATCTGCATTTATGGCATTTTGAGGCTTTGAAGTAATATCATTTTAGCTTTTCAGTTTTATATTGGTGCTTCAAAAATTATGTTACAATAACCCAGGCACGAAAGCAATTGACTAAATGATACTTTTAAGACACACAACTGTAAAACTCATTATCTTTTGAAGGCAGAGCGTATTAAGTGTATTAACTGTTCAACAGCTGATATAAAAGTTGGTAGGAAAAACAGAGGAATAAGCGTGACAGACATGGAGTTAGGGTCCTCCATAGAGTTAAGCGAGGAAGCAAGACGCATCTCCTTGGGAAAAACAAGCAATTTCTTGTTATTGCCAGTGACAAATCACAGTCACATAAACCAGCAACATTTTTATAGTAGAACTAGATCTAAGTTTTAGTCAACAGATGTGGAACTGAAAGCCATTCTTAGCAAATAAAACTTCCCTTTAAAAGAACTACTGTTCTCCAAAATGCTTTGAAAAACCAAACTAGTGTTGTTTGAATCATCCACACTCTACCAGTCAAGTAGTTCTTCTCTGTGGGTCTACTAAAAATATATTTCCCCTGACAAATAAATCATCTGGCTTGTGACATTAGGCCCAAATTTACATAAATGTCTAGTTACTTTTTACTTCTAAACTTCTGATACCTCATAAGAACATGATTTTCACAGATGCAGATACTTAAACTATAGTAGAACAAGAGGTTCTTCCAAAGCATCTTAAATGGCCATCTTACACCCAGCGGCTTAAAAGCTTAGATTTAAATGTATGAAATTCAGAAGTCCAGACACAGGGCCTGGAACTGCCCTTTTATTAATAGAACAGTTACACTATAGGTAACTGCTGAGCAGATTTTGCCACTTTATATTTCTAATAGGTATCCAGGTCGATATGACAGGTCAGCTCTAAGGATCAGGAGGTCATTTAACTTTCACACGCTGATTTCATGGCTTCTAGCTACAGCCGCAGGAAAAAGTGAACTTTAGAACTTAAAGTTGGTGTTGGTAGAAAGATGTAATTATTACTCCTTATCTTTTCATAAGATAAGAAATCTTTGTTTCCAGTATTGCTTAGTGATCGTGTAGTAATCTTTCTTCCACAGGCAGTAAGTAATAGCATTTACTTGATCAGCTTAATCCTGGTTTATTTAACTGAATTTGATTGTTTTTAAATTAAATTTCCAAATATCACTACCCACTCCTAAAATAGAGCAAATATGCACTAATTTCCTCTTTTGGAAAGAGCCTTATAACTAGATATTGGACTTTTAAGCTATATACTTCCCTCTTTCTTCATTATTGTCTTGAGGTCCAATCTGGCTTCTTCTGAAAGCACTTCTAGTCTTTCAGCAGAATTGAGCTGAACTCTGATTTATGGGTAGGCAGAAAAAACGCAGTTTTCTAAACATTATTTTAGGCTTCACATTTATAGGAAATAATAGCCTTCTGCTTTTGGAATAGTTACTCAGACACCAATTTTGTTATAAATGATAGATTTTTCTCTAGAAATAGATCATCTAATTCAATGTTTTTTTCTCTCAACTTTTGAGTATTTTTTATTAATTGGAATATTTTTAGATATGAGAACATCCATAAAGTCTATATCTCCATCTCCTCCATCAATCTGTGATGGAATATATCTGAAGAGGACTGCAGTGTCAAATCAAGAATCTGTAATTTCAAAATTGATGGAAAGATTCCTCTCTGATCCTGTTCCAATAGGCTCAGTAGACTGAAACTGCGGGGGTTTTTTGTTACAGATGTACAAAATCTTCAAAACCACAAGGCTGTTTGGAGCTTAGTTCAGCTTACATGTAATATTTGACTCTTCTAGTTAGGGTACTTAAGTCAGAATTTCAAAGTGAAAACTGGAGCTCAGCTCTCATTCCCAATTTAAAGGACAAATAACTCACTGGCTTTCATATCTAAAATCGTTATTTTAATGATGAAGTCTTGCAGATAAGGTGCTAATGACAATCTATCTTCCAAGTGTTTTGCCCTTCTTCTCCGAGTGCATTCATGCACTCTGCAGAATAACATATTTTCTCATGGAAATAGTAGGCATATTTAATTTCTTACCTGTTTCTATTTGGTCCGCCACTTCCTTTTTTTTTTTCCTATGAAAATTAATCCTCAGAATCTGTCCTCTACACTCTTATCTCTAGTGATGCCTCCAAAATGAGCCTCTTATCCATGCTGCATGCTAGCAGTGCACTGGCAAACAGGAAGAGGAACTAAAGATATTCACACTGAGGCTCACCTGCCTATAACACACTATGGCATATTTAGTATCACCCATCTCTGCACTGTCAGAGGTGCAATGACTAGAAGTCTGTCAAAGACGGTGTAATGTGGGGACACATTACCTAAGCATCATTCACATAAAACATTTACAGACAGTGTGCAAAGCACGTTGTACCACACAAATTTTTTAGAAGGTAAAAAGAATGCTGTTAAGGTGAGCAGGCTTATGATCTACGCTGACAGCTTTATGGAAGGATTTATGTTCCAGATTGTAGCACATAATTTAACATGCTAAGCTATTCTTTCCAGCACGAGGAAAATGTTTTCTCTTTAAAGAAAAGCTACAAAAATACAGATACAGCTTGAGTAATTTCTTGCCACGTGTTTGGGAAGCAGGGGGGGAAGGGAGGTTCCTCTCCTCCCCACTGCTTTTCTACAAATAAAATATTTTGAGTAACTAATGCTTGAGATCAGCGTGCCAGCTCCAAATACCTCAGATATTTTTCAGCTTTCTCTATGAAAAGCAATATCCGGGTAGCTTTAGAAAACTGCCAGCTTATTTTTAAAACAAGCCTCATGACTCACTCCCTCCTCTTGTGCTTGAATATACGTGATTCTGTGGAAAACATGTCCCGAATAATATTATTCTTGCAGTAAATACTCTACTTGGGAGTAATGGAAGCGATAATCATTAAATTAAAGAGTTTGGTTAGTAGATCAGTCAGATAAACCTTACCTTGCTTTCAAACTCAGGAGGATTTTGTTGTCAGTCAAGAAACAGTTGCTATGCAGCAGTGCTGGTGCTGCTGCTTTGCTGCGCTCCCCTCAGGGCTGGGCACCTCACACCCCTTCTATACTGTATGGGTGTAAAGGAAGGAAATATCTCTGAGCTGTGGGAAATAAAGATCACGCACTTGTTGCTCCCTACCTGGCATGCCTGCACCCCTCCTCATTGAGTGACTGCAGTGTGATTTCTCAATGCAAATACTTTATTCTATTATAAAGTTCGACAGCATCTTCTCCTTTTGCCAGACTTGCCACAAAATCCTTTTTCCTTCAGGTAAGCCTCCAAGGTCAAAGGTGCATCACTGCATTAGCAATTTGAGAAATAAACTATAAAAACTATTTTATATTCAATAGGAGACAACCTCTGCCAACATGTCACCCAATCCCCAAATGTACTTAAAGCCTCCATAGGAGTGTTCACAGCAATTAGCTTCTGACGCCCACATTGCAATAGTATGTCAAAATTTCACCAGTGTCTTCTGACTACTAGAACTGGAAAATTTCCAGCTTCTCAGGTGATTGATTATTTGGTTTGGACTGATTATTAATATAGTCATTTCTTTCTGTTCTACTAGTAAATATGTAAAAGAATTCTGTTACATTGTCAGATACTTCCATCCCCATTTACTATTACCTCTTTCTCAAATGAGGAGAGGGAAAAAAAAGCATAAAGGCAATCCTTTCTTCAATTATTTAGTGAAATTTAAATCTCAAGCCTGAAGAAGAATCTCTGCCTAGTCACTGGAAAAGAATAGCTGTGTTAATGAAGATTAGAATTATCTTTTCACCATGACTGTGCATAAAATGTTTTATATGTGAGGTTTGCTCTCATTCGGTTGTGGCTGGGCTGTGGTACAAGTACACAAAACACGAAACATCAGTCACTCATCTCCATACACCTTTACATCAAAACAAGAGGCAAAAGCAAATACTGCAATAATCCCTATCTAAAAGGTGAATAAAACGCTCACTCAGAACAGCCTTGGCAGCACTCCTGGATTTAGTTCCCCATATTCCATATATAATGCACAACTGTCTATCAATCACGCCAGTTTTCACTTCACTTCCAAACCTGCCTGGACACCACCCTGTGTCCCATGTTCTGGGTGTCCCTGCTGGAGCAGGGGCTTGGACTAGATGATCTCTGGAGGTCCCTTCCAACCTCAGCCACTCTGGGATTCTGGGATTCTGGGAAAGCCTGGATGCGACTGTGCCACGTGCTCTAGGTGTCCCTGCTTGAGCGGGAGGGTTGGACTAGATGATCTCTGAAGGTCGCTTCCAACCTCAACCATTCTGTGATTCTGTGAAAGAATTTTATGGAAGTTAATCATACAGGGTGCACTTGAACAGACCTGCAAAACCTTATGAAATGTTACCTGGGCATTTCCTAGCTTTGTCTAAGGTGCTCATTCAATGAAGGCTGCCCAGCTTTCTTCCTGGCCTCAGCAGCTTTAGCAAAACTATATCAACTAATATAAGAATTTTCCCAAAGAACTAAAATCCATAGCGGATTAGAAACTGCATCATTCTGCCAAATGCTAGCTACCAAAAAAGGACCATTTTTCTTCTTCTCTCTCTTTCTCCCAGTACTTTTGCTCTGCAAACACAAGAAAATATGATGATGCCTAAGGAGTAACCCGAGGAGTTTCGAGTGTAAAAAGAATATAAAGTACATAAAGATCACTCTATTGCTTTTCATCTGCAGGTAGGAATACTTTTATTTTTCTTATGGAGCCACAGTCCATCAGGAATTCCATATGAACCATTTTCCTTCTGCTTATGGGAAGATGGAAACACCAGGCTCTTTATCTCAGGGGAATTTCTTCCAAAACTTCTCTCTGTAGTACAGTTCCAACCATCACTGATCCATCTGGACTCCAGGAAGGACTGCAGATGATACTGAAGAATTAAACCCAGAAAACCTGGGGAATAATTTTGCTTTGATACTTGCAGAAGTGTCTCCATCACCAGCAGGGCTGGTGTTTCTACATCTCTCACCATGGTTTCAGGCTCCTGGGATCCTTCTCCCGGCTGTTTTCCAAAGAGAAGGCAACAGGAGGTTTTCTGACGGTTGCAGTTGGTGCTGCAGGTTGCAGTAGGATGCAGGAGGTGAGAAGAAGCTTCTGCTTCTGTTCAGCCCAATCTTGGCACCTCAGGCCAGAGAGGACTTGGACATCATGGCAGGCAGCACTCCATATGTGAGAGCAGCCCTGAGGAATCAGATGTCCACCAGCGGTTTTGACATTATATCTGCACACAACACTGTTGTTGTGTTGGACACAACACTGGCCTCTTAGAACTCCCTCATCCCTCAATCCTGTGCTCTTTCCCTGAGAGCCTAAATCCTGGCTGAAATAGAAGTGGAAAACTAACTCTGAGCCAGGATTTGGGGAGACCAAAAAGAAAGGGGAAAAAAAAAAAAAAGAAGGGAAGGGAAGGGAAGGGAAGGGAAGGGAAGGGAAGGGAAGGGAAGGGACGGCAAGGGAAGGG
>JAWLRI010000642.1:1646678-1667755 GCA_034781795.1 Crypturellus tataupa
CTATACAACATCTCCTGCATTATTTTATTTTGTTACTATTTTCAAATATTGTATACAGTCCCTATATTTCTTATATTCCTAAAGTACTGCGAGATTTTATATCATGCCATGGAATTTGTCATAGAGAAAGTGTTCATTTTTAGAGCTAGACCAAGCAGCACTTTTGACATTCCTGGATACAGGAGGCAGTTTAGGTCTATGGAATTATGTATTACATCAACTCTTAAAACAAAAGTGTTGGAATTATTCAGCACAGAATTTACCATTACCAAGTTTCAGAACTAACCTCTGTTCTGCTCATGGATGAGGGGAGCAATTCATCCCTTCCTCAGAGCTGTTGGTGTAGGCTGCGTTGCTTGAAAGAATTATGGTCTTGCTCATCTTGGTCCTGCAGCAAGATGTAGTTTGGGTGGCCGGGTCTTTGTCACTGGGACGAGCTGAGGGTGGTGTTTGTAAATGTTTAGACCTCAGCATGTAAAAGAAAAACTTGGTACATCCCACCAGTATTCCTATCAGTAGGATAGTAATGATCCCACTGGTTAGATGTTTTTAGTTAAAAATATTACTCTGTCAGGAGAGCAATAATTTCTACCACATGTGAGTCAGAGAGTCTTTAAATGGGTTTGATTCCATTAACCCTACTATAATTTGTTTTACATAAAATAAAGGAAAATATTTTCTTTTTGCTAGTAGGCTAATGATGTACCTATTTCTGTCCAATGCTTGCTGAATGACACAAAATAGCAATAAGTATTTAGTGTGGTAACAAGAAAATGGCCATTCGAAATCATTGCAGTTTTAGTTTTCAACGATAGATACCCTGTCATCCCTTTCTGGCACTGAGGAGGAATTATTTTCCTATCTGTCTAGAAGTTTGCAAGCTGAGCATGGCTATTTTGCTGTCTGGTACATCAAAGCTCCAGGCTAGCAGGTAGTACTTATAACTGTACAGTGTGCAGGGATTGCTGGAGCAAATAGTATACGTCTCTCTATCACTCTCTGCGCTCTTTCCCTGACTTGCTGGGCTCGGGATTGCTGCAGAGGGAACTTGGGCCGTGGCCTCTTTTGGCCCTTTCCATTGCATCGTTGACTGAGCTGCAAGGGGCAGCTTGTCTGTGGCCACCATTATACTGCGAAATAAAGGGGTCACGCGTGGGGTGTCTTCACCTCCGGAGGGGGTCAAAGGACGCCTTTCTCCATTACATGGAACCAGAAAAAACTTCTCAGTTGCAAGAACTTGCTTCTCTTTGGTATTCACAAGTTGAAGCAGTTGCCTGTAGGTGGGGAAAGAACTAACAATGCCAGAAGGAAAAAAAAAAAGGAAACCTGCACCTGCTTTATGTTTCTCTCTTTTTTTTTATTTTGACTAGTTTTGTTTCCTAATAACCATACTTATACATGTTAAATAGAATAGATTTCACAATATTCCCTACAAGGCTAATCGCCTACAAAGCTGGCTGCAGTGTCTCTGTTCGCTCCAGTCTTGCCTGCATTTCCCTGCTCAATGCATATGAAATTCTGCAGCTGAACAGATTAACTGTTTTCTAGCAGAGTTTCTACCTCACAGTACCTATCCTGCACACAAGATATAAATACACTGTAATGAATGTTGAGGGAAAAGGGGGATTTCAAGTGTCTTAAGAGACTTTTATCTCTGATCCTTTCCTAATAACGCAGAGAAGGAGAGTCTGGGTAGCATCTTGTGACACAGGAGTCGCAGATGCTCTCTCTGTGGGATCCAGATTCTCCCGCCCCTGTCCCTGACTCGTGTCATATACTGAGGGTGAGAAGGCTACTGGAAGCACAGGAATGACCATGACTGGTGAGTAACCCACCCGCTCTTCCACTTTTGAGTGGCCGGGAAAGGAGATGCTCGCTGCTGCTAGCCAGGCAAATACATGCACACTGGGGAGAGTTTCTTTTGCCAGCCCATACCCCAGAGAGTGACAGGTTCTATAGCATTTCCAGAAATCTTGGCTGTACATCCTAAACCACAAGGTGACCTTGAAATACTGCATTTATCTTTCTCTTCCTCTTTATCAGTTTCCAAATTATTCTGCTTGAAATCATAAAAATATAAAATTCCATGAGGTAAGGCTACTTCTTGGAGGGAAAAGTCTGGAAATAGAAGCAGTAACATGGCTAACAGTGTTATTACTTTCCTCCTTTTGAACAGTATGTATGATTTATAATAGGCAATCAGTCTCATATATTAAACAACTCCTAGAAACAAGAGGAAAATAAATTTAAATAAGAGAGACAGTAAGTACAGTCAACACATGTAGTGTCTGAACCGCTATCAGTGAGGGAATTTTACTCTCACAACTCTCTATTTGGTCTATGCAGCCTTAGTGATATGTTGCCCAGGATTTGCATATCTAAATACAGCTAAATTAACCCTTTTGCTTCCATAAGTTTGGATTAGCATTATGCATTTAAAGCTCACTGGAAGCTAAGAAGGTTAAATTATTGCCTTAACATAGGACATAGTTCTTGTTTTTCAGCAATGCCAGTAATGCTAATGGCTTAATCATTCCTATTATTGCCTGAGCTTCTTTATATCCTTTGAACTTTCCTTGAAGCCCAGATTTAGCACTTTTCTCTGATCTGGTTTATTTATATCCTGCACATACGTCTAAGCAGATCTTCTACCGTACTAGAACTCCAGGGAACCTGTACTATGCAGCATTACAGCCCCTATATTGGAAATACATTGATCTGAATGATATGAGAGGATTATAATAAGCATTACAAAATGGAAGTTTAAGCACATTTGTGAGAAATCCCATATGCAGGAGTAGATGAATTCAAAAGTGTCAAGTCTTATAAATGAAATATGACAGTGATATATAACCTTAGGAACAGGGATTTGACCCTAATAAGCTATTTCAACCAACCTCCTATAACAAACGTGATTGATGTGGGACATCTATGATACAGATTCTTTCCCAGGAGAATTTATCTTTCCTTTCTAGAAGGCTAGGAAATGAAAGAATTGTAGGAAAATACCAGGAGTGGGAGTCACCTCACTTAAATTTCTCCAACCAAAAGTTAGGCACCTAATCTAAGCAAATTGTCTAGTCTCTGTCTTTGGCAACAGCAAGCATTAGACACTTCCAAAGGGTAATTCATCTCATTCTAAGTAGGAGTCTAAGACACGTAGAATCAATTCTCCCCTGGAAGCACATATTCCCCAGATAGAGCTAACTGTACACAGAACCTCAATGATTACCTTAGGATGACTCCTACCAGGTAGATGTCTAACATTAGAGCAGAGGTATCCACTCTGGGAGACAAGTGCCTGTTATCAGACCCTGCCCTGTGCCCGCAGCTGGCAAGCTGGCCTAACTTGAATTTTTGCTGCCTCTACTCAGCTCAGACAGCTCATTGCCTAAAGCTTCACGCCTTTCCACAGATAGTTGCTTTTCATGCACAAATCTTGAGTCTGAGGCAAAACATCCCTTACAAGTTAGATTCACAGTGAAGACAAATGATTAGCAAGCTGATCACACACAGAATTAGCTCCTTCTAATTTTTTTCCAGAGCATTTTTTTTTATATTTATTACAATGGTTTGTATTTGGTGTACAGTACCAGAAGAGATCATAAACAGAGTATGCATACGTCAGTTTTCATTGTCTCCCTGATTTCATCAAAGATGCTTCATTTGTAAATATCTTTTAGCAAAGGTCTGAGCAAGAACATCAAGTTGCCCTGGGGAAGCTGTGTACAATAGCAGCATAAAAGCATTACTGACTACCACTGAGTAGAAGTTTATGACCTTGCAGACTCATTAACATTCTCCCTTCTCATTTTCCCACTTGAGATTGGGCTAGACTTTTAATTCTTCCATTTCCAGCTCTGAGCTTTGATTTGGTTCTTTACCAGAGTATTTTCTGAACATGCACATATTTTTGAATTGGAAGCTTTGCTAGCCTTTATGCCAGGAATGATGACAGTAAAACTGACGTTACTTTTGCATAACCACCACACTCTTGTCCCCAGAAGACAAGTTCATTATCTCAAGCTACAAACCACAGGGTAGACCACTATAAGCATGCACAGCTCAGCTTACTCTAACAAAACTATGACAACTTACATAGCCGTAAGATTCCATTATTAGGAATTGTTTCCACAACAAATATTGTAAATCACCACAGTTTGGAAACTTAGCATCTCTAACACCAGTCAAGAGAAAAGAAAATATGCTTGATGTTAGTTCCCTTTGTTATGAATATTTCTGGTAAAAACCCTTCATCTCCACCTAATTAGTTGTGAGTTTTTAATGAAGGACAATGCTATCGTAGAGAAAATGTGTATAATAATGACTCTAAGAGTTACTAACTATTAAAAATTTAGAATGTCTGAAACTGTGGGTATATTAACACATTCTGTTCTCTTAGCTTTTCCAAGAGCTAACAGAGCTTTTTAGTCTTTGTGATTTATGACCATTTTGATTGAATATGGCTGACTTAAGACTCATATCTGAATAATATGAACTAGACAGATTACCCTTTATCCAGCCATTTTGGCTACCTAAGAAGATAGTAAAGGAGAGTGGAGAAAACCCACAAAGGGCTATTGCACAGTTCTTGCACAAAAAGCACATGAGCTGAATTGGAAGCTGTATAGTAGTATGTCCACCAAGCTGTTCTTTTCTGGCAAATTAAACAGTGCTAAGGAATTTTTCCAGTCTATGGAAGTCAGTGTTGCCTGCTTGTAGAATGGTTTTTGGCACGATTTCATCAATGCCAGGAAGAACTTCTGCGAGGAATTACTAGACATGGACCAGAAATCAGCACAAGATTTCCAGGAAGAAAAGCGAAAAGTCTCGGATCCAGGAAGGGCTTTCAGGGTACCTCTCCTTCACCCACAGAGCAGGTGATGTAGGAATGGATAGTGCTTGCACTGGCGAAAGGAAGGTAGGGGATGGCATCAGGTATTGGAAAAAGGACCATTAGCAGCAGCCTGTCTAGTTCCAAGCATGGTACCTCCTACCCTGATACATCAGGGCTGTTGGAGGTATCTCAGCTTCCTCCTGGGGTCTGTTCAGACAAACTCCCTCCTGTAGCTAGGGAGGGAACCTACTTGCTCAACTTGGATGAAAGTGTTATGTGCTGTTAAGCCCAGTGCATTCCTGATGTCTCTTTTTCCTCCTAAAATAGATAGCACTTTGGACTAGACAATATTTTCCTAGATATTTCCCCCACAAAAAAGCTCATATTTTACAGTAGAAAATAATGGCAGGGCTAGCCTTAAATGTACGCTTGTTCTTCCTGCATCTGACAGAGCCAATCCAGTCCATCTGAGGTTCAAATGCACGGCAGACTCACTCAAGTCAAAGGACAGCCTTTTGAATGCATCAGTATAAGCATAGAGACAAACCTCGAGTATTCAGCTAATCTCTAAACTGTCAGACAAGGGTTTTTCAGAAGAAGTGAAAGAGATGTTGTCTGACAGGGTGATAAAAGTTTATTGGATTCATCAATTTGAAAGACTTTGATATGCATATTGATGACACCACTCATTCAACAGCACTGAATCTCTGACGTGATCACCAGTTTTCAACATTTGATATTTTTTAAATAATCCCAAGAATTATCGCATGCAAACATGCTTTAGATGATTCAGTTTGAAGGCTAGAGCAGGTGTAAATACAAACATTACATCTTCCTTCTCAGCAGATGATTCTGTGTTTCATGGTCCAAAATTCTCCAGGTTACAAATTACATGGAATACATCAACGTGGTTTGCTTTCTAACAGCCCTTGGATGTTCACAAGCTCTAGATCATACTACTGAAAAAAATAATCTAACCATGCTAAAGTAGAAATACTGGAGGAACAGTGAAATCTTCCATTTCACACTGGCTTTGCCCATATCAGAGTTCTTTGCTAATAAGCAGCTGGGCTCACGTTCAGCGTTGCAGTAAAACAAAGTGTTCCCAAGGTGTTATGACTGCCAGTTCAGCCCTCATGAGAAAATGAATGATAACAAGCCCATACAACATGAAAAAAACAAGAATTTTCCGATACATCTGTTATCTTGGGGCGGCAGCTAATTGGCAGACAATGTGGATGCCCCACTTTTAACAGCAATAGGTCTTGTCCATAGAGATGAAAGAGCAGGACACGTATGAGTCTCCTCACCCTGTTCAAAGTAACTCATTTGTTCCACCTGACTGTGGTATTGAATTTTAAACAGGCCACGCTAATTTTGCCCACATGGAAAGGGCTGACTTTCTATTTGAAAAAGCTATGCAGGAAGAACTGCCAAGTAAGTCCCAATGTAGTAAATAAGACTAATTTGCAAAGTAAAGGGATACCAATTGTGATTGCATTTACATACTCTATGCAAAATAAGCTTAAGAATGACTGGTTCTGTTCAATTCACTCCAATCTGTGAAAGTCTTTCAAAATAAAATTCTTCAATTTCTTTTTTTTTCACAAAAGTCAATTCTGTACTTTTTTCTCTAGCTTGAGGCTATGTGCCAAAATTTGCATAAAGAACTCCCTTTGGTAGATGCATAAAGGCAATTTATGCAAACCAAGCCACAATCTCTTGCATACAACCTCTGCTTGTATAGTAACTTATTTTGTCGCTGAGTGTGATGCACGTACCTTTGCTTAACAACTGCACATCTCACGAGAAGAATGTGTGCGCGTGTGTGCATGTGTCAGCATGAGCAGGGGAGGAAGGCCAAGGAGATGTGTGCTACAAACATGGCACAAGCTAAACATAAATTCAAAATTACAAGGAAAACGAACAGTTTTGGAAAACACAGCCCATGATCAATTATCTAAATCTCATTTTTTCTCTATTTTCTGCATCTGTATTATGTTCAAAAGAATTAATCCCTCTGGGAAGAGTTTGAGCAGTCACAGAATAAGACACGTGCAGGACAGGACGCGCATATCGCAGCAGGGACATAATCCTGGAAAGGGCTCAGCCATCACAATCAACTGCTCTTTATTCCAAGCCCAATGCTGTTCCTGTTGAAATCGTTCAGAATAAAGAGCACTTTGCTCCCTTTCAGGATATGCCTATTCCTGCCAGCTTGTGAGCTCATTAATGCTAGGGGAATGAAAGGCAACTTAAAAATGTAAGTGTGCCAGAGCATAAAAACGTGCCTCAGTGCAGTAAACTGAAGAAGGGAAATATTTTTTCTTCCTGTTGGCTCAAGAAACATGTATGTTCCACTGGAAATGTGGGAAAATAACCTTGTACAGTGCAACATCCATTGGCACGCATGGGAACAGGTGCTGGACCTTGTCATAGCTTTTTAAAGGTGTGACTAATTCCCAGGGCAGCTCTTAGGGAGAGCACATTCGCATCTTACGCACCTTGTAAAAAAGTGCTTCCGGAATTTGGTGCAAAAAGGTGTTGGGATGAGTAAAATTCTCCAAGAACAAGACACTGAAATAACAGCAGGAGCCTGCCTTTTCCACTGGGTACGAAAAAAATCCAGCTATTCCCATTAGAAAATTTCAGAGGATTCTCAAACTCTGTTTTGCTCTGAGATAAATTGCTATTTGTGTTAGCGGTACTTCAGGGTGCTCAGCAGGTCAGTAGCTTATGGAAAAATTGCTCTGACCACAGATGACACGTTATGGGGCATTGAAATTAACAGGAAAATAACTCCTGCTACTTATTATTGGGAGATAAGCACCCTACAGATACACACAGCCGACGTATCTTTGGCTATTCATATTACAAACACAAAAAGGGAGTGTACAACCAACGCTGCTTCAGCACGTATGCTGTGTATACCAGTTCCTATTGCCCTGAACAGACTAAATATAATTGTAAGTTAATATACCGTGAAAATCTTAATGATATTTGAAATCACAGATAAATGCACTGAAAAGGTAACAATGAAAACTGTCATGGTAAGAAAACATGCATGATTATATCAGTAATAAGTCACAATTTTTAAACATTGTCTATTAACATCTGCAATTTTTGCAATCTATTTTGGAAGCAAATGTATTAGATTCATTTTTTAATCTTTGCTCTGCTAATTCAGTGCTTCTCAAAGGCTTGATGTGTCTTCTCTTAAGGAAATATTCACAAAAGAATAAAAAAATGTGTCCTTTGACGCCCTTTAGCTAAATATCATTGTATGTCTCAGTCCTCTGCTGCAGTAAGTCCAGAGGAAAAGCTATTTCAGGCGACTTTTTGCCAAAATAGGCTTAAAATTTATGACACTTGCATTTAATTGGGACAATTTAAATCATACATGGAGGAAGGAGTATTCAGAGGTTATGAAGGGCAGGAGAGCCAGTTCAGTATTACTTTCCTCAGGAAACTCTGCCACAGAACAAAAGCACTATTTTTGCTCGAGGTTCAAAATGACCACAATAACCACCACACTGAAATTCATGATTTTTCTTTTCCAAGCCAATTATATTGGGGAAATTAATTCAACAGTTTGCACCAAAAGACCCACCATCACTTTTATTTGTTCATTTCTTAGTCAGCTAAACACGAGAAGCTTCTTTAAGGTCTCTTGTCGTCTCTGAGCCGTATCTAAAACCCTCTTTTAAGAAACATTAAGTAAGAAATATTGGCTGGGTGGTGGCATTAGATTAAATTGCTTCTCCTTAATGCAGGTGCTTTCAGGAAAGGGACGCAGCACTGACTGCAGAAACAGGGTAGAAAGCAATTCTGTTCTGAAACCCATTAAGAGTTCCAGGAGTAAAACTATAACCTTCTGGCTGTACACGGACACATTATGCACTTGTCCTTACACACGTTATATGCTGCCGTCCATTAGCTCTTCACCTCTAAAGGTTAAGAGACTCCACTGGACAGATTGGGTTGAGGATGTATCAAAATACTATTCTATTTCTTGCTTAGCCTAAGTAACATACACACCAGGGAAGGTCTAATGGTAAGAGTAATAGCAGTCCACTGTGTAATGATAGATGGAGCTAGGTCACAGGAAAGAGAGAGGGAGTTGATACAAGGAAGGTGTCCCACACAAGAGGTTTTAGCAACAAACGGGTCTGAAGAATACAGAGGATAGGAAGCTTAAGACACACAAGTCGGGAAAAACGGGGTCTGAAGACAGACATCTGTGGAAGCAAAGGGGTGACATTGGGGGCCATGATATAATGAAAGTTAGCAACAAAAATACTGAAATATGTAAAAGGGACCAGGGAGGTCCCTTTTTTCAAAATTATATATGTGTATACATATAATGTGTGCACATTTATTTATATATATGTATATATACACACATATTTTTATACCTTTTTTAACTTTTACTTGGATTTCTGTTATCACACAGTCCAACTTTTCAGTGTTTTGAGCATCACATGAGAAGTTCCATTGAACTGGCTACAGAACTCTATTAAATCATTAATGGAAGAAAACAGAGTTAAGCAACATTATTTTCGAGAAAACAGATCCCATCAGTCTAACTTCAAGCCATTGATGAGATTACAAGGCGGGCTTATACAGGCAGTAGCACTGATGCAGCACACTAGCACTTCTGCAAAGCAATTGATTTGGTACATCCTGGCATTACCACTACAGAACTCGAACATTACAAAGTTAACACGGTAACATTAGAGAGAGATGAAAATTTGGAAAAAGTCTTAAAATGTAAATATAAATGAGGAGTTATCAAGCATTTTTTCTTTACCCTCTACCTTTAAACATATTCATCAATAACCTAGGGAAAGAAATTGAAACACTAATACTACAGATTATACTGAATGGAGAAGAAATATGTATATTACAGAAAAAAGGTTGTTGGTGGAGAACAGCCTGGACCAATAGTTAGTATGGGCACAAGTGAGTAACCAATATTAAGTCAGATGTCTAGGAAAAATTGCAAAAAAAGGATTTCTGAAAGAGTCTAGCATGGAGAATAGCAACACTGATTATCTGAAAAGGGAAAATCACAACAGATAATCAACAAGGGCACTTGAATGGGCAAGCATTAATATAACAAAAAAAATCGGACTTTTATTAGGAATAGGAAAAGCATTTGCTGCTGCTTGACTCTTCTGTCATGACTATTGACAGTTTGTCCACCTCAGAAATTACATTAAGCAACTGAAAAGGGAATGGAGGAAGGTAAGAGTAAGGAAGTTCCTATGAGAACTTTTTTCTGCCTAATGTATCAAGAATGAGGATAGAAGATGGTTTCATCAGCCTAGAATTACCTACACAAAGAATTAAATGGGATGTTAACCATCATAAATCAAAGCACAACAAGACAGCAAATTTTGTGGACTCAGAATCAAAACAAAGACTTTTTTTTTTGGACAATCAAGATGGTATCGCCGGGTGGTGGTACATCACTGTGATGTTTAAATCAATATTGGATAATTCTTCCCCTGTAGAAAGACGTCCTAGGGTGGTCAAGAATTATTTCAAGGAGGTCTTCTGTGTTATATAGAAGGTCAGTGTAGAAGACCACTGCTATTCTTTCTGATATTACACCTAGAGAATATATGAATTTGATCAGCCATCCTAGCTGAAATAAGACAATAGTTTTCATCACATTGAGAAAGCCAGTCCCCAAGTGACTCATAAAACTTACAACATGGATATAAGTCCCTTTTATATAACAGTAATTTCTCCACATTCTTAGTACCGATAAATCAGGCCTGAAATTTATGCATTAGAACATTTCATCCTACTATTTTTATTTGCTCTGTAGTTTTCAAATGATCTGCAAATAAAGTACACCTGCCAAACTGGATGAAGTAAGTGCATGTTGATGAGTTTACGCAATCCTAACTTGACTTTATACTCTAAAATAACAAATATTATCCATAAACAGTGACAGTGATCACCAGGACTAATCAAGTATATTTGCCTGTGGAGTTCGGACCTTGGCCGTTTGCTCCAGCTCCCTTTGCTTTGCTCACCATCCTCGACCGCACAAGCCCCATCCCGCGGGTGTTCATGCGACCGCTGGCCAGACCTCGGAAGCCAACAGGCTGCACAACCGCCAAGAGCGCCTAATCATGTCTTCCTCTTCTCCTCAGACTCTCGTTTTGAGGAAAAAAACAATAAGAGCCGACACTTTTCTATATTCTTTAAAATTTAGTGGCATCTGACCAAAGTGGTTTAAAAGTTATTGCGGAGGACCTGACAGACAGAGAAGAGACAGTGTTATCGTATAAGCTTCATTTCCTTAGGAAACCAGGCTAAAAATTTAAATGGGGATTCTAAACCTGATAGTGCCCTTTCAATAAAAAGAATGAAACGAGAAGATATGCTTGCTTTCCTGCCAGAGGAAATTGCTAAAACAGGCATTTCTTTTAATTTAAAGAACAGACTCTGTAGTGTTACTGTTTGCCCAGATGCTGTCAGAAAAGGTCATTGACTTGCTGGTCAAAGAATAATAAGTAATAGAAAATAAATGACCAGCTGTTTATTACGGTGATCCAATAATATCAATCCTTTGCACCCTTTTTAATTATTTATAAAGCAATTGCCCAAACTGTGAGTCCGACGCTTCTTTGTTAGCTTTACTTCATTTGTTCTTCTTTTTATCTTGCCTTCTCCCTGTCTTTTGCAAGAGCCTTTTGGACTTGTCATTTTTATTTTCATCACGCAATGTTTTTACCCGTAGTGGCACATCTTCTGGGAAAAGCAATAGGTAGAATTCCAATAATTTTGTCTGTTCCGGCAGCTGCCACACGGTAGCAACACCCAGCGGATACTGAATTTAATCACTGTCAAGAACTCCTGTGTACTAACGCATGTGGAGAAAGCGGACATGTGGAGGACCCAAGCTTGCCTGGATCACAGAGGATACCAAAGCACTAGAAAGAGTGAGGAGCACAATAAAACAGCAGATAAGACCTAATAAGATGGAATAATGCTGACCAGTGGCTATGTATATGAGGCCAGCTTTTAAGTTTGCATCCTTAATTTTGCACTATTCTTTACAGCCTCAGCTAAAAGCATATGTAAAGGTTAGCACTGTCAGGAACAGTGACCCTAATGCACAATTTATATGGACAAATATTTGTGTTCAAACGTGGCCCCAGTGCATTTTAATTTTAACTGGACCCACATTCATTGCAGACGGAGGAAAGGAGGATCGATAGAAACTGGATCTCCATTGTAATTGCGGTTCCCTAATTCAACATCAGCTCAGCCTCAGTGGCAGAATCTAGGTCTTGCTCATCAATCTCTCGCTCCCTTGGATATCTCTTATACCAAAACCACATGGTTTACGACAAAAGAGAAGTAACAGTTGTTACTCTCTGCTGTCTGTGGGCAAGCTAAACCTTTCCACCTCGGCGGCAGCAGGTGCCAAGAGTGGGGATAAACTAGAAGCCAAAGGTGGTCCCAGGATGGCAGAGACCCCACCAACAGGGAGGATTTTAGCAGGGTCAGAATGATGAGGGTGACAAGTCGCATTGAGAGCCCCAGAGAAGGCACTGTGAGCAGTCTCACCCAAGGTCCAACCGGGGACATTAAGAGACAGTCCTGGAGACATAGGTACAAGGTCTATTCTGGAGGCAGGGCAGGAAAAAAAGCTAGAAGACAACATAGCCTAGAGCTCATCCAAGAAAACCAGTCACTAAAGCCAGAGCACAGGTGCATTTATGATACAGCTCAGCTGTGGCTGATGCCAGATGTGAGCTTAACTGGACCCTTGGGCCATGAGTAGGGGGTACATGAGTGGCTGGGGCAGTTACATCTTGCGTATGTCCTTGGAGTCACAGTAAGGGGTTGTTTGGAAAATGTCAAAGCAGGGAATTCCTTTTAAACGTGTTGATTTTTTTTCACTGAAAGATGAAGGAAGTGAAATCCTGTTTTAAAACTGAGCCTTGAGGATTTTAATGAAAAGAATGCTCCTTTTCTGAAAATATAAATTCCCTCTGTGAAAATGCTCATTTAATCAGAAACTCAATTTTCCACAGGAAGCAACTTTTAATGGAAAATTTTCTTTAATGGAAAACTCAGTCCTTTTCAGTAAGGAAAGAAGTGAAAAGCCAAATGTATTTTTTTTCTAAGCGTAATCCTCATATTGTGCCATTGTGTTTGAATCTTCAGGACCCACAGGGCTCATCAGTGTTAGCATCTTGCAGCGAGGAAGATAAAGCACATAAGATGGGTGCACTGCGGAAAGGACGCCTCATTCCCCAGCGTGTGATTTCCTCCCTGCTACCAGCCAGAAGCAAGATACTCTCGCCTTAGTCTCTGCTGATGAGATAGCATTTTTAAGGAGGATAAATGCAAGTGAAATGTTGTAGGGGGAGGATTTCCTGTAATTAGATTTATTTAGGTGCTGGGGGCATTCAAAACTGCTGTTGAGTCAATGAAAAGTTGGTTTTCTAAATCAGCAGCAGAAGAGATGCAGCATCACTCTGCTGATAAACACAATTAGACGTACGTAATGCAGTTAAGGCCCCAAGCCTTTCGATTGATTTGCTTGACATTTGTACTTTATTTGGGTCATCTCTTAGAGGGTCTTAAGCAGCTGCAGTTCCTACTGACTTCCGAGGGCCCCATGCATGCTCAGTAACCTTCTGAATTTGTCCTTTAGCTCGTGTTTGAAAGTATATTCCAGAGAAATTATGAATTATCATCTCATCTGTTTTGATTTCCCCATCCTAAGTCACGCAGGTTTAAAACCTTTTGCTCCCAGATCAGCTAGTATGGGGATTTTCCTGCTGGCATGATTGCTAGAAAAATACCTCTCAGGAAGTTTCTCAGAGGTAAGTGTTGCTTAAGGAATGATCGAGGAGGATCAGTTCTAGGCTTTCTAGCATTCCTACCATACTTATAAACACCTCATTCACGTATTTTGGAGCAAAAAAAAATCCAATATCTGTTTGCAAGAAGTAACCAAAATGAATTATTTTGGTTTTTCTTTTTGTGTAGGCAAGAAGATCTAAAAGTTTGTGTCTGGGTTTCAAAGGCACTACCGGTTTCTGCCAGTATGAAATACATACAGAAAAGTTTGGAAGGGATCATTTGGAATGGTTGTACTAATATTTGACACTACACAGATTGTTCTCTAAACCTTTTATCTTCCTACTGTTTTATAAACATTGCCTAATTAATCACAGAGATTGTCCTACCTTGTTATCTGGGACATGAACCGAAACGGTTGGGGTTGAAGCACTTTGATGAAATATTATCATTGCTCCCTATCTACCACTGGGATTGTTCCATGGATAAAGGCAAGAGTTCCTTTTCCAGTTCAAACACTACATTCACTTCAAAAATGTTTGTAAAAGACAGAATGAAAGGCAGCTATCACTACCTATTAATTTTTTTAATGAGCTTATGAATTTTAAAAGATATTTCATATGGAAATAAAAAAAGCTGCAATAAAAATCTTTTATGCAAGATTAAGGCTGAGAAATAAATCTGAAAAAGCAGAAAGTAAATCAGATATTTTAAAAGCACTGCTTTTTTCTGCCTTTTTTTTTTTTTTTTTTTGGTACTTATTGCTAAAATGATGGTCTGTCAGTATAAATTATAAGTGAATTGATATAGCCCATAATGGAAAATGGTTGTTAACACTATGCAGAAAAAGGCAACTGGAACTGCCTACAATTTACATGTTTACAAAATGATTCAAACTTCCCATTTATCTTCTAATTCACATTTACAGTGCAAAACAGAAACCTAAAAAAGAAACAAGATTTTGCCCTTTATGAAGGAAACATTTCTGTCATTTCAAATGATTCTAAAAATACATAGCGGCCACATAATGTGTTTATATAAACAATTGCCACCATCCATCTGATACATAATAAAAATAACATTAAATGTTAATGCAACAAAAACAAGACAAACTGCAACACTGTCTGTCCTGCCCTGTTCTGTGCTTCCCTCTTCGGTATTTCAGGGCATTGTTTCAGGGAAAGTCATTTTGTCTGCTCAGGGGAAAACCCAAGGAGCAGTACAAGGTGCTGTGCAGGGGATGGCCCCAGTTTTCCAGAGGGTCTGAGGGAGGTGCCGACCATTTTGGCACCGGCTTTCAATTTGCCAGACGCTGAAGTTGAACAAGGAAATTTTGGACACACAAAATGAGAAACCAGTTTCAAAAACACTCCTTTTGAGTGTAAGAACCAAAATTAGCATCAAGTTTTCCCAGTGAAATGTAATGATGCTACAAATTGGCAATGAGAACAATGCTTGAACGTGTGTTACCACCTTTCTAAAGGATTAGTGAAGAACCTACAGTAACCAGCCTTTTTTGAGATTTTATGTTATTTTATTGAGCGCAAGTGATCATTATAAGCCTCAGTAGCACAGAGCATTTTCCTGATCAGCTGAAAGATTATGTGAATTACATAATGAAAGACCATGGTATTATTTTGTTAATATTGCAACAAATGGTAAAGAAGTACCTTTACACCTTGCAAGAATTGTAAAAATATCCTATACACCAAAAAGAAAACCAACCTGGTTTAGGAAGCCAACTCTGGCACTTCTGAAATACTTAACAGTCCATGCAGTACAGAAGAACTAAACACACATCCTCAGCAGTATGAATTTAGATTTAATCTGAGTGATGCCTGAGATCAGGGTCAGATATACTCATACCACAGAGAAATATTTGCTAACAAATCCTTATCTTTTCATATTCTTAAATTGGGAAAATCACTGCATCAATTGAGAATGCAACAGAAGTGAGTATTACAATCCAAAGAGTGCTGGACTTAAATATAAAACAATGTTGGATTAGTAATGTGCTGAGTAACCTAATTTGCAAAACCACAAGGGAAATGACTATCTCATCAAGAAGTTCTCCCTTCCATGCCATTAAAAAGGACAAATAAAATGAATTTATGAATGCATGATTAAATCATCCAATAAAATAAGTAGGTCCATCTGAGTATAACATTCACTTGCGGCATTTTTAAACTAAAAATTAATCTCATTTTTTAAAAGACAAAACGCTCCCTACTGTGCATAGACAACAGTAGTAGGCAAGCAGGCATTCAGAGAACTGAATTAGTTTATGTTCATTCACTGGTGCCTATAATCCCCGAACATGTTTGTTTTGCTCACAGTGACAACATGTAGGAAATGGTTCAGTTTAATACATTGCGTTTTGGAACGGAATAGACTCCTGCAGCTTGATAAGTGCTGTAAGAAAAAAAAACCAGGAAACTGGTGCTACCTGGGTACTAATTTCTGCAGAAAAAGTGATGTAGAGCAACAAGCTCTCTTATGTGTTGTTCAAGAGGCATGAGAGTCAAATGCGCATGTGCTCAAGAGAAAATGGAGTGCACTAATCCTGTGATAACAATACAGTGTCTCCATATAAGACACTTCCAAATACTTTTGAAGATATGCTCCTTGCTTTCCAAATACCAAATAGCTTTATTCATCTTTGTGAGTGATAGGTTACCAATAACCTAACAACTCCTGGGGTTTGGAAATCCTGAAATCCTGAAATTCTTATATGTCTACATACCTAAGAAGTTTCATTGAAATTGGCTAGCAGAGGGAAAGTTTTCACATATTTTCTCTTGCAGCTGTTGCATATCACATCTGTTTTCCATTTGTTAACACTAGCTAGAACACTTGAGTATATTTCTCATTTTTTAGCATTTCAGTTTAGCATTTTTACTGTTACTCTTTCTGTCACATCAATATCTTCCAAGTGTCTAAGTCTTCCAACTACCCATAAGATAGGAAATTTTGACTTGACATGGGGACCAGTAGTATCCTCAGAGGGAAAGATGCTGCCATATATGAGGGATACTTTCATCGGAATAGGGACTTGCTGGCAGCAGATGTGTCCAAGACACCGAAAAGACTCTTAAGTTGGCAGGACCTGGCATTCCCTCCAAACCCCTCTCACAGAACAGCCCTGGAGAAGCATTTTTTGGCCAGATAGTTATCTATGGACAGGTGATATCTGTGGTAAGGCTTTTTTTGTGAAAAGGATCCTGCATCCTTTTGCGTCCGTACATCATTTAGTTTTCCATCAATGTATCCAGCTGCAAGGTGGAGCTCCCAAAGATGCTTGAAGTTGTTTGCTACCGAAGCGCCATATGGTTTCTGCTCTGCCAGCAGTAAATGAAACAGAAATTTTACCTCCAGTTTCTATCTTCACTTATTTAATATTTCATTACAGTTTGTGTGTACAGCAAGAACACCTGGAGTTTTTACTTGGGAATCCCAAACCCACTGTTCTAAATGCTGTACAGCTGGGTCAGGAGAGACAGGGGTTATCATGGCAGCGTCTTGTTTGAACGCTAGCATGTTTAAAGAGGTGCCTAAATATGAACTGCAGGCCAATGTCTTTTGATAGACATTTTGTTTTTAACCAAAATATGCTATGGAACACACATCAAGGAAAAGACTTCAGCTTCTTCTCTCCTTCAGTGTGGGCACAGAATAGAATGCAAAGCCTAATTAGAGGGTTTGGCTCTCATTTTTCCGCTGACTTTCTCAGGGATTATTTTACAGGTTCAACTGCTGATGCTGCCTTTCCAACTCTCTCCTAGCAGAAGCACAGAGATTGCAGCATCCTTATCTGTGGAAGGGAGAGGGACAGGGTCCTCAGGAGTGCCTGTCCTGGGGAAGAATTAAACCAAGGTCTCTGGGAAAAGAAGCAAAAGTAAATGAAATACCAAAGTGATGACAGAAACGTCAAGGGACGATGACTCTGAACCTTTCTAAGACAGTTTCGGACAGTAAAGAACTGGCTACTCTGCTCCACAGCTTGTGTTTCTTTTCGAGGGGTTAAGGAGACCTGCAGACCTGAGCTATTCTCATATCTTATGCATGTGTCTTCTTTATAGGCCATGTACAGAAAACTAACTTTATAAGGATATTCGGGTACAAAATCTTTGAAAAGTTAGGGCATGCCAGGATGGCTGTTGCACAAGAAGCCTTGATTCAGGCCATTTTATGTATGCATGAGGCTGTGGTTCTTAACCACCCGATCCTGTGCTATTTCTTCCACAGGGTGCCTGCCTAGCGAGGATTTCTTTTGTATCCACAACATTCAGTGTGTGGCCTGCAGGCATTACTGAAGCTGTACATCCAAACCTTGTACTGAATACAAAATTGTGCCATGTATTTTTTATGCTTCACAACATTTGAATATACTTACCTCCTCAGCAGCTTCCTAAGGAAAAGCAATAGCATCCCCACCTGCAGGTGGACAATTAATATGAAGAATAAGGGCACTATTTTCTAGTCTCCCTAGTGCCATGTAGGCTTTTCACTTTTATAGTTTTTTTGTCCACAAACACTTCCTCTTTTTATCTACAAAGTCTGAGTCAATGGGTAAGGAACGTCGAAGATGGACATGTCTGCTGTGAAAAATATACAGGGCACAGGTACACTAATACCTGTTGTCTGGCACTTTTTTTCTCCCTTCCATCAAACTCCCTGGGCCTCCTGCCCTAGCTATCGCATGGCACCCCTGTCACCTGCAGGGATGTCACTGTTCCCTCTTCCCAGACTCTCATTAGTTTCTGATTTCAGATTCAATAGAGGGGAAAGGTTGCTCAGCATAATTTTTACTTCAATGTGGTAGAAAGATGCATTTTCCCCTAACTAAACTCAGCCCCCAAATCAGCCAAACCATTTTGACTGAAGCCTGTCAGATGGAGGAAACAAATCACCGGAGGATACACAGCAGAAAACGCCATCTATAAGCAGATCACATAAAAATGATGTTGAGAAGACGCTGTTACAGCTGTAGGGCCAGATATTCAGAAGTCAGGAAAGGCAGAGGTTAAGGAGGTGGGCACAACCTTAGGTCAGTCCCACAGCAAATCTGCTCTACGAAACCTCTTCAACGAGCATAATGCTCTTGCCATTACAGCGAGAGGTGCATGAACAAGCAAGCCATTTTCTCTGCCGCAGTCTGGCAGAATGCATGGAGGTTTTCACTTCCAAACACACTCGAGTTTTATCGCTGTCCACCACCTGCCTTCGCTTGCGCAGCCCCATCCCCTGCTTTGGGGCTTCCTCCTGCCCATGGCCCCTGGGGGTGACGAGGCAACAGCAGGGTTAACATGAAATCCAAACAGTGCTGCCCATTCCACACGCTATAGAAGCATCTTCAGGGGCTATTCTAGCTCTGGCATCTTCAAAATGAAACGCTTCATTCTAGAAGGCATGGAAAAGTATTAGCTTTAAAAATAAGCGCTGCAGAAACCACAGTAGATTGCCTGCCATTATTGATTCGGGAAGGATTGCTGACTGAAGTGCTACACACCAACAGGGCAAGAGCGATTTAATGTTCATTAAAGTTTAGAATGGTTTCTCAGTGAGCGGATTAAGAGGTCAGGCAATCCAAATCCCTCTTTCCTTTGTTTGCACATTCAGGGGTAGGCCTTAAGCATGCAACATTTTCCCTTTCAGATTCTTGAGGCGACTTGGCTACAATGGGAGGTAAGATGTCCCCTTCAGGACTCACAAATTCTTCTAAAGGACGTTTCAAAAATAAAATATTGGACTGTGAGGATGAGTCTTGATAGCACAGCATTACAATATCTCTCAGAGGAAACAAAAGGAAAGGTGCACTGCTGCTACGGTTTAGAAATTGCTTTATTATCTGACTCACGCTTGGAGCAGAGCAGTCTCCACTCCTGGCATCTATCACAAAGCATCAAAAGACCCGCGCTGAGTTACGATTTTAAAATTACAGTGGAAAGGGGCTATTATTTCCAGTTTGTAGGAGTATGCTAGAAGCCAGCTCCCTGCTATCTAGAATAGCTATTTTCTCCTCAGTTTCAAATTCTAAGTCTGACTGGGGCTCATTAGAATGTAATTTCTTTTTGTCCAAATATTATTTCCTTCCGAGAGTCACAAAGAACAGGACTGAAAGAAATTCAGCAACTTTTTTTTTCCTCCTTTGGTTTCCCTATTGATATATTCACTAATACAGTAATTAAAAGCAAACTGCACTCCTGTATAGCTCCAGAGGTAATTATGAGCCATTTCTAATAACTGTTGCCAAAATAACAGCTCGCAGATTGTCTCACAGGGCACCTCCTGCCCTACAGGTCCCTTACAGGCTCAGCAGTTACTTTCCCTTCGCATCCACTTTTTTCTCATTCTCAAATGTAGAATTCCAGCTACCATCCTCAAACATGACTGGTATCCCAGGTTTCAGTCCTCTGCTTCCACCCCATGGATCCAATCCCAGGAAATCCCGGAAGGTGAGATGGCCCAGAGGAAGCAGCAACTCCCTTTAGGTATCTTCTACTTCCCTGTGCAGCAAAGCAGTTAGGAGAGCGGCACCTGCAAAGCAGCAGCTGGCATTTGTGGCTACAGCAAGATATTAAGCGTGTCATGGCATAAGCACAAACTAAAGGAAGAAGCTCCCCACAGAGACCCTACTCTCTGTCTCTCACATGCACGACATTAAAAAAAATCAGTGTGATGGTTTCCTTACTCAGTTCTAACTTGCATGCCAAAGGATATGCTCATTTACTTCCTCGTAGCAGATGCAAGGCCTTATCCATTTCATGCAATAAACACTCACCAAAGGTTGAGAAAAGCTGCAAAATATTTCTGGTGCTCTATCAATGCTGACAAAACCTCAGAAGTAAAAAGCAGACTGGAAAACAACTGCTATAAATTTATTTCATTGTTTTTCTGACTTTTTAAAACAGATCTACTAGATCCTGGTTGACAACAGGTTAACCATGAGGCAGCAATGTGCCCTCATGGCCAAGAAGGCCAATGGGGTCCTGGCTGCATCAGGAAGAGCGTTGCCAGCAGGTCAAGGGAGGGATCCCGTCCCTCTCCTCAGCTCTGGTGAGGCCAAACCTGGAGTATTGGGGGCAGTTCTGGGTTCCCCAGCACAAGAAGGATGTGGAGCTTCTAGAGAGGATCCAGCGTAGAGCCACAAAGATGATGAAGGGACTGGAGCATCTATCGTATGAGGAAAGACTAAGCGAGCTGGGCCTGTTCAGTCTGGAGAAAAGAGAAGGCAGAGAGGAGATTTAATCAACATGTTCAAGTACCTGAGGGGTGAATGTAGGGAGGATGACAGGATGGTGGCCAGTGCCAGGACAAGGGGTATAAGTTGAAACACAAGAAGTTCCACCTCCATGTGAGGAAGAACTTCTTTCCTGTGAGGGTGACAGAGCCCTGGCACAGGCTG
>JAWLRI010000642.1:1667855-1687638 GCA_034781795.1 Crypturellus tataupa
GCCACCCTGTGCCACGTGCTCTAGGTGTCCCTGATGGAGCAGGGGGTTGGACTAGGTGGTCCCTTCCAACCTTAAGCATTCTGTGATCCTAACTTTCCTTGTTGGTCAACATTTCAAGAGAAGGAAAAGTTGCATTTGGGCTGGCTCACAAATCACTTTCCCTTTCCAGCTTGTACCCATCTTTCATCCCACATTTGATTAAACCACTTAATTCGAAGCAGATGAGTTGCTAGATCACACTCAGTGTTGATGAAATATGTCTGAACGAGCCCAGATCAGGATCTCAAGCTGGGCATCTCTTACCCACTAAGGGACCACCTCTCAAGGTGAGAAGGTGACCAGTTCACGGTAGTTCATTCCGATTTTGGCTGCTCTCACAGGATGTGCTACAAGGCTTCTTCCTCAAATGGTGACAAGAACCAAGAAAGACAGGTGCCTTGCAACTCTTGCTAAAGAAAGCAACTGGAAATAAGTACCTTGGGTCTCTTTTCCCGCATTTTCCCACATATAGACATTTCAGGACTGAAGTTTTTCTCTGCTCTCAGATAAGCATCTTTCTACTTTCAGTGCAATCACCTATCTCTTGGGAAGTAAGCCAAGAATGCCGAGGAAAATTATTAAAAATTAATTAGCATTTTTGCTCTATTTTCCTTCCATTTTTCAGGAGGAAAATGAATTGCAAAACCACTGTCTGTGCTTGTTGGTTTTCTTCTGTAATAATGAGCTGTGTAGATCCATTCTGGTTTGGCTTCCTTCCAGCAACATACTGCTTCAGTTTAAAATAGGGAATATAAAGTTGCTGGAACAAGCCTGGAGTGGGAAGAAGCTGAATCAAACTATCTATCAGTATTTTTACTCTTTTATAAATTAGTTATGTTGGTATTGTTGTTATTATAACATTCGGGTCAGTCCTTGTCTAATGAAAGCACAGAGAACTTTTTGCCAAAAAAAAAAAAGTTCTTACTTTCATATTTTCTTAATTAATACAAAAAAAAAGTGCTGCTAGAAACTGTTTTGCTTTGTTGCCGCTATAAGACACAGAATTGTGCTGTTTCATTTACTCTTTAACTAGAAAAGCTTTGCTAAAACTTTTGCTAAAACTAAGTTTTTAAAATGGCTTTAAGGCAATAGAGTCTAGCTCATTAACTATCCTCTTCCAGCCTGCACTAGCAGAGTCCTGTCATTTCTCTTCTCACTATGTATAGGCTACAAGAGCCAGGCAACAGACAGGAACACCGTCCAATAACGCAAACAGGACCTAATAAAAAGTGTGCTCGCAGGAAAATCCTATATACCTAATGCAGAATTTTTAAAAAGCAGTGTCATAAAAACAAATATGGAAATGAGATCTCTCAGATTTATCATCTTCTGAAATGTTCATCACCAGCTATAGCTTTTTTGGTAACATCTACTCAGAAATAGATGCTACTTTGTTTTTAACTGCACCCCTATATTCCTGCAGAATCACTTCTGCTTTAGCAGCACAATACCGTCAGCCACACACCTATTCAGCACAGATTTTATATACAGTAGGCAACATTTCTAAAATTTACTGCAAGCTTGACATGCATCAGATTTGGAGTGCTTAACCTCCAACGCTGAAATCTACTACCCGTACATGTCTAGCATTTGCTGGCTCTAACGGGAGCGCTGTATCAGCACCAACAGCCATTCCACTGCTAATATTCCTCTCTGGTGTTGCTGAGGCACAAGGACACATGCTCATATGTATGGTTGACCAGATCTAATATTTCTGCCAAGAGAGCAGAGATATATATCTCCACGAGGTAGTATGTGTAATGGATAATTTCCAAATCTGGTTGATAACAAGCTTTCTGTGTTCATAAGGATTTCATTTATTTTACATGCCTTACACTCTGAGTGCACCTTATTTGTTGCAGTGTAGATTGTCTAATGATCCATCTTCCCTCTTTAGTATTAGTACATTTCCCCAATTTATTCGGCTCTAGAGTCAAATTTATGCCATCTATTTTGCCAGACAGCAAAAGCACAGTCTCGTACAGGCATTTAAATCAATCAGATCATAAGATCTCAGGCCAGGGAAGTCATTATTTTAAAAATAATGCTCTGCCAAAATACAAAAATATGCAGAAATATATTTATATCTGCAATATACATATCAGCAAAGACAGGCAGATCAGGTAGCAACAGTACAGAGTGAACAAATGTTTTGAGTTAATGCTTGGGCTCCCTGAATTAGATTTTAAAGGACTTCTGAACAAAAAAAAAGTCCAGCAAATTCCTCTGACTGCTCGCAAGAACATTTTTGTTTGTTTCCTTCTGTCTTACCATTACTGCAGACCTCAGAGGTGAGATGCATCTGTAAAAACCCATTATGTCCTACCCAGGAGCTCTTTACAACCCTAACACCGTGAAAGCCATTAGAGATGAACTAAGAGACTTCTGTGGCTCCGAAGTCTGCAAGTCCCAGGATTCCTACCTATGACCTTGGTGCACACTGCAGCTCTCCAAATACACTCTTATAAACCTCTACCCTGCTATTTCCAACCCATCCGTAAATCAAGACATCAGCAGTAATGACTCTTCCCCACCTGAAGCACAAGGATCACCCTTGCTGTGACACGCTGGGGTAAGAGAAAAGAGCTCTCGGGGACTGGCAAGTGCAGATACACAGAGACAGAAATTGCACGGCGGGAACTCAGAGGGCTGTTGCCCAGCAGGACCCCTGATTCTGGCTTTTAGGCTGCATAGTCCAGATATATTCTCAGCCTCCAAACTTTTTGACTGGGGAAGTTCACCTGCTCCTGCATTTCAGCTCTCAGTAGATGAAAGCCATCCCACAGCACAGAGCAAGTAATGCTCCTGAAAGTGTTACTTAGGAACTTTGAACACCACATGGATCTGTGCGTTTCCCTGCAGAGACTAATTTCAGTCAGTTTTTAGTGCAATTGAAAGTAAAAGAGCAAAACCCTGGGTGTGCCTCGCAGAAGTTACTGGGAGAGCTTCATCTCCAAACGGCCTCTGCACTGTGCACGTTCCCCAGGAGCCCCGCCGTGCCCTTCTCCTTGCTCACCAGCACAGCTCAGTGCTGAACTAGCAAGGGAGTGACCGTGCACGCAAACCCTCCTCCTGGCTCTCTGCACATGACCAGGGAAGCCTGGATCGAAGTTGACTTTCAAGTGCATTTTCACCTAGCACAGGCTTTTACCCTCAATTATGCGTTCAGGCTGAGCTCTGGACCACACCTGGGGGAGAGCCCCAGCAACACCTGATAACTTAGCATGAATTCAACCCGCTGTGTTGAATAGCTGCCAGCAGTAGTAGTGCTCTTTGTCACTCCCATGGCTATAAGGACTCTACAGAAGGGCAGTGGAAAGCTAGGAGGGCCATTAAGAGAAGACGCTGGAAGAACTTGGCACGCATACCAGCCAAAGGAAGAGTGGGAAGGGACAGCAGCCTGATGAATAACCGATGAATAAACATTAGCAATTATGCATCTGATTAAACTACAGAGCTGTACTGGGCCAAGAACAAAAGGATATAAAATGGTCCTGACTATGTGAGGCTGCAAATTAGGGAAAAGCTTCAAAATCCCTCAGGAGCTTAGCTATGGAACTGCTTGTAATAGGAAAAGTGTCAGCAACCCTCAACACCCAACAAGCGCTGAGAATGAGAAATGCCTCGTCACCTGGGGTACAGAGGGCACGCGGAACAGTTCTCTGCAGACTAGAGAGTGCAGAGGGCTATCCAAGATCACTACCTTATTTCCTGTGTCAAACCCTGCTGGCCAAAAATGTCAATTCCGAAGCAGTAGAGTGATGGTCAACAGCGTGACAGCACTTCAGGAAGCGGAGAATCACGGAGTCGAGGTGAAAGTTTTGCTAGCAGTATCTATATCAGCATTCAGTTTGTGGTTTACAACCCCTTTCTATTTTGGGCTCATTTAAGCTGCATAATTAGCATTTAAGCTGACAATGTGTGTGCCAGCCAAGTGATTTAGCTTCAAAACATAATTACTTTTCTTATACTGTTGAGGAAGTAAAACAAGGAATAAATCCAGTGCACTATTTCATTAAAAGAGCATCTGTAAAGGTGCATTGTTATTGATATTGGACTGGATTCAGTCTTGGCATAAGCCAGGTATCCTGCCAGGGCTGAATTTGGCCAGCAGTGTTAATAATTCAGTGGTAATTAGTTTAATTCGCCTCACTTTAAAAAGACAACAGTAACACAGCTGAATTATGTTTTAAACCTGTGGATTTGGGGAAAATTTGAGCAGACCATCTCATGTATCTTAACATTGGTACATTGTAGAAGAAAAGTACTCACCTGCTGAACAATCTCTCAAATCCCCAAAGCAAAAATCATGCTTGACATAAAACAACATTGATGTTTTCATTTTACTACAGAATGACTAGGAATTTTTCTGCTTGTAGTTACCCATCTTTCAACTGCATATGTACCGGTAAGAAATAATAGAATCCTTCTAGACTTACATCAGAGTAACGGAAGCAGAATATGGCCACTGTAGCAAGAAGATTAGCATGTCAGATCCATAAATGCATAAAACTGAAGAGGTATTTGAGGAGATACATAGAATAAGACATTCTGAAAGAAGTGGATGCACTTCGCTGAAAGAGAAAAAGCTTGGACTGAAAATGAGTGGAAAATGGAAAATTCAGAAGTTTCAAAAAGAAGGTGCAATAGCGCCGTTTGAGGGGAAAAGATATTAAAAAAAAAAAAAAAGAAGAAGAAGAGGCAGATGAATACAAATGACTGAAAAATTCAGGCTGAAATGTGGAGGGAGCGGAAGCATGAAGATGAAGTAAATACAGACCAGAAATCATGAAGGGGACTAGTAACTACAAAAAATGGCCCCACATAAGAAAGTGTTTTCCTGGCATGATTTCAGCAAAACAGGATTTGCAGAAAAAGAGGAGAAAAAGATGAATAGTCTGTGAAAGGCAGGGTCTGACATCAGCTGTCCTCAGTTGTTGAGGAATTCTGATTTATTTGTGGATAAAGAACCAATTTTCAGGGAACTCCCTCTCTAAAACCGATCTCAGCAATTCAAAGTGCTGTAATGTACACATTAAATAAACAATTTTTTTCAAGATTTTATTTATGTCTCTCACCACACCCCTATGCCAGTGATTAAAGCAGAGGGGCAGAAACCGTGCCTTTTTCTAATTCAAGGCATGGGAGATGATGCTACAGGAGCTGAGCTGAGGTCCTGAGCTGACCTAGGATCTGAACCTTCCATCAAATCACTCTTGCCTGTGGCTGTCCTGTGTCTCCCTCCACCCAGGAGAGTTGATGATTTGCTGTGGGTCATGCAAGTGCAGGAGAGGGGCATACGGTGCCACCGAGCTCAACAAGCCGAGAAGATGGACCCACTCAAGCGGGTAGGGGCTTGAGCTCGGTGGCACCGCATGCCCCTCTCCTGCACTTGCACGACACACAGCAAATCATCATCTCTCCGGGCTGGAGCGAGGCACGGGTCAAAGAGGAGATTAGATCGTACAGTCTGTTCCCCTGTAATTTACAGGCAAATTGGACACTGGGGAGAGAGCATCGTACTGTGCATTCCGATGCACCCGGCGAGCCAGGATGTGGATTGGCAAGGAGCTAATATTTCTAAGATGGTACCATTCTGGGTCTACAGCTACTCTGCAAATTGTATTTGTATTGATAATATGTGGTAAGCAAACTACTGTTAAGGAGAAAACTTCCAGTCTGTTCTCATCTACACATGGAACAAAACAATAGTTCAGAACAAATAGTATTCCCTTTCCTTCTCCAACCTTGGATTAAAATACAATTTAGTTCTGTGACCCAGACAAATACTATTAATAATTGTGATTTATTTCTTGACACTGTACATAAAAAATGTACTGAAAGATTTTGGTTTTACTCTGCCTGCACCGCAGGTACATTTGTGAACAGAAGGCAAAATAGCTACTGACAGTGATCAAATAAAGCAATGCTATTTTAGAGATATTACTCAGTGGAGGGGGGAAAAAAAAAGTAAAGTTTATTTATCACCAGTCTTATTGCCAAGGATGCTACTTTCAAGGTTGACCAGGGGGAGTAATTTCTCCAAGTGCTGGGAGCTTTCCTACAGGCTGGATTGGTGAATGGACATAGAGGAAATGCATAAAGAGAAGTGAAAATTTCACCATTCACCTTCCATAAAAAGGTGGCTGCTATGTATGTGGATGTGCCTGCAACTGGATTCTGAGACTGTAGGTTTTAGGACAATAAAGGACTTGAAATCTTGAAAATAACGATGATAAAAAAAGAGAGGAAGGAGGGAGTAATGACTGTATTATTTTAATAGAGGGAAATAGTTACTGCAATGACTCTAGCTGCGTAGTGTTCCTTGGACAGCAAGAAACAGTGGCCAATATCCAACTAAATCCTGCTGTAACAGATCTGTGACTTCAGCACAGGAAAAGGTGAGCAGGACTAAATTTTATTCAGTAAAACAGTGGAGCAAATTCACTTCACTGGGAAAGAGTTTACCTTTGGAGTTTACTTTTCATCTTTGGGGAAAGGTAAATTTTAATTTTAGGAGATTTTAAAAGATGAGGAGCACAGTTACAGCTGTTCGAAACTGTTCTTGTGAGAATCAAGAGTATCCTTGCTGGCTCAGAGGGCTGAATCAAGGATATAAAATAGACTACAAGCCAAATCGGATGACAGATTTAAAATTAATAAATGCATGTGTTATATTTTGAATCTCTAGCTATTTTAACTTTTATACAAGACAAATGATTTAATGGAACAAGAACTTTTCCATTAATGTACTGAAGAAGTAAGTAAATTTAGTATAATAAGAACTTTCAAGGGCTTTTTTTTTAGGATACTCTTGTATTTAACTGGAATTTCAGGACGATAGTCTATAATCATGGAGGTGACATATAGCCCAGGAAAGCTGTGAAATTTTTGGTATAACTGTGATGTTTGGGTGCCTGAATTTTCACACTACAAAATAATGTGTGTGTGTTTTTTTTTTTTTTTACAGAGCTGTAGAAGCACATTATAAGTGCGACAGAAACTCACCACTGGAGCTGCACCACACCAGGTAGGTCCGCTCACCTGAACAGATTATAAAGAGCTACCGTGTGTTTTTTCCCCAGAAAAAAATGCTGTTGCAACACTTCTTCCCTAATGTTCAGAAAGGCTCCCGTGTGGAGAACAGCCTCTACTTCTCTCTGATGTTAGGATTAGCAGTAACACAGTGATTGCAGAAGCAGCTGGCTTTTAGCATCATCAAGACAGTATGCCAAGCTCTTCCCTGGCATAATTCCATTGCCTGTTGGTTTATTTATTATTTATTTATTTTCTCTCCTTTAAAAAGAATTGGCTGTAGCACCAAGCTTTCCAGACAAGGCTCATGCAGAGACCAGAAAAGGTAGGGTAAAAAGGAAAAACAAGCCAATAGATAAATCTACATATCATCATTCCAGTCAAAGAAAGCAGCCGATGTAGAAAAAAGGACAAACAGTGTCAGAGCAATCAAAGGCTTATCCAAAAGACATCCTGATGCTTCCTTTTTATTTCCTGTTGTTTATGGAATGAATTAAGGAATCCACTCTTTCAGGTACAGTAAGAACTTGTTGAAAGAAAGGGAAAAACCCTTTCCAGGTCCCCATATACAAGCTACCAGATCTTCCTAGGAGTGATTCACGTTTAAAGGGCAAGGAAGGGGTCTCGGCCTCGCTTCAGTCACTGGCTAATGTAGTTAAATAAGGAATTTATTGCTGGTTTGTGCCCAGATTGTCATGTGAAGCAGGGGGACTGCTATGTCCAGAGATCAAAGTAACCTACTGTTATGTCTTAGGGCTTAGATACATGAAAAAAAAAATGATGATCACAAGGTAGAAAAGGTAGAAAACCACCACGTTGCTGATAACACATGGTGATTAGAGGTGGTGCTTAGCCCGCCACGAATGTTCAACCGCTCAGCCATCAGCAAAACCGAAAGGTGACGCTCGCCTAGATTTCTCTGTTCTTGTAACACATCATGTCTCGGAATGTGCCTAAGGACACAAGCAACACTGAAACTCCAAGAAAAGGTGAGAATAAGAGGTTCCCTTTCATAGCAGCATCTTGTCAAGCCTTAAGCAAGCTGTGGAGCCCAGGGTGGGTGCAGGCTGCCTTCCAGCCGCTGCGAAGCACGCACGCTCCCTGACACATAACCTCTAATTTTAAAGGAAGCAAACAAGACGATGAGCAGCCTGGCCTTTAGTGTGCTGCAGAACAGGCAGAAAATTGAGTTCCTTGCCAAAGGTTGTTTCGGGGAGAAGGCTGCATTCACCTCGTACTTTCCACTTCCAGATTTCCCATTGCTCTCTATTGCTTAAATGCTTTACTCCTTAAAAGAATTATTATTATTATTATATTTCTATGTAATTATATGATGGTTCTTATTTCCTCATCGCCACACAGGGTGGTATCTTTGAGTCCTTGTTTGTACTTCCTCAGAGTTTGCAGGTTGGCTGCATCCTTTGCTTTCACCCTACAGTGCTCATCACTTGACCAACCAGTAAATTTTCCACAAAAAATGATTTTTGCGAGCTTCACCCTGTATTTTGTTCTTCTTGTTAGTAACCAGGATCCTCCTCAAAAAATAACCTCACTTAACATAACCAGTAGCAAAAAACTCATTAGAATGTTCTTTTCCTTTGTCCCAAACAAATGTCTAGTGCAGCAGGGGAAGGATCTATGCTTTCCAAACATGTGCAGTTTCACAGAAAGTTTCAGAATTATGCATCTGGTTAGAAATCATAGTCAATATAAAAAGACACATCATGTCAGTAAAATGTAGTTCACAGAATATATATTTTCTGTCATTTTCTGTGGGATTGCTGCTTAATCTGTTTATTCTGGTGCTGCTAAAATGACGAGTCTAGAAATGAGGTTCTGCAAGGAGTTGTGTTAAATGTCTGTGGTAAAAGCAGTCTTTTCTCCTCCTTTTGTGATTATCTTCTCTCCAACAGTTACAATCTACGAAACGGAGCAGATGAGGGCTGACAGAAGATGAAGCAGACAGCAGACAGCTGCCTATTCAAGAGCTGTGTGTTGCTCATGACACTGTAATGGTCAATTTCATTAAGCAGCTCCAAATAAGAACACAGAAGAAAACAGTTTAGTCCAACACAGATCAGCACTGTGCTGATTACATAGATAATGAATCAGGAAAAGAAAATACACATTTTGCTTGATGGAGACAGAAGACACGAACCATAGGTTTCAGGAATACTCTAGAGACAACATTTCTAGTCTTCAAAAGCACTAACACTCTTCAAAAGCTGCTTTCCTAACCACATGGATGGTTCGCAAATCTCAAGTTGTCTAGACCACATAGTCCCAAAAGACAATCCCAAGCAGAGAATATACAGAGAAATTGATAGAATCAGTTTTTGCTAAGAAAGAGAGAAAAAAAATGTAATTCAATGTTTAGACTGTGCTCTCATGAATTGTTGAAACCCTCTGAAGGAAAATCTCTGGGTTTTGACAGATTGGTTCATAAGTAGGTATTATAAAAATATGTGCGAGATCTCATTTCCACCTACTGCTGTGAACTCACTCGCAGCCACTGAGGCTCTACAAATGCAGCTCCCAGAGCAGCTCTGCTTCCAGCAGCTCCGCTCGCCCTTTCCTCTCCCAGGAATGCGGCTGCTTCACAGGCAGCCCAGCCTGGCTGCCAGCAGCATCTCTGGGAACACACACACACACGTGTCCTTGTCCCACTGCTGCTCCTGAAAATGAGGTTGTTTGAAAATGCCTCACAAATTAGCACCATAATGATAGAATGAAGCTAACTGGAAACTAGTTTCATTCTCCTTCAAGAAAAAGTGTCCTTTCACTGCAAAAAAAAAAAATGCAGTGAAAAAAACTAAAAATGGGAGGAGAACACAGAACTAAGGAAAAAAAATGTCTGGGCTCACTGAAATACTTGTTTTGATTTTTTTTTTTCTGAATACATTGTCAATTTGAAATACTAAAACCCTGGAAAGTTTCATAGCTCCTATGCCAAGCCCTTTAACAAAAATATTGATTGCCTTTCTACATAAAATCTCATAGAATCCATCATATTTTGAATAGTTTTGCTTTTATAAAACCTAATATAGGAAGTTTTAGTTTCTCCTAGGAAGTTGTTTCCTAAGAGAAACTAAAAGAGGGAAGAAAATTGCAGCAAGAAGCAGAACACGCACCTAGTGGAACTGCACATGAAAACAGTCTCCTAATGTATGAGCTGATACCTGCCACAGAGCACTACATACCCTGCCTGAGAAGAGGTTTGGTGCAGGTACCCTGCTTTACGGATGCTTCTCTACTGCATCATTAAGCACAAAAGCCATGGCAGCCTTAATGAGATAACTGCAGCAAAGCCAGGTACGGTCCTGCTTAAGGGAAACCCTAATAGGAATATTTCTTTAACAGAGAAAGAGACTAAGGAGACTTGGGAGTAATTCTCCATCCTGAAGACAGCTCAAAATAACTGCAAAAACAAAACAAACCCCCCACAGCTCTCTCCTGATCTCCCTGTAGGACAGCATTTCCAGCTGAAATGATGCACCGCAGGAGGCTCTTGTGCTTCCCTGCCCGCGCTGCTGACCAGGGCACCACGGTGTTTGCCACGAGGCCAAGCCAAGGCTGAGGCAGCCCCGGGAAGCTGCGGCTGGGCTGCTCTTAGTCCAGCGCTGGGCTGCCCCTGCCTCCTCTGCTCCACCACTTCTCCCTTCTGTCTGCAGCTTCCTCGGCTCAGCTGGGAGGGCTTGGGCAGGCTGTAAGTAACGGAGCTTCTGTGGCGGCTGCAAGGCAGCGCTGGCTCCAAGCTGCTTGGCAGCGCTGCTGGAAGCGAGCACAGCCCCGGAGGAGGCTCAGCACCAGGCTGCTAGAGCAGCCCCGGAGCCAAAAGGAGCCCCAGGGACATAGCCCAGAGCAGCGACTTTCCTACCCACTGCTCAGAGCGGCAGTGCAGGAGCCAGCTTAACTTCCCCGTGCTTTCCAAGTAGGATGTGCAAGCAGCAGAATTATTTTTCTCTTGCTCAAGGAGAAACACGAGAAGCCCAAATTCCAGAGTATCTCATAGACATAGCAAATTCTTCGGTTTACTTTTTGTTCTCCCTCCACTCACTTCACTTCAGTATGAGTGAGGGCAAGAATAACACCAAGTCCTGAACTTGGCCTAAGTAAGAGTTGCAGCTAGGCAAGTACATGGCAGAAAAGATAATCCTGTCCTAGTGTCACTCACCTTGAGAAACCACAGCATCCTGTTCTGGCAGTCCAGTGACCAGCTGTATCCTCTGATACCCATTTGTGCATTTATGTATTTACCAGGATCCAGATAGATGAATTAATCACAGTGGTCGTCACCTTTAGCCCTAAGCAGCTCTGGTGGTAACAGACAACATTTCCCTGTGTTCCCCATTCCTTCCTAACCTGTAGTTTTGTCAAAATTCAATTGTTTGCCCCTGTAACTCAGGACAAGTGTTTATTCTAAGTTTCAGATCAAAATGCAATACTGCTGCAAAGCAGCATGATTGGGAACAGAAAATAAATGTCCCCTTCCTTATTTTGATCCTCTTCGTGGATGCTTAAGAACTGGAAGGGGGGAACCAGAAAAAAATGGACAAAACCCCTGCCTTATCAACAACTGAAAGCCAGGCATTTACGAGCACTCCTACAGGTAAAGATCCCTTCACACTTAAAATGGGTACTTCAAACATCAGTTTTTATGGCCACACTTTGAGTTCTGATTAAAACTAAAGTGTTCCTGGGGGAAGAGAGCTGCTGGAGGCTGCAGCTAAATTTGTCAGCACAGGAAACTGCCTGGTAAAACTAGCTCCAAAGTTGTACTTTCCTTCGCAGAATATTCCAGCATCTCTGGCCAGATGAACATCTGGAGGAAGCATAGTATGAACTGCACTGCTCTGGCCTCAATTTCATGGCAACTGGCATGCAGGACCAGCAAGGAATGAAGGGCATTTACCAGTGCTGCATTTACAGGTGAGAATTGCAGAGTCATCTGCATTTGTGGGGTCAGTGCAGGAAGGAAGGTGCAGAACTGGTGTCCTGCATGGGGCCAGGGTCTCTTCCTGGAGCTGCAGCTGCCCCTGCCTGAACGGCAGGAGGACTCGCGCTAGATGAAGGAGAATGCATTTCTTTTCTTGAGAAAGAAATGAAGATGTTAGGCTGCAAATCCAGCAGGTTTAGGGAACTTGCTGCAGGATAACGCCTTGCTGGCACACAGGAGCCCGACCATTCGAGTGGCATCTAAACAACAACTTTGCCATCAGACGCCAAGGAGAAGCGAGGCCCAGGGTGAAGCTTGCTCTCGTCCAGAGAAGAGAAGATGCTGTGTTTGCCCAGCAGCTGGTAGCGATCTTTAAATATTTGTCAGCTACCCTTGTTGTCTCCTGGATTTTGTGTTGCAGCTGTTCTAACTGACAGTGCCATCTGCCTTAGAGAGCTTGGCCACTAGCCGCCCATTTTGTTGTTTTTTGCAATGAAAATGCACCTCTCCCCCTCTGCCCCCTGCCTTTTTTTCACTGAGACATACGGATCAAGAGTTTCAAAGTTGGAATTTGGGACCTTTTTTTTGAGGCTTCTCTGAAAAAAAAAATGGGACCAGCTCAATGAGGGGAGGATTCAAACGCACTGAAATCAGCTCATATTCATATCTCCAAAAATCAAGCACCCAGGCACACAGCACCGTAATAAAAATCCCAGCAGTCTGGAGCTGCAGGGGCCCCAGGTTTAGTTTCACAATAATTATGGAACCTCTGGCTAACTTGAAATTGCTGAGCTCACTCCCAAATTATCAGACGTATATTGCAATGAAAGCCACAGGGAAAAAAATGTAAGAAATCACCCTGAAAGAGTAAAAGCTATAGTTATTAAGAGGCACATACAACACTGCTTTTTTGGTTCATCCATATCCCAGCTAACAGTGGAGCCTCAGCAGAGGATGTGGATTTGAGTTTTAGAAAGCTCTGTTACTAATTCATTCTAGTTAATTTTGATAAGGACCTGACGAGTGCACAGGTGACACCGCCACTGCCATAAGCAACAGCTAAGCACAAGCTCCTCTTCTCCATCTGTCCCATGGCAGAGCCGCCTTCCACCCACGGACATCATCCAGCAGCCTCCAAGTCCACCAAGATTCCCTATCACCTCAGCCAGCTTGTGCAACCCAGGCATGAGACAAACCACTTAGAACTACAACTCCCTCCGTAATTCTCCTGCCAACACTCTGAAGACCGTAATAAAGCAAACGATAGTTGTGAGGATTAGACCAAGCTTCCTAAGAGTTTCTCTTTTCCAGAGGCTATTTCCAGTATATGTATATTAACAGCTCTATCCACAGGCAACGCTTTCCCAGTGCGTATGAGACGAAAGGCATGCAAGGTAAGGGGAGAGTATTTTAACTTTCAAGACTAGTGTAAGCCAGTTGATGCTGGCAAAAAACACACCAGAGAGTGATTTAGCCCAGTTACATAAAAAAGATGCCAGACAAAGACATAGATTTTCCCAGTGTCTCTCCCTTTACAAGACAACATTTATAGAGTAGTTTATAGATCAGCTCTTTTCAAGCCCTCACTAGAGCAAGGCAAATAACATTCTCTATGCAACAAAACTTTTTTTGTCTTTTCTGATATATTATCTACACTAGAGACATATAAACCTATATATTTTACAGGTGTTTTTCCAGTTATGAGAAAAAAAAAGATTTGTTTCTGAGTGACACTTGGGTAATTGGCTTTTGTCTTTATATTCATCCACACACATTATGCCCTAACCATTGGCCAGGTAGTCAGGATATGCTGCTTTCATTGTCGTCAGAATTTGATTCCTGTGCTGGAAAGACTCTTTTATTGAGTTTGAAACAGCTGAGCAAATAGTCGATTCCCACCTTTAACTGCATGAAACTGTATGAAATATTTTCTCTAGAAAGTTGTATTTGAAGGAAATAAAACGATTGCAATTTTTGCCTTTAATTTCCCAGACGGTCCATTCTCAGTAAAAATCTGCAAGGTGGGAACAAACATTGGCTCTTCTCCTCGGTTGCTGCCAAAAGCTTCCCGTCCTCACGTGGTGAGAGTGGGTATCCAAGCAACAACCACAAGACGTGGTCCTTGCTTCTGGGGACTGTATATGTATTTCTAGTGTCTAATGGAACTGATACCTATAAAATGGGATCTACATTCATGTCTCTGCCCTATTCCTTGTACATACTTGTCCCACAGCACTTTTGCATGAGTTATAGAATACGAAAGAATTTTCCTCTGTACTCACAAAAGGATTTTCTCCATTCACTGCTTCATTTACAGATCTGGTGTTTTACTTCCATTCCTGGAGATCTCGCATGAGCAATTCCTGCAGGTGAACACTGGCCATTGCAGATTGTCAGCTGTGGAATTAGAGCTATGCAGAAGAAGGAAGCACAGCTCACAGAATATTTTGATGTTTGATTCCCTTCCAGATCGAAACAAAACTCCAAACTGCTAAGTGTTTCCAAACCACATTCTGCCTGCCCCAGGACCCACATCTTCGGTCTTTCATATCTCTACCTCTGTGGCAGTTGCTCTAGAGCCTTTTCCATGGATCTTCCATGGATCTAAGAAGCCTGAGCCAGCCAAAAGCAAACCAAGATGTGGCCAAGATGGAAGAAAATTAGGCAGGCTTGCAGCCATCCCGCTTTGATTCCCTTAGAGCTTTCTCCAAGTCAAATTACTTCTGTGAAGGAGATCCCTTTATCACAGAATCACAGAATGGTTGAGGTTGGAAGGGACCTTTTGAGATCATCTAGTCCAACCCCTCTGCTCCAGCAGGGTCACCTAGAACACGTGGCACAGGTTGGCATCCAGGCAAGTTTTGAAGATCTCCAGAGAAGGAGACTTATAACCTTTTTCTGGGCAGCCTGTTCTAGAGTCCTGTCACCCTCACAATTTAGAAGTTCTTTCTCATATGGAGATGAAACTTCCTCTGTTTTAATTTATACCCATATTTTTTTTGTCTATCTGTTTCAATTCACCAAGAAATCTCCCTCAAACATGTCCCAGGAAGGTTTTTCTCCAGTTTAAGCCTTGTTGCTGCCGCCTCCTCCATGTCATCCCTCAGGTCACGCTCATTCACCAGCTGCCCCTGTCACGGCTGTCCCATTAGCACAGTGCATAACACATGGCTGAAGGGTAGGTGACATTACCTTCCTATCGGTGTGATTTCTACCTACCATATGAGGGATTCACTCTCTATTGAGCCAGAGACTATAACCTAAGAGAGTTTGCAAACAGGCAACTGTTGCAGTTTGAAGGCAGTGACAGGGGGAAGAGATACCAAAGGCTGTGGTAGCTGTAGGCCCGACTCTGGCAGTACCGGATTCATGAACAGTCTGTTGACTGTAGATCCGATCGTCTTCCAGACAAGTAGATGAGTTCACCAATAGCGGGTTTATTCAAAGGCAACATTTACAAAGCAGGTTTCGGACGTCAGTACAGGAAATTCTCTTCTACAGCGTGGGATTTTCAGCTAGCTCTAATGTATAAATGTGCAATCATCGCTCACCTCAGAAGACGGGAGAGGGCTCTCAGTCTCAAGGAGTCTCCTCAGGCAGCATCCTGACCAAAGGGGAGGAAAAGGGCTCAGCCCGTTGACTGATCCAGAAGTTACGATGGAATCTTCCTCCAACTTCTTTCCTTCTTAGTTCATTTTTTTTTCTGTTTTTTTATTTGTTTTACATTAAGGTGGAACTTGAGTGACTGTAGTCAAACTTGCTTTTGTTATTGATTGTTGAAACGGTCTCTCACTTTCGTTGAAAGGCACAGTCAATCGAAAAGCCAGAGCGCGTGCTCGTACTCCTCTTTGCAGCGGTGAGGAGGGCAGATTGTGCTGCCCAGGGAACCGTGGAGAAAGAGAGTCCTGCAAATCAGCCATCCTGGAAGTGGCACCTCTGTCTCTCCCCGAGCAAGCTTCTGTAAGGCTACAACTCTGTTGGGCCCTAGTCTTTCACTAAGTTCCTCCTTTTCAAGCAATCCCTCCACAGCAATGTGATTTATATATCTAATATTATAAAATGTCCCCACATTTCATCATGATTGCTTGGTTTGCTGCCTCAAATATTTTTAAAGGAAAATAAATAATTAGATAAAAACAGCCTGCTACCAAAAACTGAGTTAATAATTTATAAGTACTAGTCAAATTTGAACCGATTCTGACACTTCCTTCAGATACACACAGAAGAGAGAGAAATTCATATCAAATATGCTCTGAAATCTATTTATAATGGCAAGCTAAGAGGCAGAGAGTCCAAAATACAGAAATATTTTATGGAAACTAGGAGTGGGAATAAAACTAAAAAAGTAGTTTCCACTACTGTCGGTATTGCAGCATCTCACCAACAGTAAACACAATACATGGTTTTGTTTAAACCAAGGCAGTTTAACACAAACTTCCCAAACAATAAATAGTGCTAAATAATGAGATGTTCAGTCACGTTCCACTTGCATATTTAGCCATGGACTCCAAAGAGGACTTTGTCAGAATAAGCGGTGGTAATAAATCTGGTATAGCTTCATGAGAGGGGCATAAGTGAATAAGACTAAGTCACCTGAATTGCAAACAACTGGTTTTTGTATTGGATATTTCCTAATGAATTGTTGCTATTAGTCAGTAATTGTATAAGTCAGTTACTCTTCAAAAGTTCTGAATATTAGTAAGAACTATAAATAACAGCCTAAACGTAACACAGCAGCTAAATCATCCTGTCAGCTAGACAGGCCTTTCCCTGTCATCCCTGATAATATTTTAGAATAGTCTGTAAGCAGGACACAGCAGCTATCCAATAAATTCAGCTTTAAACAAAAATTACCCACTTTTAATAATTAAACAAAAGCTCTTTTATAATTCCTCACACAGTGCTTTTCACAGCATAGTAATTGTCCTGTTCTCTTTGGTCACAACTGCAAGTACAGCTACCCTTTGACTACAAAATATTTTATGTGTTTATGTGTTTTAAAATGCCTCAGTGTGGTGTATATATAGTATGCACATATATATGTGTGTGTACTGCATCTCAGAACTATCTTTATTCATTACCATAATGTTCATAATAAAAGTAATAATCGTCACCATAATTATTAGCGTATAAAAACTTATCAACCACTTGTAACTATTAACAAAAATTCATCTAAATTACAAGTAATTATATTTTAATAAGAAATATCAGTGCAATTAGCATATTCAAATTCATATATAAAACATACATTAAAAACTTGTCAGTCCCAGAAAGACTCGGCACAACACCGGCAATAGATCCCAATTACATAAACCATTAATGGGTATTACCATTTCAAAAGAGGAAATCTAAGATCCACATCAAGTTACTGCACTTCATTTGCACCTGTAGTTGCAGGTAACCAAGCATGAAAAGCAGGCAGAGGGAAGGAATACAAAATTTGGACCAATCTCCTTCAATGGGACTCCTAAAATTCCTGCCACACATTTGGTGATGGGACAAACTGTGGGTCTCGGGCACACAGGTGTTTGCCTTCCCCCTTGTACAGAGGATAACACCCCTGCGCAGGGACATCTGAACAGGATGGTAATTTGCTCCCTATCAGATTCACACCCCAAACCTTTAAGCATCCTTCTCTGAATAATCTTCCCCCCTGCATCCTCCTCTCTTCCTTCCTCCATCTCATCCTCTTTTCTGCCTCTAAAAACGTTGCTTTCCATGTTTAGTAAGAGGCTATACTCCAGAGGAAAACCTTTGAGGAATGGTGGTAGAATGGAAGTCTTCTCTATTTATACTTTAGCATAAATCCTGCTATTCTTAAAATATCTCTCTATGCTATTTGGCTAATCCAGTATTTAAACATGCAAGAGAACTCATGAAATTAAAAGCAATTTTCATGCATCACCAGAATCAGACCTTTCTCTATTATTTTATTCTAACATATTGAGTGAAATTATCAAGTCTGTTGAATTGCTAGAATGTGGGATTGTGGCCAAATGGGTATACCAACCAAAAGGGAAAACCCAAGAGAGGTATGGAGATAGAAAAGAAAACCTCAAAGGATGGCAGGCAAGATAAGGGTGTAGCTGCAGCAATGTTATGTGTTTTCCTCTGCTGAGATCAAATCTCAGTCTCACAAGAATTAATGGAAGAATCAGCTTCAATGGAATGAGGATTTCTCTTCCATCAACTCAGGCTTTGTGTGAGAGGGCCGTGGTGCCAAGGCGCAGTTAGTTACTTCACACCAGCTCTTCTGCTCGCCACCCTCAGCACCGTGGGTTCGTGTGGCTGCAGCCAATAGTGTTTTTCAGCTTTGTAGACTTTTGAAATGCAAGTGAGTTGCAGTGCCCCTTGGAAAATTCACATATATGGACTGCATTATATTTTGCCCCCCCTTTTTTTTTTAATCACTGCTTGAGAATACTTCAGAAGGAGCTGGAAACCACTGGAATGTTTTTAGCATTCTTACACAGGTCCTCTTGAAAAATCCCCACTAGCTAACTGTGGCACTTTTCCATTTCACTGCTCGGTATCAAGGAGATATCAGAGACTAAGCACCTGAAGATATATCACAGAAGACATTCTGCATTTATTCATGTTCAGTCTCAATTAGTGTCAGCATCTTTACCATGTAATGCTGTACAGGAAAATAAATAAATTTAATAAAAGTCTCCCATGATTTAAAACTGCAGGAGAAATAATTAAGATTAGTAGTAGTCACAGTTTCTGAATGAAGATATACAGTGCATAACACATGATTACGAAAACACTTTATCCAAATGATTAGTAGCTCACTTTTTGTGTTGCTGATGCTCAGGGCATGAAAAATCCCGCTGTGTCTTAACCATTTGATCAGCAGCTTACGTGATCAAAAGAAGCACTACTCAAAATTCTCCAATTGGAGCAAAGACTGAGAGGAAGAAGCATACTATCAATTTCATAGCGCTGGCCTCTAAAGATAAATACTTTTAAAATTTTTGACATAATAAAAGGACTGGGGAAAAATCTTCACATTCAGATAGCTCATTTAAGCCTGTGCTCTGAGGTCGCACAGAGCTTATTTAGTTTTTCATTTTCCTTTCAGGAATTTCATCTCGGAAGCACTTTACGGACAGCTATTTTGAGCCTGCACATACTGTTGCAGGGATGCCAGTGCTCACCCACTGCAAGAGCAGCTTAAGGCTCGAGCTGAAATCAAGCTCAGCTGAGGAGAAAGGCAGGGCAGAGTTTTTATTACAGGCTCGTCGTTCAGGAGACACTTGAGCCTGTGCTGCTCTGCGAGTGCTTCCCAGCAATCCACACTGCCTCCCCCACCTCCAAAATCTTTAACTCAGTACAACTTTTCATGCATATTTAGCCACCCTCTAGTGTTTCTCAGTACACTTTCCACATGGCGAGCTGCCAATGAAATTCAATAGATGAGACAGACTTTTAAAAATGATTAGAGCCTGCAAGTAAGTATTTACTCCAAGATCTCTGGCATGCTTCAAGAAGGCTCAGAAATATGCTTGCCCTTCGTATGTCCTGCTATCAGACAATAACATCCTCCATAATTTTATGCTCCAAAAAACTTTTGGCAGCAGCAAAGAACAAAGGACCTTGTAATTGGCTTTTGAGAATGATAGAGTTACAGCATTGTTTCACCTAAGAAAAATGAACGTTATTGTTCAAGGCCATGTATTTCACCCCATACTCTATAATCAGCATTGGCCCCGCAAAAAGTAGTGGATCAAAATGCTCTCTTGTCACATAAGGCAGCTCACCTGAACTGAT
>JAWLRI010000642.1:1687738-1700417 GCA_034781795.1 Crypturellus tataupa
ATAATCAGCATTGGCCCCGCAAAAAGTAGTGGATCAAAATGCTCTCTTGTCACATAAGGCAGCTCACCTGAACTGATCCGATGTTATAAGCTACATGTGGTTCTCATACTACTTTGCACTCACTCATTTCAACAGCCCCAAATCTCATAGACTAGCAGGTGCCTGTGACTCCTCCTATATAGATAAGGGATGAAATACCAATTGTTCAAATCTGGCAAACATTCCAGAATAATTCTCCCGTATGGAAATAATGAGCATCCGAAGGTAACACAGAACTTTCCCCTCCCTTTATCTAAGGAAATGCATGTAAGGAAATACACATTTTTATCATTTAGATGTGTAGCTTGAGTATGTAAAGGTTTTAATTCAAGCCTGCTACTTGTAAAGGCAAGTAAAGCCAGGAGCCAAATAAGTAGATACAGCAGATCTGTTGGCTGGCAGATACATAAATTAAGCTGTATATCAAGCAGTATTAGAGTGTGGAAGGATTATTTAGCATCTGAATGAAAGAACTTCATCAACAAGATGAAGAACATCATCTGACAAATATATACACCTAATGAATATCAAAATATACAGTCCAGTAGCCAACAGGATTAGCCTTAAGAGCCTTTTCTAAAATAAAATCAAATAATTCTTTAGCACATTCATTTAAATGTTCTGCTATGTCACCAATCAGCGTTAGTAAAAAAAAAATCTTAAAAGAAAGCAGCAATTAGATTCGGTGTGCTATTTTCTCAGTGAGAACTTTTTTTTCCTGTCTGAAGGAAATATTCCAGTTTTCCCCCTATATACCTCATTAATCCACCTCTCTAGAATGGCTTTATCTGGATTAATATTTGAGCGATGCTCTGAATCCTCTTTTAGATGCACAGTGTGATCCAAGTGAATGTATTTTGGACTAGCTTTCAGTAGACCACGGGTTTTACCATTGAGCTTGCCACTGACCTTGAAAATGACAGTTTATTTCTTTGTGCTCCTATTTTCTGCATTTTATGCACCTACTCAGATCGACAGATCCTATAAACAGAAGTTGTCTCATTCCCTGTACCTCTGGCAACAGAGTTCTAACATAGGCTCTGCAGTAACACAAATTTAAGTAGTAAAAACTTATCCTTTTCCCTGAATTACTAGTGCCTGAGTGGAAGTGGGGTCAGATAGGTATGTAAAGCATCTGGAGGAAGGAAAGGACTCACTGTGCACTCCTATCTATTCCTCACACTTCTCTCAGTCTACAAGTGAACAGACGATTGTTTCTGGCAGCAAAAAACCTTTACCATGTGTAACCATGCTGGCTGGTGTAATAGCACCCACAAGAACCCTAATGAAAATACCAACTTTGAGAAAGTCTTGACATTTGATCACTTTTGGATCCGGGAATGGACTCAGCTGTCCAAGTCCACTAACTGCATTGATAATTTGCATTTATTCCATTTCACCAGCGGGTTAAGAAACATCCTTCACCACTTCATTCCTACCATGGCAGGAGATAGCACCCATTATTATAAGTACACAGAAATCAAGAGGATTCTATAAGCTCTAGAGAGCTTTTTTAAGCTGTATTACAAAATTCTCTATAGTTTGCATTCTTATTGAGCAAACATACCTATCCCATACTATAGATCCACTTCCTCCCTTCTTTTCACACTTGTCTTCTGGTGGTCCCTCTTGTGCAATTCAATTTGGCAGGTGCAAGAGGATTTGTTTATATCGTGCACAAGCTGGAGAATGCTATTTTGACAAGTGATATGTCTGCAGCATCCTTAGGGACTTTTAAAAGCGCATTGTAAACTTCATTATTTACAAAGCTTTACAGCTGGGGTGCACAAATCACTCGTGGCTGATTTGTCAAAGGAACATTTGACTGTATTTTAGGTATCCACCTTTTAAAGGCTTTGCATAAACCTGGAAAGGCATTTGTCCCATCTTACTACTTTGAGGACTTTAAAATTCATTTATCCTCATTCTTCTTCTGCCATTTATTTTATTTTACTTTGGGGAAATGGGAGAGGCCTCTTTTTCCACTGCTTTAGCAGCTTTCTCTGAGTACTTCTAATACTTATTTCACCATGATCATTAGCATTTGAAGCCATGCTTATGGGAAAAAAAAATCTTTTTATCCACCATCTTCCCGCATGCCACTCAAACAACATTTTATATTTCAGGTATGTGAAGCTTACAGTTTTTTCACTTGCTCTACATCTCACCACCACCCAACAGCTCCAAGGAAACATTAGGGAGCAATTTGTAGAGACCACCCACAAGCCACACAGAAATCAGCAGGAGCAGCAGGTGTTCAACATCTCTGAACATCAGGCCCTGTCTGCATATTTATGCCCTGCTCATTGCCTGAGAAGCTGAACACCTGCACCAGGTTGGTGTTGCCAACTCTGGTGGTGGTACTGCAAATCTGAGGACATGTGGTAGTTTTAATCAGTGCCTCTGAGATCATCCCATTACATGAAAATCTCAGCTTTCATCACAGATTTCTCATCCCCAAGATGCCAGAGAAAAACACGAAAGCACCATCCAAGTGCCACCACAGATCAAAAATGCATTCCAAAATCATTTAGTTTCTAAAGTATTATTTTAAGCCAATTCCTTGACTAAGGGGGACATAGCTAATGATGCTTAAGACTGGCAGTACTGCAAGATTTCAAAGCCGTTTACATTCTGTTCCCATTGCTGGTAAAAAGTACACAAGGTCTGTGCTAGAGGAGACAGAGAAACACTCATGCTGAGTGGTCACTTGTTTTCTTTTAACGTTCACTTAAAATAAGCCTGTGTCACTTATGTAATCAAATGTTCCATAAATACTCTAGCAAGTAAGATACTGACAGGAACGTTTACTGGCTCCTTCTGAAAGGTCTATAATTTATCATCACATAAATTCTTCTCTGATTCAGAAGCCCGGTTCTCATCCAACAGGAAAGTGAAGCATGCTATCTGATGCATGGACCCAGTCTGGGCTCCTGAGGATGGTGTGTTCACTGCAAGCCATACATACTTATCTCTCTGTATATACTTATATGCACACACAGAGTATATAAACCTGCTATTCACAGAAATTACTTGGAATTTAATTTAATTTCAGGCGGCGAAAGTGTCAGGGTTTTAATCTGTTTGCAGAAAACCTGTAAGCAAAAAGAGGTTAGGTTCACAAGGTATTTATTTGCTCAGCTCAGTTTTGTGTTTAATAAGTTATTGGATTTTCTGCTCTATAGGTTCTTAGTGGAGAGAAACAGATTTTACAAGGTTGATCTGTCTGCCAAATAAGAAAGAATCCTTCACAACCTGATAACAGCACAAACAAGGAGGTGGAGGGACCCGGCCTCTGCCTAACGTCCAGCTATGTCCATCATGCTGGGCCAGCTGCTCCCTCGGCCAAATATTGCACGTGTAAATGTTTAAATAGGGAACCACAATTCACATTATAGGGAAACAGGATTAAAAAACATAATAAAAATGGTAAGTTTTCTAAAATGCTTTTATTCTCAGAGCTTGTTTGATACATTCTTGGATGAGGGCCAAGCCCCTTGGTTTACAGCTTTGTAAATCAAGGAACTTGGAAGTCTTTAAAAGCCATTGTAAATTATGTAGAGTGCTTGAAGAAAAACTTGGGTCCAGTCTATTTCCTCACTGTGTCTCATGCAGACAAATGACCTGCAAATAGAGCTGCACGCTGAGGAGGAGGTGAACAAAATGATTCACTAACTGCTCTACCATGAGGAAAGAGGAAGCAGGGAGAGCAGTTGTTCATCAGCAAGAGGTAACTTTTTTTTATTCTTCTTCTTCTAGTTTTTCTAAGTCAAACATATACTACTCCCCGCTCCTGGATATCGAGAATGACTCTCTCTTTTCCTTCTGACAGCGAGGATTTGGCTCACTGTATAACATTATTTCATCCAACACCCACATTTAGAAGACTCCAGAGCCTGAGAGAGTGGAAAACTAACTGCTGACACAGGCTCGGTGTTCTTAAAACTTTTTGACTACTTATAGCAAAGATTAAACAACATGTAAACAAAAACTGTTCCTATGCAAGAAGCAATTAGCTATTTTTTCAGTTGACTTCAGCTAAGAAGGGACTCTTTTTGTCAAGGCTCCTTTGTTTTTATTTCAGCTGCTGTTTCTTTCTGCATTGATTTCTTGTAAACATTCTGGCTTGTTGCAATTAGTGAGGCTTGCCCGGCAGCAATGTACAGGATGGCAGATACTGCCTCAAATAGAGGGGGTGCAGAAAAAGGCTACACCTCTGCAAAGCACGCAGTGGAGATTTTACATTACAGACAGCATCCATCTACTTTGGAAGGTGGTATCAATCGACCAAGCTGGACCATAGCAGTGAAGAGCTCTTCCAGGCTCTGTGCACAATGGGGAAATCAATGAGCAGCCTCGGCCCAGGGGGATAGCAGAGAGGGAGCTCTTGCTTTGCCCCTGGGTCCAGGAGACCCGCATCACCTCCTGCCCATACACCCAGCTTTTCCAAGGGGAGGAGCTGCATGGAGAGCGATGGCCTGGGGAGGTGGGCAAGAGGACACGGAGGTGGGAGCCCGAGCCCCGAGCAGAGGGGGCAGCTCTGCCCTGCTGAGGAGGAGAGCACGGCATGGGGAAAGGGGTCTTTAAGTTCTGTTTTTAGAGAACTCAGTGTAGCCAAATACAAGCTTAGGCCTGTAATTCCTTTGTTGAACCCGAGTCCCAAAGTATGGCCCTCAGTTCGGTGTCGCCTGGGAGTGACTAATGCTAAGTTGCTGACTAATGCTAACTATTGGTGATAATTGGTGACTAATGCTAATAATTGGTGACTAATGCTTTACGGAATGGGAGAACAGATTCACTTAAGACACTCTGGTAATCCACAGGTTGATGCAAGAGTCACATATGGAACTTAGCCAGAGCATCACTTGGAGATATTTTTGAGAATCCATATGTAATGCTCCAGCATATTTTAGATGCACCCCTTGCAGAAGGGGTGCCCAGTGCCTGGCTATGAGCTCTAGAACAGGCTAGCTTGAAGGCACAAGTCATTTTCAGCAGCCAAGGGGAATGCCATTGTACAGAGTACTGGGGAACAGTCACAGTACAGGGCTAGAAATGTCACTTATTATTGTGGCAAGTAAGCTGCAACTGCCAAACAGTGAAAACATCCCCAAGTCCATCAGCTGAGTTATATTAAATATTGTCTTATATCATGAATGTCTTTTTTCATGTTATTTTCAAAGTAGCAAATAAAATATGGCAGGGGTTTCCATCCAAGGAGGTCGGCTCAGATGCTTTACAAGCAAAGCCTAGAAGGGCAGCAGAAGGCCTCTGCAGGATCTGTGTTGGTGAGGTTGGTCCAGATGTTACTGTTCTGCATCTGACCTCATCTCTGGATGCACACAGGCAGGGGAAGACCAGGAGGGAAGGTAGTCCATTCCTATGAAGCAATGAATATGTTCAGTTTTCTCAGAGCTGGGAAAAGGCTGGGAACCTTGTTCAGAGCCAGCTGTGCAAGAGCTATTGTGAGCCAGTTGCGGAGCATCCTCCACATCGGCCGCCTAATCCCCTGCGGGTAGAAAAGCCGACTCAGCACACACATATCTTACACCGTCAGGTAGGAGCGGGAGTTTGGAGTGAGAAATAGGCAGCCTTTATAATCACCTCTGCAGTGAATGACCAAAATCCAAAGGATTCCCAACCCTGCGCGGAGACCAGCAAGCAGGAGTCAGTGGCAAAGACGGCCCTGCAGCGCTGCAGCTGCCCTGGCGTCCGAGGTCTGGCCGTTCTGTAGCCAAAAGGGGCATTTTTGCAATGCTGCTCTTTGAGGTTTGAAAAATGCTGGGAAAAAGAAGATTTAAAAAAAGCAGCTTGCTCCTAGGGAGCCAGTGTGATACAGGCTGAGATCATGTTGTTGGCAAGCACTCATTCATGTTCATATATGACAGATGTATTTCTATTTGTGTGTATATAAGACAGCATATATAGATGCACAGTCTGTATTAGATAACCTCATGCTGTAAAGAGAGTGAATTTGTTATTTCTGTCACTCACATACACTCACTAGCCTCTAAAATAGTTTTAATATTATTATTATGGTGATTTGTGGACACCAGTGCAGCTGCTTACCTCTGCAAATTGAGAGAAACCTTTCCCCAGTAAGTTTGTTTTTCTTATACACTTTCTACCATCTCCTTAAAAGTAATTCTTGAATCCTCAAGAATCAGTGGACCATAGATTTAAAAAAAAAAAACCACTTAGAAACTCTGATCAAAACAACATTAGGCTCACTGTGCTGAACATTTCCAAACATCAGAGTTAATATCCCACCCCAAAGATTTTGCAGCAGAAATAGATAGGATGAAGAGAGGAGATCTGGGGAGGAGGAGGCACTGGGAAACAAGGTCACTTGCCCGAAGCAATACTGGTCCCTGGCAGAACTTGGTCCCAATTTGCTTTGACGGTGTGCAGATCTCCATGGGGTAAACAAGCCAACTTCCATGCTGGCATAGAGCAGAGCATGAAGTGAAGGCAAGTAGATGAGATTCAGCAGGCAGAGGCAGGATCCTGGCTTGAAAGGGGCTGCATTTACCTCTGCCTAGCTCAGCTGGGCTTCGCACGCCCTGAGCAAGCCTGGCGCATCCATTAGAAAGCACTTTTGCGTCTTCTGGGGGCTTGTGGCAATCACTGTCACCTCAGCAACCCATCAGGAGCAACACGAAGCCACGCAGCCTCCTAATTGTGCTATCACAGTGCCGGTGCCCTGAAAACACGCCTGGGCTGCGGGGAGACCCTGCCGCAGAAAATCAGGTTTCTGCTACTACCAGGTGTCTGTTTGGGCTCTGCTCGGAGATGCCGCTAATAGGGAAGGACAACCTACAGGAGGCCCTCACCTCGCTCCGGTCCAGCAGCTGCGCATCAGGCAGGAGCAGGGTGTAGTGTTAACTGAAGCGGGCCAAGCCATTGCTTGCAGAGCTGGCTTTGGGCTCCACAATGCCACATTTCTCATTTTAAAAGGCTTTCTTAAGCTGCCTTAGACATGTGTATGCATAATCTGTGTAAATATTTGTATTTGTACTTACATAAGGCCAAATTATTTATATATGTAAAGGTTCATTCTATGCAAACTCAACTTGGAGCACCCCAATGCGAAAAATACACAGAGAATCACCAGCAGGGAAGGAGCTCTACTTCAGTGGGACAGGTTGGAGCTAAGGACGACTGTTTTTCTTTCATTTGATGTGTTTCTATGACTTGCATTTTTATGAGAGCATAGTGAAATGCAGATTGCTTTAAGGACACATAGAATTATATTTACTTACTGACAAATATGAAGGGTTTTCACAGCTAACTCTTAAGACTTGTCTGTGGATTCGCAAAGATACTATTTCCCGTTTTGTTTTCTGGGGTTTTTCTTTCAATAACATGTCAGAAATTATGCTTAATTTAAAAGATTAGATTCATCATGAGAGAGTGTTTATTAGAGAGGCCTTCATTTTCTGTGTGAATATTAAAGAGTACATCTGGTTGGAAATTAGGTATTAGTTTATATATAAAATATGATGAAAGTGCAACCTGCATGTACAGCAGTGGACAAAGAAGCAATTTGTCATATAACCTCCATGACAGAAGTAAAAATGTAATGTTTCTAGTGTGAAAACCTCATCAGAGAATTCACAATATGAGTGGAATAGTTGAAAGGATCTTATGAATTGATATGCTGGTTATTTACAGCTCTTAGTAAATTTTTACATTCTAATAATAGCTCAAATTTAATAAAAATGGTTATAAATTCTAAGATGTACTATTGGAGAATAAAGAATAGGAAATCCTGTGGCAGGACCCTTGTCAAAGCTCTTACAAATAGATATAACAGTAAATTACTGTTATGACATAACTTACACATTATTGATAAACTGTGGACATTTGGGCACTAGAAAGCAGTAGGATAGCCTTGGCAGTATAGGTTCTTCAGAAAAACTATTCTGTTGCTTGTTTGTTTGTTTGTTTTTTAGGATAGTCCATGAAAAAATAGGTTTGTTATGCAGACTGCAATGCTCAATGGTCTCTGTTTCTGTATTTCCTGCATTCAAAGAGAAATTGCAGCTGGGCTAAATGTAAACAGCAAACCGAGAGTAGACATCAAATCACAGGAAATCAGAGACTCATTATCTAATGTTTTCATGAACAAGTAAATTGCAGACCTAGTGCAGCACAGTTATAAGTGAGTCTGCTGCTCAGGAGGAATAGTAAAAAATTAAAATATGATCATCATAACCACAGAGCTATTTGCTGAATTTGCTATGTTGGTCAATATGCACATACAAAATAAAGAGCAGTTTAACCTATCCATGTTACCTAACTCGTTAGATAATAAGAACCCTAATTACACCAAATAAAATCAACCGCTCATGGGAATATATCATTGATTTCTTTTGATTCCACTATTTCACTAACTCTTACAGATTAAGCTAAATGGGTTGGCAGTCCATATATAGATCAGTGAAAGCTTATTTTCACATATTATTCTTTTTTTTTCTCTCTCCCTAGCTGGATTAGTAAGCTGCTTCCCTGGTAACAGAGAAAAATGACAAAGTTTCTGTCTTTGCATTCTTAAAATAATTTTAAAAAGAGCACTCTCCCCTAAGATTGAGGTAGAAATGCCATTTATGTAAATGACAAGTCAGTGTTCAGAAACAGGAACACATTGGTATGTTCCCTATGTTTTACACAAGATTATTTCAAATATTGAATAATAAATACATATAATGAAAGGTTGTTAGAATACAATCAACTACTGAATCCCAATAAAGAGCATTCAAATATCAATAACTTTTTTTTCCCTAGACCTATGCTTGAATTAGATTAAACTTTTTGCAGAGTCCTCTTTCAGTTCCTTCAATGCAGCCTTATTAAAGATTATCCTCTTGGCTGGATTTCTGGAGAATGATTTCATATGACAAAGATCACTGCGTATTATGCAGTCAAAAGATATCTCTTTGAAGTCTACCCATACGTCTTTGTGCATACTTGTGGTCCGTATCCTATATTTGGATTTTAAATACTCGGGGCCAGGATTTAAATCCTGGTTAAACCCCCTCAAATCATGAGATTAATTTTATAATTGTGTGTGTATATTTAGCATTGTATTTTGATCTGTCTTTTGACTTTTTGCACTCTGCTCATCCCAGCACATGTGAAAAACAATTACTGCTGGACATTTCCCTAGATTTCTTGAAAAAGTCCAGATCCAGAACCTCTCCTCTCTCCATCCATCTTACCTACCCGGGACTAATGATTTTTAACAGTTGCATTGAGAACTTCTTGGGAGAAAAAATAGCATCCTTTCACCTCGTCTGTAGAACATAATGAGATGCAACCCTATCGCTGTCTCCTTTAGATTATGGCCAAACACAATAATAAAGTTCAAGTAGAAAAAGGAAATTACACATTAATAATAATTATTTATAATAATAGCTATTAGTAATATATTTTGCAAAAGAAAATGTGAATCTGCCTTGCAGAATTTTGGCACAGACACATAAACCAGCAACTTTAAAACAAATGAAAAACTATTCTTTTTTTTTCTTGGAAAGTTGGAAAATATTCAGTAGGTCACAAAACTCCTCAGTATTTCACAATATTGCATAGCCAATACAGTTCTTTCAGACTACAAAGAATTTGTTTTGTAAGAACTCAGCAGCCAGATCAGTAAAAAGGCAGATGATGGATCACTGCGCTGCCGGGATTTAGCTCAGCCTCTTTTAGCCTATACCTTATATAGCACTTTACATTACATTAATTTCTAGTACTTTCCGAAGAAAATGAAAAAAAATGTTGATCTTGATCTAGCTCAGCTGAAATCTAGACTGTATAAACACTCTCATGGTGTAACTATGATATGAGAGACTTCTGGAACAGATAAACTTCAACAACCACTGTATTTTAGTGATGGTGGCGGAAGGGAAGCCAATGGCTCCCTGAGAACGGAGATTACCCAAATAACTTAACAACGGGTCTACTTGCCTGATGGGCCAAGATTTAGCAAACACTAAATTTGGCTTTAAAGCTTCTCATGCAAGATCAGAAGGACACCCATCACAGAAGGACCTTTTCTGTTCAAACTCATTCCAAGATTTCTGATGTTTATTGACTCTCCTGAGCAGCCAGTATGAAGCATAAACTGTCACGTAACCCAGCTAATTCAGCAGAAATGCAGTCATCTGCCCACAGCCTAGTACTGCTACATGATTGACTGATCCCAGGGTTGGTATTAATGATCTTGAAAACTTAGTTGGAGAAGGACGGTACATGGTAGGGGTGACATGAAGCATGCAGAGCACAATAGAAGGAATGGGGTTTCCTCATCACGTACTTGTCTGTAGAAAAGATAGGGGACTATGGAAGAGTCCACAGTTATCAACGTGATACTTTTGACTAGCAAGAGAATTCTTACCTTCAAGATCATTTAGCAAGTATCTAATAGTCACAGTTGGTTTGGTAATCTAGAATCTGGTAGTTTTATGAAAATCTGCATGATGAGGTATTTAAAATATATAAACCAGAGGCACTACATAATGACAGTATTATATAAGGGTTGTTTTGTAACACAGTATTGGTTACTGGCATCAATACTGCACTGAAAGGAAGACTGAGACTTCCTATTTGGTTTGGCTATTAAATGAAAACGTAATTTACATTCTTCTGTGCACAGCAACATTCCCAAATCCATCCAGAAGACAAAGAAAGTGAGATACGTCTCTGGAGGTTTACTGCAACAGTTGACTTAGCTATTATTGTACTTCTTCCCTACAAAAAGCACTCTTCAGATACCTTAGAAGCCAAAAGAAAAAGGAAAAGGAACTAAATAAATAAATAAACAAAACATATAGATCAGTTCTTCCTTTAAGCTAAAACAAAATTACAGGTTATGAAAGCAAAGTTTTTATGAAATGTAAGTAACATGAGCCAGATTAACATATCTTTATATTAGTGTGCTACTGAAACCATATTCTAACCCATTTTGTGAATGTGCATTCTTCCCTTTTCATATTTCAGAAAAGGGAATACAGTTACTATATTTATGTGATCTTTCTCAGCAGGCCTGCAACTTTTTATATAACGGCATATAGCATATTGTAAATCACATCTAACAACGCTCAAAGCTACAGGAGAAAAAAGAAATAAGTGATGGGGAATGAAAGTTGCTTTCCTCCTTCAACAACTGGAGGACATAAGAAGAAAAGAGTAACTTGAGGACTGTATTTCATGTGTAATTTCTACAGTATTTTGAGGATGGTTTCTTGACTTCACCTTTCACAGTCTTTTCAGTATACAGTCTGTACACTTCACTTTAATCTCTATCTTCCCCAAGGAGCTTCATGAAAGAAAATCGGAGTTCTTTGAAGTCCCTGACCAACACAAGTCCTTTTGCTTCACAGCCAGCAGGACTACTACTGTTTAATATTCAAAGTTAGATTGGGTTAGTTTCTAAAAAGTATTATTTCAAGATATCTTGATGGTTCATGGTAGAAGTGCAAATTTCCATGTGATAGGCAGGATAATTAATACATATCACAACTGAGAATCAAATGGATACTTCTGTGTTTGCTGTAAACAGCAAATGCTACACTATACCAGAATGTATGCTAAATTCAGTACACTTTGCACTATTAATGACAGTTTCCTAGTTTCCAAAATCCAAGAAACTCAAGTCAAATTCCTGCAAAGATCTCTCTTGTTTTCACAGAGAACATGATTGGGTTTAACCATAATGTAGGAGATCCTAATTCAGTTTCCTAAATAGGGAAATAATCTGAGGCAAGATTTTGACCTGGTTCCCTCTTTATATAATTTCATATAATTTTATCATCTCAAAATCCCATGCAGAAGAAAACTGAAAGTCCATGAGGTAGTTGCACAAAGAGCAATGTTCATGTCAGTGGGAACCTGAACACCAGTCATCCCAGTCCTGGTTGCTACCTTTTACCGAAAGGGATAAACGGGAATTTAAATCCTCGCAGACAGAGGAAGGATTTGGTACAGAGAGGTCTGGGCTGCCTAGCTAATGGGCTATCAGATATAATCAAGCATTCCCTTTTCAGAAGGTCAAGTTTCGCACCAAGGAAGGCTCAGGTGACAGGAAATCCACACTCGTTTGAGAAGTGCCTCTATCTGCAGGGTCTGCTCCGCACTCCTATCACCTGCAAGTGCTAACGAGAGCATGGAAACTTGCTTTGGTAGGTTTAGATATACATTTCCTTGGCACTGATTATGGAGATTTGACGGATCACATTAGCTGCTGATCACTACTCAGATGTTGGCTGTTACATAAGCAACAAGGTATTTTAATGCACTGAAGCTTTTGTTAATGTGATGTGGCACAATGTTATCAGATTTCTTGCCAAGGAACCTGGTCTTGGAGAGAGTCCAGCCATGCCAAATGTATATAACACAGTTCATAAGTTGTCCAGTCAACTGAACATGACAGTTCACATTCCCCAAAAGTTTTGGCTCCTTAGTTTGGTCCACAGAAACATGTAGGAATTACCTACATCATGTCATTAATCTCATGGCTGAGATTATAGGTAAATTACAAAGTGAAAAAAAAGTCTCTAAGAACCATCTCTGGACAGTGTAGTTCTTTCTGTCTTTCTAAACCTAAAATACAGGCGTACCCCAGAGCTCGCCTCCTTCAGCA
>JAWLRI010000642.1:1705984-1735415 GCA_034781795.1 Crypturellus tataupa
AAGGAAGGAAGGAAGGAAGGAAGGAAGGAAGGAAGGAAGGAAGGAAGGAAGGAAGGAAGGAAGGAAGGAAGGAAATCATCATACCAAAAAGCGGCAGGATAACTAACCAGTGTGACTTTCCCCACACTTCCAGGCGGCCCGTGGAACAATTGTGTCCAACCTTCTCCCACCAAAACCTTCCCACTACTCTAAGGTGTCCAAAGGCCTAAAAGAAATTGCTCCTATAAGCACCTAGGAAAGCAGGAGGAGGATGGAGGAGGATGGACGTGAAGCCCACCGCCTGCACAGGCTTCTGCAGGGGACCCAGCAGACATGGCCTTGCCAAGCCTGGAGCTGCACGTGGCCTCAGGCGCCACCGCAGCCGTCGGTTGCGTGTGCCGCTGGGAAGATCAGGTGCTCTGAAAGCCCCGAAAGGCTGTTTCTTGCTGTGGGCAAGAGCTGAGGTTGGACGGACTGTGCTCAAAGCAAATCCGCTTCTCTGCAACCTTTCTGTCCCAGGGGAAACCTTGTGCACTTTCCGGCCTTGCATTTTTTATCTTTTTTTCCCCAAGCCTTCTCTGCAAGAGTGACTGAGGACTAATGGAAAATAAGCACACCCGAGCGCGGGTGGGTGGATGTGTCCCGGCACACAGTCACAGCTCCCTTATCGCTATGGTATCCAAGCAGCAGTCCTAATCCTTTTCAAATTCTTGTACCTAAGCCCAGAGCATCAGATGCACATATTTAAAAATAAAACCAAATAAACAAGCCCACTGAAAGGGAGCAAAGTAAATTCTAAGTCTTTAGGCTTTCAGATTAGCCTGGGATTTTGCAGTTTGATCAGCCTGTCCTAAGGTGCTTTTGAATCTGCTCCAGCACAAAGAACATCCCCACAGAAATCCCCAGAGTTTTAACATGCAGCTTCAAACTAACTGTTAGTGTAAATTATTTGACTCATGATAGAAAAGACAGAAATGGATTTATGGACATTTTGCAAATATCATTTGCTTATAAAAATATTAAAATCATGGAAGTGAACCTTCCAGGAGACCTGCCAGTATGGTGTGGGGCGGTTTGACGGGATTTTATTTGTGCAATAGTCCATGAAGTCAATATATTTGTTTTCAACCGATAATACTACTGACTGCAGTTAATGTTTGCGTGAATAACTACCCCGAGATGAGGCTGATCGTTAGTATTCATCTTCTGCACTTCCAGCTCCCGCTGTTGTAAAACCAGAAGCCTGGGAGCTGAAATAGGATGAGAAGAGACAAAATGTGCAGTCAAAGCCCTTCAAGCCCATTTTCTTTCTATGCTGGGTAGATATGTGATTGCTGCTTAGTTCCTCTGCCCAAGAGGCAGAGAGTTTCACTTTATGTATGACTTTATTTCATATATGGAAAACTCAGGATGGTATCTTATACCTCTGGCTTTAAATTCAATAAAAAAAAAAATGTTCCTAAAGTATACACTAACTGGTTACAAACACAAACGTGAATTCTTTCCATAAAATCTCAGAAGCCGTCTGGTGCATGTAATGAAGAGCTTAATATACATTACATAATTATAGAATGGACTTAAATCGTAGTTTTGTTCCTCCACTACAAATATTATAATACGAAGCTGTTTTACAAGCTGTTTTGTCACTTTTTTGCCGCAGAAAAGTGATTCTTGCCTCGTGAATTGAAGACAAACAAACAGAAAATGTACATGGACACACAACCCAGAAAATGCAGCACCATGTCCTGGATAAACAGAGCCCGGAAAGAAGTCCCCGCTGCACCCAAAGTAAATAAATAAGTGGCGCCGAGCAGCGCTAGCTGCAGATGAATCCTGCAGTCGCGGTGCCGAGCAGCTGAAGGTCACGAGCCCAGCCCAGGAGCAGCGCTGCGCTCAAGGGCCGCTATTTTCCTTGCGCAACAGGAGTTTCATTCCACGCCGGCTGCGTCAGTCAGCCCGCGCGGTGCTCCCTGCCCAAACCACGTCCACCCAAACGTACGTCACCCATGAACACGCGCCTCCTCAGCCGACGGCTCCGGGATTTGCGATGTGCAGGGCTGTGATCTGGCAGCCAGGGCTTCCCCTAAAAGGCAGCTCAAGAAGTGGGAGCATCTCTGCAACACGGCTGAAATAGGGAAAAAAGTTTCCTTTCCGCTTTTCCTGTTAGAGCGGTTTCTGAACTACCCATGTCCCATGCACATATCTTTTATTACAACACGATAATACGGAATATCAAATAGTTGCACCTCTCTTCAGCAGCCTGAAATAGCTGCCGCGTACTCTGAACTCGTCACTCTGCTCTGTGTTTCCATTTTTGTCCATCCGGGAATCTCCTGGGATCAGGCAGCCGTGCTCGAGGGCAAGCTCCTTCCCAAGGGCCTGTGCCCTGGATGTAGCCGCACATTCGCGGCTCATCACCAAAAAGACTCTGTTCAGAAGTGCAGAAGCAAAGAATTAAGATCAATTTACTACACGACGGAAGCGATTGTTTGTGGGAAGCTATTGTTCAGGTGGCGTAACACGTAGCTCTTAGCAGTAAATACTAAGTGGCCATATCAGGCCAGTTAATAGATGCTATCCTGCTTCCAACCCAACATTAGGATGAAGCCCTAAAAATGGGCCTTTTTATTCAAGTTTTAATCAGAGTCATATTCTTCCCTCCCAAGATTACTTTTTTAATGTTTTTTCCTCAAATATTACTTTTGACATATTCTAGAATTCTAGAATTAAATTCTCATCACACACCAAACAAACAAAATTGTGTCCTAATTTCCTTTTTCTTCTATTTTTGTGATTTCAGGCTCCTGAGCACACCCATCAATATAACCACTTGGAAAAAGCCAAATATATTTTTGGCAAACGTTTGCAAATATTTTGTTTACATTTTTTCATTAAAAATAAGTTCTCCAGCTAGCTCCATCCTTCTTTTACATCCTTTCGGAGGAGCTACAACGAAAAGTGAAACAAGAAATCAATATTTCACAGCAGAGTAGAAAAAATGAGAAAGTCCCCTCTGCTCTATAATGCATGCAAACAAACTCCTGCATTAACATAGAGATCCATTGGTGACCATGGGACTTTGCACGGATTCAGGAGGCAGCTGAGGATATCTCCAAACAGGATCCTGGTCATGGATGCCAAAATATTGTTTCTGAAGAAAGAAGAAAAGAAGCAGTTCTGTCAGCGTTGTGTCCTGGAAGTTCTGGTTCTACTTGGAAATGTGAAAGCAGTGCTGTGAATTGCTTTATTTGTAACAGATGCCTTATGTCCAACAGTGAGTGTCATTATTGCAAGAAAAAAACACTGGTTTGTGTTTAAAATAGCTTTTGTTCCACTGCCATTCATTGATAAATTGGAGTTACCATATATTCAAACTACTTGCAGAGTCTCAGTGCCCAGGCTAGTTGTAATTAGCTATAGTTCGCTGATTTTTTAAATTCATGTCAGCATAGACGACCTTTCTGCCTCTCTGGTTTGTATATAGATTGCACAGATTCAAAATTTGTTTCCTTTTTACTGTAGTGAAATTATAAATGTGTAGAAGAAATATCTGAGTACTCAGAAATCTATACAGTTATAACACTCTTTGAGTTCATTATATTATTATACGTGTTGGGTGTCATAGAACATGACATATTTATACCTTATAGCTCAACTCTCTTCAGAAACAAGTCCTTTCCTAACTGCATTTGAAAAAGCAGACGAAAAAGAACTCATTAGAAACTTCTAAATTAACAAATGAAGATGCCAAAAAAGTAAAGAATTTGAGGCACTCTCTTCATCATTTTAAAGTCAGTTCCACGAGGACAGAAAAGTTCAGAACACGGAAAATATATAGAAAATCCAGCAAAGTGTCAAAGCAATGTGAAAAAACAAAGCATAATTCAGGGTGAGGAAAGGGGGATTTATTTGCCTTTATGCTATGAGGGAATTGTTTTAAAAACACTGTCTCAAGTCAGTAGCAAAGTCCCCAAGTCCCCAGCTCAGGCAGCAGGACTGATCTGCCCCAAGAGCAGAGCACGACCACTCCAGGAAAAGACCTCAGCTTCCCACTGTGGCCTGAATTCATCTCATAGAATAAAATGGATCTTGCTGTTAAAGCTTCTCTCGAGGATCAATACGATGTACGAGTGTGTGCTTATATATAAAAAAACACAGATTCCACCATGTATATGTATATATTTTGATATATGAACTGAAGAAGAACTCTAATTGTTGTGTCTCTGTTTAGAAATTCTTTTTGCCTATTTTTTTGTGTGTTTTTTAGATATAGGTATCAGAGCAACAGAACTATTTTCTCCTGGACTCTTCATCTCCCAGCGGCAGGGAGGAAAAGGCGAGTTTGCAGATTTCTCTGGAGTGGTTCCACAGCAGTAAAATGTCCTCAATACCTTAAAAAATCTAGCAGTATTTCTTCTATTTTAAAAATGAATTATCTCCTGTATTCAGTTAATTCATTACCTAATGAACTAATGACCGTACGAAGTTCCCTAGAAGAGGAGCTTTGAAAAAAATGATCTCTTACTTAAAACCCTTACAAAGCCATTGAGGATTTGCTTTGTCAAGGCAGATATAGTCTGTTGAAGGCCTGAAAAATATCAAGTCTAACTAGGCTAGCCGTGTCACAGGAGTAATGGGGAACATTAAAAGATGACTGATAGGTGACGAGGCAGTAGGCTAAGGGACGCATGTAGTTTGCTAAAGGTCTAACGAAGGGCTACGCAGTGCGACTCCAGTACTGGAAGAGGAAAATAATCGGAGGTAGCTTTAAAAGTTGCGTGGCATGAGAAGGATTCGTGCTCAGTGGATAAGTTAATTAACCAAATAAGAGCATCGTGATGGATGCATTAGGGGAAATAATTGCGGTGGGGAGGATGAGGAGACGCCACGCAAGGGGCTGAGGTGTTTGTAAGGAAGAGCCGCGCTGTGTCCGGGCTCCCTCCCAGGCTGCTCCACCGGGTGCTGCCTGTTCCCCAGGGAAGCACCAAGCACCCGTGACCCTCCAGACTCAACAAGGAGCCACAGGTCCTGTCCCAGAGCCAAGAGCTGGAAATACAGAGAGCGCCAGGGAGAAACGACGTTCCAGAGGTGACGTGTTCACAGCCCTCCTGCCTTCACCTGATCAGAGAAGAAAAAAAAAAAAAAACAGACAAAAACTGAGAAGCTGGTTCGGCTGTAGGGGAAGAAATTAAAAAGGTGATTTGCAGCCACATGGAAACTGCCGCCAAGTGAAAGAAGATGGAGCAGGTTATGCTGCAATTATGGCTTTCAATAGCAAAAATAATAAAGCAGCAGACGATAAAACATTGGTTCAGTTAATTTTTAAGAAAGACTCTTAAGAAGATGCCAAAGGAGATGGCAAAGGCTAGAGCTCTTCTGAGGAGTTAGAAATTAGCACATTTATGAACATGCCCTATCGAAAAAAACAGATACTGCAGGTGCCAGGTTGTTTTTGAACCGTAGTCAATCTTGAGCAGCATGGGTAAGGAAACAGCAGACATAAATATTCACCCATCCGCCCTGCCTGAATTTCTGTTTTATCAGGGAATAACCCTGACTTGAACTGTGCACGTTTAGCCGAGCCGTGTAATAACCACACGGCGCTGCAGATCAATCACGGGCGCAGACAAATCTTTCTTCCATGGTTCTGCAGTTTCAGAAAGAATTCAGAGTCTCTTGGGCTTGCCTAATGAAAAGCCTTTCGAAGTTGTTCAGTCTCTGAGACAGAATAAATTCTAGGTTTAAATAGACTCTAGAAAAATAATTAACAGCTTTTTAAAGGCAGTGTCATTTTCTCCCTGCCAGCTTTTGCACTGGCCTTTCTGTTTTTTGTTCAGAATTTCTGGTCAGCTGAGAAAATCCCTTGCCAGCTAAAAGACAAAACATATCTTCAAGAATATTCAAGAATATTAAGCCTACTTTGCAAAAGCAGATATTATTTAGAAAAAGCCTGCAACATTCTCTGACCCTATACAAGCAAGAGTGCCTGATGGCTAACAAAGAGAATGGGAGTGTTTTCTAGGAAAAGCCTGGCATCCTCCAGCCTGGAACTGATTAAATGCTCTTTGATTAAAATCAGTAGGATGTCCAAGTTGTTTCTCTCTTTTGAGTAAGAACCTTAACATCTAGCCAATGGAGTGGAGTGAGTGGCTGAAACAGACATGAAAACAAAGCGCTATTACTGATGGAGGATGAATTAAAACAAGATTAAGATACCAAAATGCAAAGGAGGTGCTTGCTAGCAGCAAAATGATTTATTCAAAGCTGTGGCAGAAGTAGGGAATGTATTTACTTAGAAACAAATAAACACTGCAAGATCGGAGCCACGGCCAAGGTTGTCTTTGCTGACCTACACGGTTAAGCAGCCTGAACAGCTTCATGATGCTGTTTTTTCTCACACTGCTACTCAGACAAAGCAGACAGAGCTTAGAAGAAAGCAACTGGGAGCTTTTCCATCCCCATCTCATTAATAACCAAGGGAGATGGAAGGAAAGCTGGGGTGATTGTATCATCCATAATATCTGTCATCTCCTGAGGAAAAGCCTGCCAAAAACGCAGGCATGAAATGATGCAAGTCCCTTCAAACAGCTTGTCTGTCCATAGCTGCAGTCTGATTTGGGCAAAGCAAGCCAGAGTCAGGCCAGAGATCATCCAAGAGCAAAAACAAAAGTTAATGAGGATGTTTAAGCCCTCCCTGGAGGCTGCTCGCATTTATTTTTGGAGTGGAAAGCTGAGATCTCTCCTGAGCTGGTCAGCTTTTCCTCTGCTGTGATCAGCGGCTCTGCTCCAAACACAGCAAAACTCCAGCCCTCCACCTTCAAGCATCTCCCAGCTCTTGGTCCTCTTACCAAAAGCTGGAAGGAAACTACATGAGGAATAATATTTATTTAGTTCATCTATTGTAGACCTCAATTAAAAAGAAACTCCTCTCAGTCAGCCTCCTCCGTGGCACATTCTTGCCTCTCCATACAGTTTTGGAACAGAAGTCAGCTATTAAACCCCATCTGTCCTACCCAACGCAAAATAATAATAAAAATACTTTTCTTTTTGAAATGTGAATAAAATGCTTCTCATGCTAGAATGCCACTACTACTCTGATTTCTTTTCCTAGTATATTCAGAGGATGGATGGGAATTGGTTACTAAGATCAAAACTAACCTAAAATAGAGGCAGAAGGAATTGAAGCAGAAGGAATGCTCTTACCAGCTGGCAGATAAGGCATGTATAAATCTGTTGTACAGTCACATCACCAGCGTAATGCTTGTACGCCCTTCCACACACTCCAGCTCAGCTGAAACAGGACACCTGAATTTTTCCACAAGGGACTAAAATGCCAAACTTAAAACCCATATAATCCTTGCAAGGATATTATCTTGTGTAAGGAACAAGGGCTAACAAAGTCGTGGAAGATTTAAGATCCACATTACTTCTGTGGGAATTATGGGATTTCATTTCTTGGCATAAATGTAAATAAAATTATTGAAACAAAATAAAAATTTAAAAAAAAAGAAAAAAAAGTACCAAAGTTTAATTATGACTAACACTGATTTAAACCAAAAATAAATCAAAGCTGCTGCCAAATCTGAGATGAAATCAAGGACCTTATCACAGCAAAGAATTAGTAGTCAATTACAGAAAGAGTTAAATCAACAAAAATAACTCAAGAAATAGATTCTAGAAAGTAACAATCAAATTTACTAAAATGTTTGATTAAAAATAGAGTGATTTAAAGTGCATTCACTGAACAGTGAAGCCAAGTTATTGACTATCTGAACAGCAAACAGGTCATTTAAGCTTCCTCTTGTTTTTCAATAAGCAGAAGTTTACAACATTTTCAAGATAGAATCCAAAAGTTGCAGTTTCAGGGTTTCTGAAGCTCTGTACTTTCATTTAGAAAATTTTTTTTCTGATTCTTTTACCATTATGTGCTTTAGGGGTGCTCACACATGCCAAGGCACGTGCTAACTGTGCTTGAACAGCCTAAAATTAAAGCTCAGCTGCTTCTCACGACAATAAAAGCCAAATTATAAAAATGAAGTTAAGTTCAAACTGATCTTTACATTGATAAGGGATTCATAACTGCATGGGATCTCAAGGTCAGGTCTTCTGGACTCCTGAGCAGATGCAGCAGGGAGCAAAGTGTCCGTGGTGGTGGCACAGAGCTAGAACGCAGCAAGGCTGCAGCTGCCTCTTTGTCACTACTTTTGCTTCCCCTCTCCAGGATGCTCCAGTTCAGGATTTCAGAAAATCAAGTATGTTTTCTTTCCCCTGAGCTTCCCTTAGGTCTAAACTTCTTTGGTTAGGTGTAATGTTATTTCACATTTAGACGCTTTGTCAAATCACGTTAGGATTATGTCATCATGTCACTTCTGGAAAAAATCTGTCCTATCTCAGCATTTTAGAAACACTTCTGGTTTACCAAGCACAAAGACTGAAAGTTTATGGCTTTTAAAACTATCTAAACCTTTAGTTGTAGTTTGGAATTGGTACAGTTCCCTGAGTTAATGTTTTGAGTTGACTTTCTGTTATTAAACTATGGAAAATGCAAAACTTTTTTAAAAAGACATCCTTAGCAACAAGTTTAACTGATCTCTAGCCCATGAAAAACACTAAAAATAAACATGAAAACTTCTGGCAAATTAACAGAAACCCTCCTGGTATGGAACAATGTGAGTTTTCATTTGGAACAGGACTTTAGGTCAAAAAACTTCTTACTCTCTTAAGTTTCGTCTGAACAGATCAATCTAAAATATTTCAAACTAAAGCTCAACAAGAATACAGATCTTAATTCTTTTTTAGATTCTCCCTATTGTCTCAGTGAGGATCAGAAGACAATTGCTGTATTTGCACTTGAATGGAACGAGAAAACAGTCTCTTTGCCTCAGATAATTTATTCTGCATCAATACAAAGAGAAGCCAATGATTTTAAACAAACTGCAGACATGAAGTGCACAGACATGAGAATAGCAGCAGTAACATATCATTATGAAAACAAACCACATGCTCAGATTTACAGAAAGTAAATCAATAATAGTGTGATCCTCACCTGCCAATTAGCTAGGCACTAGGCATGAATTCCAGGCATCATAACAGAGATGGTTCAGAGAATGAATTTTGAAGGCACATGAGGCAGTATCTTAAAGATTCATATAGAGATGGTAGGGGATTTCTAAAATGTGTTATATCTACCATAGATGTGTAAATCTCCCTAAACAATGAAAGTCTTTGTGCAAAGAATTACCACACAAAGTTCTTTTCAAAATAAGGAAACTTGTTCTGCCCCATACTCTCCCACCCACTTTTTTTTTTCATAGTTGAAGAACAACTTGATAAATGCAGATGCTAAAGCAACATATCCAGATTTATGACCTCATGTCAGGGTCAAGCAGCTCCAGGAATTGGCCCTGTGTCTCCTTCCAGACTCAAAGAACTCCCAGGTTTGGAAGGCAGGAGTGAAGCCCTGCAGATGCCAGTTCCTGACATTGGGAATCCTATAATTGACCCTAGTCCTCTTTCAAGTAACCATTCAGCAACAAATGAAGATTTCTGATCCAAGTTTAGCTCCAGCTTGGACTCATCTGCCTCCTTGGCCTGGCTAGAGTTATACTCATTCTCCCAGATCCTCCCCAAAACATGGGCCTTACAAACATGCCCTCTCTCTCCTCCTTGTTTCAACTCTTCTGCTCTGCAGGGGTAAAACACATCACGGCTGCTTTTACCACTGCTGCCATTAGAAGGAAGCAGCTTGGTCTCCGACGCGAATGAGCCATTAAGTATCCTGAGAGCAGGCACACAGAACCAAGGCTCCCAAAATGGGGAAAATCTCCTTTTCTGTAACCCAATCTGCTCTAGGCTCCAGCTGCTCAGAACTGCCAAGAGCATACTGGGCTGGTGCAGGAGCAGAACTTCATCAGACTTATTGAGATTTTCGCTATGCAAATCTTCCCCTTCCTTTTTCCTTAGTTCAGGTTGTAGAATTTTTCTGTTGCTACTTTATGAAGAAAAAGGTTTATAGTAAAATTCATCGGCTGGGTGAATAGACATAAAGAAATCATGTCTTTGTCCATAAAATGAGTAAATTTGAAATTGAGGTAGAGAAAAAAGTGTTATATTTATAATCTGATTTTTTAAGCATAAGCACAATTGAATTAGGTAGTTTTACCAGCTCTAGGCCTGCCGTGAATCTTCCATAAGTCTGAGGGCCTTTAAGCAAATGATACTACACCATGGAGTACACACCATCATATGCTCAGGATATTTATTAGATCATGACCATTGGCTATATATAATGCCATAAATTGACTTTGCTATGTAAATCCATAGGCTTATTCCTAAAAAACTGGCATTTCTATTCCAGATGATGTAAGCTGGTATGTCATTCTCTCCTACATGAGGTCAGCTAATTGAGTTTCTTTCCTGCATCATTCTAATATTATAGTATTTTAGATTTATAAGAAGGAGGAGAGAGAGGGTGAGGGAAAAGGGCAGTGACTCCACTCAAAATGAATTTCAGTTAACATATTCCCCCAGCGCTACTGAACTGAAATAAATTCGTTTACCTAAAACAAGGAGACATGGGTGACATTTTAGGCTAGGGAATTAGATTTTGGAGTAGCCATGAGGGCATTTATTAAATTCATGAAATGTTAATCTCCTAATAGTAATTTATAACCTAATTTCTTTTGTATAAATTAGCCATGAATCGCAAAAGTAATAGAACTACTAAATCAGACAGAGGCTATATTCTGTATTAGTAGGTGATTTCTTTATTATTTTTCTTGCTCTGAAGCTTAAAGATGCAAATGAGACAACAGTAAAGTGCTTGAACATGTTTCTCTGGCACTGTTGCTGAAGCAGCTCCAACAAGCCTTGCTTTAGGTGTCGCAGTCATGGCAAAAGACAAAACTCAGGCCTGGAGGAATATCGCATTTGAAACACAGATTACTTTCATTTCAAATTGGAGTAATTTATTAGTCTGTTCATGCATGTTTACTCAAAATGCTAAGGAAGTACCTTATTTAGCAAACTTAAGTGCATAGCGTCTCCACTAAGGACGTCAAGACATGATTTATTTCATTTGAGATTCCTATTCCAATTTTATCCCTTTGGTGCTTTCACAGATGAGATAATAAAATGTTATAAAAACATAGACAGTGCCGAAGTCTGAAAAATGTCTGTTTCTAAGTGCACTTTAAACAAGACGTAATGTGGTAGAGGGATAAGGACCTGAATGGTCTGTTGAAGTTAATGGACACTGTGTAGCTAAATCCCTACGGAGTCCTTTGCAAAGGTGCCCGTTGCATTTTTTATAATAGTCTTCTAGAACAGGAATCAGTCACTGCGTCTCCAAACTAACTGGGCTGAGAGCAGAAATCTTCATGCTCGATGTAATGGAAAGCAATCTTGGGTGGTCGCAGCCAGCCATAACCAGAAACCAAACTGGCTTTCTCCTACTGAGAAGAGCTCATGATCCTGATGATGAATAAGCCGGGCTCAGAGGCTAAACCCCAGATGTGCTCTAGGAGCAGCCCAGGTCCATCCTGCTTGGTGGCCGAAGGGGCTATGTGAGCGGTACCTGAAAACAGAGCGTGAGGAACAGACACAAGTTTTGCTAGCCCACTCCAAACCTCCCCGCAGCTTGCTGAGGAGTCTAGAAATCGACTAAGAGAAGATTTAGTGCTCAGCTTCACATATTTTATAATAGGAACTGAATATGAATTGAAATGGCCTTGTTTTTATACACCTGGCACCCAATCCTCCTTCAGGATTTTGAACAGTTAGTTGGCATATTTTCAGGTTAGATATTATATCTACTCCACATGATTTTTCCCTGGACATATTCAGAAATATTCTTAGCCTTAAGCATCTGTTTAAAGTGCATTTATTTAACCAGGAGTCCTGACTTTACATGAATCCCTACACCAGCCTTTTTCAAAAGCTAGTTAACGGTGGCTATTTTTGAAGGACAGATTGGTAAAAATGTTTAGGAATTTATGGAAGAGAAGGAGAGAACATTGATTTTTTATCTTTATCTAGCATTTTTTCCCCCACAAATGCAAAATGATATTTTAACAAACAGCATTTAATCACCTTCTCAGTTCTTTGAGTTATTGACAAAAGTGTTGAATACTGTGTCCGCCTAATGCATCTTTTAGGTAATACAGTCCTTAAGGCAGCATTTCCAAAAAATTGTCTGCTTGGCTGAGTTATCAGATTCAATTAGACCCTTCAGCAACGTAATCAATATCCGGTCTGATTTAAGAAAGTTGCTCTGCTACTCTTTCAATCGGTGGCGGCAATCCACATTTCACTTTGGAAATCCAGCACTGTCCCATTCCCTGCCATGTTGCAGCTTTGAGAAAAAGCAGAGAGGGAGGGAAGGAAGGAGGGAGGAGGAGAGGAAGGATGTAAGGAAGGAGGACGAACCCTGCCTGACAAAGGGCCTATCTACAAAAAAAAATCCTAATTCTGGTTTGACAGAATGCCAAAGTTCAAATAGCACAAATGCTATTTCCTTCAACAGACATTCAGTAATGATAAAAAGTAATTTGTATATTAAAATACAATATGATGTCCAAGCTAATCCATATGGAGAAAAGCTGGCTGCATTAATCAGGCTAAAGCAAAACACTATTTTACAGAAGTGCGTGTATTTTTGTAGCAAAAGAAGTCTTGAAAGCATGATGCAGAATAAGGTTACTATCCAATACTCTATGGCTTGGAAGGAAATTTGGAAAACCGAAATCAGAGAGATGTCCCTTATTCAAACTGTAATTATGACAGTTATTTTCATGAAGGTTGAAAATCAGCTAAGAGTTATGAATAGCATTAATCCAGGGAAAGATGAAAAGAAAAAGTAACTGGTCTAGTACAGTTTTTGAAAACATATTTTTCTTCATTCAGAAATTAGCTTGAGAATTCATACAAGATTAAACCACAGAACTGAATGGTGTCTGGACTAAAATGACAATTACGAGCTATTCAGTAATATGTCAAGAGTAATGGCATTAAAGACAATTGAAAGAGCAGAAAAAGATGCATCATCCTCAAGCTGTATGGTCCAGAGCATTATAAAAATAGTACTGAGGACATGCGGTAGACTAGTCAGTGCAGCACAGATTCTGACTGAAAAACCCACTCAGCGTGTCCTGAGGGGGACTATCAGCTAGAAATGAAGAGGTAACAATTTCTTAAGCCACTCAAGCTCAAGAGTGCACAGGATTATGTGTCTAAAAGGCATTAAGCTGATTGGAGAGCACTGTTTCAAAGTCACTGTAAAAAAAAAAAAAAGGAGAGACTGATATGACCCTGGTGAGAGTAATGAATAAAGAAGCAAGATGCAGACCAACTCATACATGATGGGAATGAACGGTAAGGAAAATCCCAGAAGCATCTGAGACTGCTGAGAGTGGTGCCCCAAGCAGAATGCAACTACTCGGAGGTCCAGGGAGGAGGGAGGCAGGGATCTGGGCTTCCAAAATGCATGCATTTGGGCTTGCAAAATGCATGTGCAGGATTCTCTGCCTGTGTTCCTAGACTCCGGAGCTTGAATGGTGCACAAATGTATTCATCTATATTCCCAGTCTTTATGAATGATAATCTCTGTTTTACAACTGATACATCTTCACAAACTTTGAGAAAGGCCCATAAATAAATACAGCAAAAGTATTGTGTTACATCTGTGCCTATTTCAGAATCAGTTGAATTTTTGTCCAAAAGAGTTATATCAGGAATAGATGCAGGACAGTAAAAATGTCTATGCTGAGTGATGAAAGCACTACTGGATGGTAGAAGACAAATGTTGACGTATGAACAGAGCATAAAGGAGGAGCTAAAGGTGTACATCGCTTATTTTTATATCCTAAACTATGTCTTGGTGAGATATGCAACACAGCAAATCTGAAGCAAGTTGAAGCAAGTCTGAAGCCCTCTAAAGCATCAACATAAATATTGAGGTCATGATGGATCCAGTCTCGCTTTATCAGAGGAGTCTGACCTGTTAGATTCCTTCACATTGCTGGGTTCAGAGCAGTTATTCAGCAGTGGTTCTTCCACTGGCTGCTTCTCCCTCCTCAACAACAATATATGCACAGAGAGAAATGCAGCTGTGACATTCATGTTCTATACATCGTTCATACTCTCTTAGACTAAAAGGCCAGTGACAGAGAACTCTGCTTGCGCTCCAGTTGCACGTCTGTTCTTTCTCCTTCTTTCAGCTGTGAGCACAGGCTGAGCCTTTGACAACACCACAAACTTTCTGGGTTTTGTTTCCTTGTTTGTTTATTTTTCCAGACTTATTCTGATTTTTTTTCATTTTATTTGACAAATCTCGTGAATTTTACATTGTTTATTTCAGAGATACAGAATGTTTCTCATTGTGCTTTTCAAGGTTTTATCCCCCTCAAGGGCCAGAGAGCTACTTCTGAAAGGAAAAAAAAAACCTAGGTTTTCACATTATTCACAATTTCATTTTAAGGGAAAATTCTAAGCACTAGAAGGCTGGGAACCATCCCATGAAATATTTTGATCAATACTAGCAAAATCATACTTAGAGTCATTCGGGGGACAATATGAAAATACATCAGGAAAATTTACTCCAGAGATGAATGAATGCAATAAAAACTTCTCTGGGTTATTTCAATAACCTATCCTTTTCTCAAACATAGTGTGAAGCATTCCGAACTAATTTCTTAGAAACAAGAAAATAACTTCTTTTCTGAACTGCAAAGCATACAAGCCAAATCAAGCTAGAAGAGCTGTGTCAGCCACAAAACAGACAGAGTTTGTTCCTCTTTGCCCTGGGAGGAGGGTCTTCCAGATGATTTCCCCTTTTGCCTACAATAAAAAGCAGAATAAATTTTAGAATGTCACTGTGCAAGTATATGCTCTGCTGTCTGTCCTGGAGACAAAAGCCTGACCCCAGTAAGGCTTTTCAGTGTAAGCCAGTATAAAGAGAACTTCATTTTCGAGAGCAACGTGCAGTCAATAGTGAGAGGCCTCTTTAGTATGGTTGTGATTTTTGCCTTTTTTTTTTCACTGAATGATAATTCTGGAAATAATGGTACTCTGGGCATCATTTGATCTGAGCTTACAATATATGCACCAAAACAGCTCACTTTTTTTTCGGATTACAAAATTTCTTAGTGAACAATTAGTACCACTGCAGTCACAGTCTTCTGTAATATTTGCCCAGTATTTCATATTGCCCCGTATTTCTCTTTAGTTGTCTATGGCTTCCTCTACTCAGTACAAAATTATCCACAAGAATCTTCCTGAAAGTGATTTTGAGCGATGTCAGGCTGAACTATTAAAACCTTTTGGAGGAAAAGGTTACATTTTATCAGTGATTAAAAAATAAATAAATACATAAAAATAAAATATAATAAGGTACTCTTTTCAACTGTGTTTTTGAGCAGGGGCATGAAGTGTGTCAGAGATCTGGATGAAAAGCTCCTAAGATGCTGGAAAAGACAGCTTGTTGGGGGAAGGACTACAGAGAGAAGATGGATGCTGGAGAAGAAAGGAAGGGGAAAAACATTTAAGAAGTGCAAGAGTTCCTTAAAGTGATGTTAAAGGTTTTAACTTTCCAAACGAAGCCAGAATGACCCCTAAAGCTGACAGCATTTATGCCAAGGGTAGTGCTTTCTAAGTGCCAGGCTCCCATTCAACCATCTGCTTCATGAATGTCTCTCTGTGAGCTCTGTAAAAAGCTAGAGCATTAAACCTCTATAATGTGGGTAACTTTGATGATAATGATTTGCAAGATGTTACCAAAAGGAAAGAGAGGCCAGTTATGGCTGCAGTTTGATTCTTTCTGACTAAGATCCATTTAGCTGTGGAAGCCATCTCTATATTACTTAATAAGTGCTTAATTCGCATCTTCACAGGCCTCAAGCAGAAGACCAGAGTTGCTGCAATGTAAATCCCCCCTATATCAGGAGGGTAGCAATGGAGTGTCTGCCAAATCATCACCTTTGCCTCAGACACGTGCTTCTAGCTTTCTTACCAGTACCTAAGCCTTTTCTATCTAGGATTATACCTTTCACCCTGAATTTTATTGATTAATGACAGAAAATTTGAATAAAAGTGAGAAAGCCAAGGTACTCATAATTAACTCATCAGCAGGGCTACAATCTGGCCTGAATCCAAGACTGCAGGGAGTTAGGGTACTTCTCCCACCAAGCTTCAAGCATCCGCTTCAGGGCTACTATAAGTGGTAGTTTTCAAAAAAAATCTCCCCCAACAAGCAGAGAGCCGCTGAAAAAGAGAGAAGACTCAGGTTGCCACCGGATTGTCACGTCAATGAACTGCCACATGTCGGCATGTTTTTTCTTAGTTTGTCTTTTCTTAAAAAAATAAGGAAGAAGTAGGGATCTAGATTAAAGGTATATTATTGAAGTCACTTACTCAAAATCCAGGGAAATGCCAAAAGAAAGGTTGTCTGTAAATGAGGGTAATAATATCCTTTATCTCCCAGGTGGCTTCACGTTTGTGAAGCACCCTGATAATATACTGGCAGTAGCAGTAGGAAAGGTCAGAGGAAATGAATAATTTTGTCTTCAGAGCTGGGTTGGAATAGGATGTTACCCAATAGGGCAACAGAGACCAGGATTGCATACTGAACAACAAGGCAAGGGCTCAGTTTGAACATCTGCCCATTAAGGGCAGGACATATCTCATCTAGCTTTAGCTGTGTGAAAGGTAACCTAGCTATGTAGCCTCTCTGTTGTCACCTGAGACACACAGGCACCTCCAGAGGGGCTTCATCCCATTCCAAAACAGTCTTCCAGGAATTGCAGGAAGAGTAACCATGAGTTTCCTCTGTTTCTCTGCTGACTGTATAAGATAATCAGACATCTGGCATAAGCTACATGCCTAATTGGCAGGCAGCTAAATTGAGATGCAAAGAATCTTTCCTAAAGAAGCATTTTATATCTTGTGTCCTGACAGATGGAAAAAGGTAGCATGCATCCTTGTGATTTAGGATTATTATCTCATGGTGTATATGGGACATGCCCAGTATATGCTTTAATTCCAGAGATTTTCCAAATTTTCAAAACTGTGATTGTACAAGCCCTGTTGTGGATCATCTAACATAATGTTCAAGTTTGTTTGCATGCTAATTAATTCAAAATATAAAAGCAATCCAGAGCTTAAAGTTATGTAATTCTCTTATTAAGACAAGACTTCAGGATGTACCTGATAAAAGACCATATGATAGGAGATACAAAAAAAAAAAAGCCATTACAAAAAATCATGCTCATCATCTTTGATTTATTTGCAAAGAATCTCTCTAGCAAAAATAGAAGAAATGCAATTTTCCTGCTCCAGAAGGTACCTTCGACTATTTTTACCAATCCTGTCTTGTATTTTTTTCACCAACTTCAACTCCCTCACATTTTCATGTGACAGAAAGCTACAACAGCAACAAAAATTAAGTATATTTCATATTCCTTTCCTCATTGTGAATACAACACATGATGATCTTTCTACACATAGATGATATTTCAATTCTAGTGGCCATATTTTATTGTGGTAAATGCTCCACATTGACACCTCATCGTGAGTGAAAGACTAACGCCACTGCAAGGAAATAAGAGTCATTCTCATCTTCTTTTTCTTTTTACTCAAAGAAAATTCATTTGCTTAATACAAACTCAAAAGGGTCTGTATAAAACAGGATGAGAATATATCCTCATAATACATTATAACATTATAATTCAAATGAAAAGGGAGAGATGGGAGATTCCAGCTCGCATAAGGCACTGCTCTGCATAGCCATCTCTAGTCACCGGGAGAAAAAGTAAAGCAAAATGATTCTCTTCCCTCTAATTTTCCAAATATACATGCTTTCTTTAACACAGGAAATGCCAGGGATGTCCTACAATAAAGCATTTTGCTTCTCAGGCAAATAAGAGGATTCTTATCATCTCGATGTTTCAGTTTGCCAAAAAACTAAAAAATTAATAAATTTTTAAAAAATCATTTCATATCACATCCAAACAAATTTGGATTTTGAGTTACTAGTGTGTCCAGGAGAACGATGACCCAGGTTGGGTTGTGAACCTGCACCTGAAGTATTGTGTGCAGTTCTGGGCTCCTCAATACAAGAGGGATGTGCAGCATTTGGAGAGGATGCAGCGCAGAGTCACGAAAATGATTAAGGGACGGGAGCATCTATCTGATGAGGTGACTATGTGAGCTGGGCCTCTTCAGTCTGGAGAAGAGAAGACTGAGAGGAGATCTGATCGATATGTATAAATATCTGAGGGGAGAATGTGGGGAGGGTGGGACCAAACTCTTCTTGGTGGTGGCCAATCACAGAACGGCTGAGGTTGGCAGGGACCTCTAGAGATCATCTAGTCCAACCCTCTGCTCCAGCAGGGACACCCAGAGCACGGGGCACAGGGTCACATGCAGGCAGGTTTGGAAGATCTCCAGAGAAGGAGACTCCACAACCTCTCTGGGCAGCCTGTGCCAGGGCTCTGGCACCCTCACAGGAAAGAAGTTCTTCCTCACATGGAGATGGAACTTCCTGCGTTTCAGCTTACGCCCATTACCCCTCGTCCTGTCACTGGCCACCACAGAGAAGAGTCTGGCCCCATGCACCCTACATTCACCCCTCAGGTACTTCAACTTGTTGATCAGATCTCCTCTCAGGCTTCTCTTCCCCAGACATTCCTGGGAGAAAGCATCAGGAGGTGCTGAGTGAAGCTGCTTTCAGGAAACCTTTCTGAGGAGCTGCTCACACTGCAGCTGTACCTGGGGAAGAGCTCCTAGACAAATCCCCACTGCTGTTCTTACTGCTGTAACTTAGGAGTCAGCCAACTTGAAGCAATAAGATTTAGGAAGCCAAGCTAAGTTAAACATAATTAGGCCTGGGCACAGAGTTTACCAGCTGGAAACAAACTAAAGCTCAAACCTAGGCTCCAGTCCAGGCTTCATACCCAGTGAAGCAGGAATTACACATGCTGCAGGGTGTAGCAAAATAGTACACAAAGTACGCACAATACTGGAGAATAAAAATTCAGTTATCCGGCCACAGTGAATGCATTTGGCTGAACATCCTACTTTTATGATACAGAAAAGCAGTGGACTGTGACATTTAGCCTCCCAGAGAACAAACAGGTGCTTAAGAGCTTGGGATTACAGCGCTCCAAGATACTTCTGTTCCTATACAGTATGCAGATTTTTTATTTGGAGCTCCTCTAGCTGAAAATTGCTAAAGTTGTGAAAACAGTTGTGTCTGCCACAAGTAAAATGAGCATTAAAATGCAGTCAGCCCCCCACTGACTGAAAACCACATCCTTAATCTCCAACTCCAGTGGTTTGCAAGACATTGCTACATTCCTGTTGGAAATAAAATGGAACAGCACAGCATGAAGTTGATAAAGCTGATGGGGTGTACAAGTCTGCTACTTCACGGCTTTCCAAAGATAGAAACAAATTGACGGGGGCAGCACATTCTCCAATCACTGCTCATAAGCCAAAAATTTTCAGTCACTGGGCATTTAAGATTCACACAGGCATGCACTGTGTTTCTTGGATATACTCCAGAGATTAACTAACCTTTCCCTGAAAACAGAGCTGAAGCACGTACACGACGAAATTCACCCATCAGAACACAATCCATGAATTTAATTCCATTTTAATAAGACCACTGCCAAATACACTTCAGACCTACCTGTTGCTTTTATACATGCCAGTAATAACCCTGCCAGAAGCCAGTAACTCATCTTTAAAATCTGCAGGAAAACAGGAGCATGGTTCCTCCTGTAACTCCTCTTAAGGTTGAGAGAGGCGTTTTTTTCTGCCTGTGTCAAAATGAAAACCTTGCAATCATTTTTAAAGGACTTGCTTGAAAATATCCCATCTCAAATGGAGCCTCAAAATTCACATGACTTATCTGAATTAGGATGAAGATTTTTGGTGAGTACAAGTACGTTGCGGGTAAGGGAGGCAGTCTGAAGTTTGAGAGAACCTGTGAAGTTTTGGCACTTTGTGATTCGAAGCAGAATTTTAGGTAAGCAACACATTAAGTCCAGTTTAGATCTAGGTCTTGAACTGCATCTCTAGATCTTGGTGCAGTGCTACAAGCACCATAATTGAGAGTAGAGCTGGAAGTCAATCATACTAGTTCCTTGCCAGACTCTATAAAAAAGGCAGAATCTTCACTCATATACTTAAATATTACAACCAGCTTTATAAAAGCATACAAAATATTCTATTCAAATGAAGGTCACCTAGCTGACCAAACTATACACAAGCATGCCAATGGGGAGGCTGAACTGATATTCGTCGTTTTCTTTGGCTATGAGCAGGAAGGCCACTCATTTCACCCAGACATAACAGAAGCCAAGAAAACAGTGAGGGAAAATTAGGACAGTCATTGTAGGATTCATAGTTCAAAATCTGGAAAATGCCAGCGAGGCTAGACACATAATGAAACCTGAAAGCACGCAGCTAGTAGGGAACCATGAGAAAGCTTTGATTAAGTTTATTTTGAGCTAACATACCCATTTGTGAAGCAAGGAAAGATCACCTAAAAGCACAGAGAACTGCCTAATAAATATTCAGCAGAGAGTGTGATAGAAGATTGTCAGGCAAGAGGAGACAGGGTGGGATGGCAGTCGTGGAAAGAGGTCAAAGCAGCATTTGTTGAGCAAGATATCTAATATCTGTAAATCTGGTTTGTAGGGAATGGCAATTAGAAGAGACAAATGACAGCTTTTCTGCAATTCTTTGACTAAGGCTCAGCCCCAGAAGGCACCACAGTAGGGTCCCAATGCTACGTTCACCTGGTTTACATAAACCAAACCAAAAATAAAAAATGATGATTTAGTATGGGATACATTGTAGGGTCAGGTCTCATGTCTAGGTTTCATTTGCAAATGAGAAAAAAAAAAAAAGTTTGAGAACAATATAAAGTTCAGACTTGATCACAAAATGGAATTTCTCTTCTGTTAAGAAATTGTAACCCATTAGCATTTGTTTACCTATCAAATGGAAGTGAGATGTTGACGTACCTCCAGGTTTTACAGAATGTAAAGTTCTCCCCTCTCTCCCAGACCGGGAGGTGTCGAAACATTTTGTCTGAGCTCAAGCATCAAATGTACTCATTGTACATAGAGAAACCCTCCTAGAAGGTGAAGCTGGTGTCTCTCATACCCTGGACCTTCTGATAGATGGTATTTGTTGTGACTACTGCAGTCATGACACCGCCACGATGCACGCAGGAGCTAAACACAGGACAAAGCAGTGCCTTCATAGAACGGGACATGCCTTCACGTAATGGACCACCGTTTGCGCAAACAGATTGACAAGCAGACTCAAAATTTAAATATTTTAATATATTTCGAGTCAGCCCAAAGTGAAATATTTTGGCAGAATTTCTCCAAGCAGATGCAGAATTGATACATTTCAGCCAATCAGTATTCTCCTATTGAATATTTGACTTTTGTACAAAACATTATGCCAATCACCCAAATTCATATATTTTGTTTTGCTATATATTAGTATATATTCATAGCTAATAATGAATACAATTAACATAAGTGTGCACCCATGTCAAAAGGTTCCTGTTAGTGCACAGTTAAAACACAAGTGCAATAATGTAAAGAACAATACAGCAGTGCTGATGCATTTGAATGCAGTGAGGATTTTATCAGGTTTGCCAGAATTTTATCCACTTTATCCATTTGATCTGAAAAAATCAGATAAAACTCATTAAAAAATAAGAAAACAAAAAGCACTATGGGAGACATGGGTAACAATTTGTCTGATTCTGTACCATTTTTGTAATCCTAGCTTTTGAGATTATGTGGCCTTTGATTTCACCTGTTCTTTCATCTGTCTTCTTTAAGTTATGGAAAGTGAATGCATTTAATATAAAAAAGATTTTGCTTTATTTTTTCAGGTAAGCCTGTTAAAAATAGAAAATACTTCATCTACTGCACACAAGAAAAGCGTAACATTAAAGCATTTGACATTAAATCTTGGTAGATAAATATCGTCTCTATTTAATTATCTGTTCAAAATTGATAGAAGAAAGGTATCATCATCTTTCAAAAATATCAGCAGCAAAACTCCCACCAACATCAGCGGGGCCAGGATCTTACTCAAAATTTTTACAATGATTTTTTTTCTCTTTGAACCAGCAACATCTCTTTGTGCAATAATTGGCAGCTATTAGTGTCAGTTTGGCAGATACAAGGATGCATGGGGCTGTGGGAAATTTATGCCTCATTTATACCTCTCAACATACCATGCTAAATTTAAATTTGTTGCATAATATGCAGATTCATTGTCATGCATGTAACGCAGCTAAGAATATCTAGAGAAAGTTCAAGGGAAGCCAATATGCACACAGGCTAAGCAGGAGGATTTAAATGCGTTCTGGGTTTTGCAACATGGAATGGAAAGTACCGATGACTCCCGTTAGTAACAGGAGTGTAACTCAGTGGTACAAAGCACTGCTGAAGTTAAAAATGAGAGACCAGAAAAGGAAAGTCTTCCTTTTTGATGCTATTAAGCAGCACTTTCAGTCTGCACTCCAGCTGCAAATGTTCAAAAGCAGTTCTGAAGAGCTCTGTTTCTTTTCCTCCAAAACTCAGAACTAAAGGACTGGCACTTCCACGGTGCCTCTCCATATTCCAGAACTAAAAGAAAAGATATTCTGTCCTGGCTGATCTTGTAAGACTTTGGGGAAAAACCTTGCTTGTAATTCAGCATTTTTTTTACTTCTGGCTTGAATCCAAACACAAGAAAACACACAGGTGGGCAATGTGTACAGCAGCTAAATCTTTTCAGAACAGTGGAAATATCAGCCTAATCCTACATGAAAGTTCTGGCCATTATTTTTATTACCAGTCACTACAAAGAACCCAAATTAAATTAAAAAGCTCAATGAAGTACCATCTCCTAGGTCTTCATTTCTCATGAATATTCTGAAGAGGAAATTTCTGGAAATCTTGATAGATACATAAGGAGAATGGTCAAATGCAAGTTGCTTTTTTTCTTTTTTTAAATAAAACCGTTTTCAATAAATATTTTCTGGAGATATTACTGGAGAAATGAAATAGCCCTTAAATAAAACCGTTCTATGCATTATGAGGGCTATGTCTTCCCCCTCACAGTCTGCACTCTCCGGTGCTGTAGAGCAAAGGCTTTCTGCTCTTTGGATGTTGTAAGAAGATTTTCCCTTACATCCCCAAGCACTTTTTCCTATAGTAATGATGGTCACAAACATTTAATGTAGAAAAGATCTTAAGCTATTAAGTCTATCTAATGATACTGCAATAAATGCAGACACCAACGGACTGCAGTAACTTATTAGAATAATCCAACCTCAATGCCTCTGATTAGTGCATTAGATCAGCAGTGTTGTCTGTGTGCTGAATCCTGGTCTCTGGTGATAGCTCTAGTACACTATCATTATTGTACATTATCCTATCACATCTGATATTGATAGAGCTTAACACTAGGCATGAGGTAATCTTATTTTTTTGCATTAAACAGCTAGTGTTTCGTAGATAAGACTCAGAGGCAGGAGCAGCAGATGATAAGGTAAGAACACTGTATGACTTGCATCTGTCTCATCATTTCCAATATTTTGCTCTGTGCTTGTTTTTGCGACTGTTTATGTCATGACATTCAAAGAGTTTTCATTCTCTTCTGGAAGGTGCGTTTTTTAACAACAGACTCGTGGACAGGCAATTTTTCTTGACTGACTCATTTAAAAGGCAACTGAGAAAGACAGAACAACAACAAAGGGCAAGTCAAAGTATCACAAAGTCAAATGTCTTAGGCAAAACAAAGGGAGCTGCTGAGGTCTGATATTAACAGAGAGAAGTTTCAATCCTAAATTCTTGAAAAAAAGGACTGAAATGCATTGCAAAAGGCAATGGAGGCAAAAGAATGGATTTTGCTTCTACATGTCTGTCCGGCAAGCTCATGGAATTCATATTCTTATGCAAATTAGGCAATGTATTTATTAATTACTGCTGCTGCCCCTCTGGAGGCAGCATGTTGGGCTGTAACCACCTCAGTGTGTGTTTGTACACCCTGAGGTTCAGCCTCCTTTTCCGGCCCCGATTGCACAAGGCACCATGTCACCAGGCGCGTGTTGCTTTCTGAGGACCCGACTTAGCCCATGGCCAGGCCGGGCTGTGATGCGTTTGTAGAAATTGCTGTTAGGTGATGCTCAGAAAATGTACATCTGAGAGACATTTATAGAATAGGTATACTCAAAGCATAACTTTCTAAGCATCATCAGTAACACCTTGAAGCCTTTATCTCAAGCTTCAGCGCGATTTGAACTTCTGGGGTCTTTTAATTAGATCTTTGCCATTTTCTTTCAAAGCTCTCGCAGTTTTCTGTGATTAAATCAAATATGACATCCCTTTGTGAGGAAATTACAATTCTGTTATCACGCCTGCAGGATTTGGGTTTTCTTTCTTTGAATGGGTAACTAGCAAAAAATAAACCATGAGAACATCTTTGGGAAAGGATTCTAAAAGTAGAAATCTGTCCTTGAAAAGACATGTCAGAAGGGGATGTTTTTCAATGGTCTTTCTGCTTTTCTGTAATAGAAATAAAAGGAAATAAATTCCTTTTCTTGTATTATCTGTTCTCTTGCGTTTTTCTTGTTTGATTTCCTTTCTTTCTTTCTTTCTTTTTTGCATTATTTTAATGGCGAAAAAGACCACCATCTCCCTCTGCACCCCCTCATAGTAAATACTTGCTTGGAAATATACAGCATATTTTGGTATGCCTCTTTCTTCTTTTCTAGTTATTTTTATCCTCCTCCATCTGATCACCACCTGTGTTACCATGGACATAATTTTGTGAGATTTTTTGCCAAGCGACTTATCTCTGGTTGAAGTAATTAACAGTAATGACAAAGAAGAACAACAATCGTCAAAATTTTCCAAGTGCTTTTTCATGTTTTACAAGGCTTTCATATTTCAGCTCTGATTTTCTGTTATTGAAATATTGAAATTATTTTGATCCATTTTGACAGCTTTTATGTCTTGTTCTCCCTTAAAAAAATAATATTGAGCATTTTGCGTGGTGATTCTCTGTTATGTTTAATCCAGGCAGACTTAAAGAGCTAAGTAACAGAGCACGAATCTCAAACTGGTAATGTCTAAACTTCAGAAGACTGAATAACCTTGCATCTGCATCACACTTCTTGCTGCAACATGGCAATGGGTCAGAGCAGGGGAAGAATTTTCTCACGTTTCAAAGGAGCTAAATACTCATATTTTTTCCTCATATCTCCTAGTACTGTGTCACATTGGTGATTCTCTATTGATGCTTTACTGATGCTTTGGTGCTCCATTGCATTCCCATAGACCACAGATCCCTTCCAGGGGGGCATTCCTTATCAAGCTGAGATATATGATAAAATGTGAGCATAAAAGTCTGTGTGCAGAGGACTTGCAGCCGTGCGAGGAAGATACAACTAAAGGAAGTGTCTGTGTGTCTGCAATTAAGGCTTAATTTTAATGTGGATATTTTGTGGAGAACTGTTTGGTTGAAGTGTGAGATTTGGACAGAGGGCATGGAAGGTATTTTGTGCACTTTTTAAAAACTATAAAATATTAATATTTATGCTAATATTAAACACTAATATTAAGTAATTTTTTTGTGGATCAAGGTTCAAATGAAAAGGCAAAAGAACAATGACACTCAGTGATTTAGGAAAATATATTGCACAGGGAACATACCATAAATGAATTCAAAATTTATCAGATACTACCATAAGGATACCTATTTATTTTGTACTTGTCCATGCATTGTGGTATCTGCCTCCTTAGTCTTCTTTATTTGCCTGATTCCTTCAATCAGAACAGACCAATCTATACTGCTTCCTTTAGCAAGCATTCTAAGCTGAATAATTTCATTAACTGCCCACTAATAAGCAAAGAGAAGGGAATTTATCACTAAAATAGTCTTGGAACCTTCCATCTGTTGCAGATAATGTGTTTCCATTTAAATGACTACCAGGAATGAGCAATTTATTTATTTTGTTGTTTACTTTCTAACTCTAATTCTGAGTATTTCATAATGATGCAAAATCTATAGGCAAGTAACTGTAATCCCAGAGACTCAATACAACATATATGTCCAAGTTACCTATAACCCCAGAGTCTAAGCACCAGCAAAACTACAGAATCCAAAATGTCCAAACTGTTCTTGATGAGAAGCATCCAGTATTTCAGATTTCAGTCTTACTGAACACTGAAGATCTGAAGTAGTCGTCATTTTATTGGTGGGGCTAGAGGGTTAATTACTTTGAGGGTCAATAGCACAGAATCATCACTGTCCCAGCTTTTGAACAGGTCCTTGATCCGCACCAGTTGGTTTGATCTTGGAAAACAAATATGTGTTCAGCACCTAGAACAACACTCCTGACCTCACTCCAGGTTCTTTAGTACTACCCCAATTTTTTTTTTTTTTTTTTTTTTTTTTATAGGAAATGCAGAGCCGGATGCAACAGCTAACTTCTTCCTTTGATCTGCTCTACCCAGCAAACATCTGGAGAGAATAACCAAATGCAGGGTAAAGCTGATACCAGCTCCGCTCATATTGACTATTTTTTTTCACTGGAAACAACATAAACTGCCTGTTGCATTATTTTAATTAATATTAGCTGTGTCTATATAGTAAAGCCAACTTCTTGGCAAGATTGCGCTTGTCTCCCTCATTACATCTTTCCTTTTTATGATTTTTTTTTTACTGCAGGATTGAGAGAAGGAGTAAATCTATTTGTTATGGCTGAAGTCAAGTCACTCTCTGAAACTGTGCAGCCAAAATACTGCTTATCGAAGACACTGCCATAGCCCTGAGGGTGCCCGAGGAGGTGATTTACCTGAGCAGCCTCACCTGGGATCCCAACGCAGGGCCACTGCTGAGAGCGGAGAGAGGAAGAGCACCTCAGCAAGGGCTGGGGTGGGCATAATCTGGAAGTTTTAAGCTGATGTGTGGAACACACGTTGCATATGGGTGTTGCAGCACCACTGGCTGGTTCAACCGGTGCCGCCTTAGACACCATCTACAAGATAACTTGAAGATGTTCACCCACTTTGACTATAGCCCCATGTGAACGGGGACTGTCGTCGTGTACGGCATTTCTGGAAGGCCCTTTTCCAGGGTGCTGTAGCCTTTGGGAGGTGATTGTTTCTGGGCTGAGCAGTTGGGGCTCTCACACCAAAAGAGGAAACTTCTTCCCTGGGTGGCCCGTCCCACCACCTGGCGAGGGAGCAGGGCAGCGGTGGAAGCTGGAACAGCAGCCGCTGGCACACCAGGGTCTGGAGCAGCAGGACCTGGGGCCCACGGCAGCATCCTGCTCTTCTGGGGTCTGGAGGGAGAAGCTCTCCCCAACAGGTCCGTTGGGGAGAAGGCAATTCCCTCCCTCCTGAATGCCTGAGGCCAAATCACTGAATTTGCTGACGTTTATTTTACCTGCCTTACGAAAAGCAAACGGAAAGCAGCGACAATCAGCAATCACAAATCTTTTATTAATCTTTTCTTTCCCTCCCCGCCCTCTCCCATTTCCTCTAAACAATCATTACGCAATAAATCTTATCATTATATCCACTATGTGGTCAGGTAGAAGAATTCTTAAGCTACTGTATTTATTTGCAATTTTTTCTCTAGGTCTCTTAGTGGTCTCTTAGCATTTGCTAAAATGCTTAAGATGAAGGTCCATAGCAAGAAAGCTTAGAAACATTTTCATCGCAAAGTAAACATTTCCATCATTAAGTAAATTTCATTTACTTAAAGCCTTCTTTGGAGCATGTGTGTATGGATATGGTGCTTAGGAAAATGAGGACAGATTTCCCTCTTGCAAGTCTATCCATGCAAATGCAGAATCTCCCGTCTGGCTTTGTAGCATCACAGCTTTAAAGAGTTGCTGACCCCTCCAGAGTCTGGGCGCATTACTAAAGCAAATTGAGATTAGTTTTATATTCATGCAGAGGAGCCTAAATGAGCTTTATGAAGAGAAATCAAAGGCTGAATGAAGTGTGTTTACCTTTCTTCTTACTTTCCCTACTCTGTTCCTCTGTAAATAATTGGATTTTTTTTTTCTTTTTTGGAAAGAGGAATTACTTACACAGAAGATCATCAGTTATCTCAGGCACTGGGTGCACAGAGCTCCTTCGAAATTAAGATTTTGCTGCCATCATGTGGACTCCCAGGCTCTGTCCATGGATTTCTCTGTACAGAAGGAACCATCGTGGCAGAGACGCCCAGGCAGGACCAGTTGCCTGTGAGATGGTGGGAAGCAGCCTTCAGGCAAAGACACTCGGATGGTCCTGCCCTCCTCAGCTTCTTCTCACACACAGGAGCAACAACTGATGACGTAAAATGGCTTTATGTATCCTTCAACTGCTCACAGCCAAATGTCGCCAGATGTCACAGCCGCTGCCACAAGCACCCTGCTAACTCCGTCACTCCTGGGCACACGTAGTAGTGATGGGGAACCTCTAGAGTTTGTTTTATGCAGAGCAGTCAGAAAGCCAAGCACACTCTCTTCCGGAAGCCACAAGCAGCTTTCAAGGTCTGCTCTGGAGAGCGTGCTAGACCCAAGCAGGAGAGACATTGACGTGCCCTCGCAGCAATCATAAAGCACAGCTCCCCAGTGCCGCCCCAGAGCATCCCCTTAAGGTGCAGGATGATTCAGCCCTGCAATCTCTGGCATCCCGGCACTGCCGGGCAGCGAACCCGACCCGGGCTCTCCTACAGGGTGTGAACTGCAGCGCCTTCCTCCTCAGCTGCTCTAGGAGAGGACACTATCAGTCGGAGCCAGCAGAGCAAGGACAGACCATTCAGGGCAGGAACGGGAACACTCCGGTGTGGGGTCATCAGGGATCAGTTCTTCCATGGAAATTTGTAAAATGTTGACATGTCATCACTGTAAAAAAATTTAATATGAGCAGTACATACTACTTAGGTATTTTACGGCATTACAGCGCATGTTTTTCCCGTAAAGTGGCCCACAGGAGTGAGATTTTTGGGCCAGCCCCATTCCCAGGAGCCCCACAGTGACATGCACAGTGCAGCGGCACCAGCCAGCTCCTCAGAGCCCTCCAAGGAGGGAGGGAGGCTGATTGACTCGAGTCCACAGGATTCTCGGTCACCACGAGCGCAGTGCAAGGAGGGACAGCAGCACATCCGGCAGCGATTGCAGCCAGTCTGCCGGGCTGGAGCTGCCAGGGAGGACACGCGCGGTGTTTACCTTCAAGGGCTGCAGCGACTGTCGTTCCGGGAAACTCCCTTCCGCACGCGTCCAAGCTGCCAGTCCAGAACCGAGGACTCCTGTCTTCTCCTTCCACCTTCTGTTATTGGCTGGGGAATGATGGGGCCACCCAGCTAGTGGGGAATGATGGGAACCACCTCAGCAAGAGGGGCACACGTCTCCTTGCCAAAAGGCTGGCCAACCTGG
>JAWLRI010000643.1:0-33360 GCA_034781795.1 Crypturellus tataupa
ACCTGGGTTGGCAGCGCTATCCTCTCCAAAGACCGACCGCAGGAACCGACGCTGGCGGAAAGCCCTTTAAGGCCCCCCCGCGGGGAGCGGGCACTAAGGGCAGCGGCTTCACCGCTCCCCGTGCGCATGCGCGCTGCGCCTCGCTCCCGCCCGCCCGCCCGCCCGCGAGGTGCGCGGGGCCCAGCCCGAGGGGGGCCGGTGCGCAGCGGGATGGCGGCCGCCGTGGGGCTCTCCTCCTCGCCGGCTTCCCCGGCCGTGAGCGAGCTGTGTCAGAACGGCCGGGAGATCTTCCTGGAGGCCTCGCGGCTGCTCCTCACCTACGCCGACAACATCCTCCGGTGAGCGCCGCCAACGGCCGCCCTGGCTCGCGGCCGCCCGTCCTGCCCCGGGCGGCGGCTTGGAGGTCCCGGCGTGGCCGGTCGGGCCTCTTCATGTGTGTGTCATGTGTGTCACAAAGCGGGATCAACCGGTGAATTTAGTCATTCCCGTTGTGTTACACATGTTTTGTTTCAAATGTTTATCGTACAGTGATTTAAGGCAGCTCCAAGGGTGAGACTAAATCTGTCGTTTGTTAGTTGTGATTCACTTCTGTTGTCTAATATCAGAGATCAAGGGCGTCCTGATTCTTTTGTCAGTACTTAAAAGTAAGGTTAATCTTCATAAAAATCTATATTGACTTTTTTATTCTTGCTATTATTTGGTTGGTTCTATGGAACTGCATTTTGTTATGCATATAAATATGTATTAGCTCTAGCATGCAATCATTTGAGCACCTAAACACATAGGCGTATATAAATATGACTTACACTTATTTCATTAAAGTTTTGATGTTACTCTTCAGTTATCTTCCTAGCTTGCTAAGACTGGAATTGATGATTAATTCTGGTTCCGTTTTTTTTTGCAAGGTGTGATCTCTAGCATATGGTGTATTAATGTATACTGATGGATGTCCTTTTCAAGCATCCTTAGCTATATGAGCTGCCTCTCCATGTCCTTGTCTGGTGGGCCAACCACCTGCAAAAACTGCTGGGTAAAGTAGAGGCGTAAAGAATAGTGGGTTCTGATGCTTACTCTTTCTAAACAGAGAGGTGAGAGATGAAGAGTTGGAAGAGGAAAGGGGGAACTTTTAAAGCCAGGGAATGAACTTAATAGTTTCACTCTCTACCAGGAAGTCTCACATCACGTCTGTAGTGGCGCTAAAACCTCCAATCCTCAGGCTGAGGGAGCAGTATAATTAGGAAGTTACAAGGCGGTGAGGAGGTTGAATTTAACTGTCGCTACAGATCAGGCCCTCCTCACCAAAGCTATGAAGTACATATTCACGTGCTTAAATTACCAACTAAAACTTGGAACCAACTTATAACCCTTAATGTTAAACACAGAAGGGCCTGAGTTAAAGCTTAAGTTTTAGGTGTGTTTCATCTTCTCTTTTCATGATATAAATGAAAATAAGCTTTTATAAATCACTAATGTTCCATAGTAGTTACCAAGCTTTTTAATGTTTACTATATTTCCAAGCATAATTAAAACTTTTAATTTCTTCAGATATCCTTATGAAGAAAAATACAGATTAATTCGGATTGGAAATCCAGCGTTTTCGACTAGGCTGTTGCCTGTCAGAGGAGCAGTTGAATGTTTGTTTGAAATGGGCTTTCAAGAGGTTAGTATAAGCCAGTTATTGTCTTCATCAGTTTTACTAAAATTGAAAACTGATTTTTTTTTCTTAGTTGTAGAGTTGTGAATTGTAGATTTTTGTCCAGTTGTTCTCAGTTTTCCGCTCATCTTTGTTTGCAGATATCAGTAGTTGATCAACAGAAAAGCTGACTGAGGCTCCTTCAGAAATCATCCTGGTCTAGAGCTAGAGCTAACTGATCTGTGATAAGATTGTGTGTGTGTTTTGGTTTTATGCTCTTTTCATCCATTACTAATTTGCTTCATGGTTAGACATCCATGTATCTATGCTGGCACAATGGAAGAGGTGGGAGCTCCCAATTTTTGTAGTAGGTGGATGTTCTGTTAAATTAAACTGAATGCTGAGGCTGTAGTTTCCACCCTATATACTTGTATATGTAAACTATCTTTTAAAGAAATTATCCTGCCCTTCTGTTGCCTTCAGCTGCTTGTTCCCATCACCAGCTTAGCTTACGTGGTCACAATAAGTTAGTTAAGAGAACTAATCTGACAGAAAAAAATTGCTTTTGTTGTGGGAGGCTAATTTTTATCTAAAAATGCACAGGTACCAGTGTTGCCATAACAGAAGTGGAGGGCGATAGTCTATTTTAGGAAAGCAGGGCTTGTACCCAATTAAAGTTGTTATGAAAAGTATCCTAACACAATTTTAAGTGAGCCTTTTTTGGTTGCCATCAGAAAGAATGATTTCAAAGACTACTCTGCCTGCTAAAGTGGGCTGTGTCTTGGTAGTAGTTGAGAATTGTCGAAGTATCTAGAGCTAGAAGCAGCTTTTGTAGTTGAAGGAGAGCTAAGATGAAAAATGAACTCTTGCTTTAATGGTACAAAGCTCTAGCTGCTTTTGCTCTTATTTTCTGTCATGCTTCTGTATGAATGCATTCATTCTCTTCCTTAGACTCAGCTGTCATGAAACCTCTGGCTTTTGCCTTTGCAAAACAAGTTATTAACAAAAGTGCGTTATTACAAATGCTTTTTTCCTTAGATTGGCTATAGGTTCTTGATCTAATAGTCTTGACAGACCTAACCTGGAGGCTGAATCCTGTCAGGACTTGGCACACCAACTTTCAGTGAATAATGTAGCTGATAAGAAATACAAATCGCTGACCAGCTTAGACCTGCATTAATTTTTGAATTAACCTCTAAATTTCAGGGAGAAACTCACCTGGTTTTCCCTAAGGAGGCATCGATTGAACAGCTACGTAAAGTCAGAGATTTAATTGCAGGAGAGAGAAGTAGCAGATTGAATGAGTCAAACCATCTCTACAGATCAGGACCTTCTGAAACTGCAACCTGCACTCAGGCAGTTGCAAATCAGCCTTCAAGAACTGCAGACCCTGTTCTTGCCCCTGCCCATCAGCAGCAAGAAACATCACCTCCACAACCTCTTGAAATGGTAATTTTAACTTTGTAGGAGCAATCTTGAATATAACCATTGAAGGTTTGACTAGAGGACTGGACTGTTTTTCTTCCCTCCCTCCCTTCTTCCCTTTCTCCCTTTTTTACCACTAGTTTCTGAAGTCTTTTGTAGGTTTTGTTCAGTCTTCATCCAACTGAAACATCAAATGTACCCTAAATAGAGTACTAGTAAGAGATTTTGTTGTCTGAGATTCAAAGCAATTTGGACTTTTAGAAGTCAGGTAAGTGGGAAATACTGCCCTTAAGGGAGTCTTCAGAGGAGATTAGTATTTATCAGGCAGCTGCCATAGCAGCCTTTGAGGATTTAGGCAAACTTTTGTTTGAATGACATCTTCACATCATGAAAAAATATTTGTTTTGGCATTCCTGCGCTGCACTTGTGGCCCCATTCCCACCCATGATAACATTTGAGAAAAAAGAACTCCCGTGGGCTCTGTAACAGAGCCATTTAATATAATTATGTTAGCAATTGTCTGTAAAATACAGTGACTGGGCCTGTTTGATTGTTTTGTATTTTTTTTTATAATAGTGGCTTCTTCTGCCAAGATGTTTGGAATTGATTGTGAAACTTCTAGAATGGCTGCTGTAGTAGTGGTCAATATTGAGGGCTTTAAAAGCTACGTTGGGTCTTGGAGCAAGAATAATATTGAATTATATAAGTTGATGCTTGCTGTAAGCTGAAGTTAACTCTTTTCATTCGTAGTTGTTTTGCCGTGTGCCTTGCTAGCAATCAGGGTTGTTGATCCATTTCTCTGCAACTAATGTTTTTCTAATCCTCTTGACATACAGCATGAGCACCAGAACTAAACTTACTACAGCTAGAGACAGTTCATGCAAAGATAGTGCTCTATTAGAACTATGTTTAGATTGATCTCCTCAGGGAATTATGCTGATATAACCCTGGACTATTGGTATTTGGGCTATATAATCTGGATTGATTAGAAAGGAATCCTTAAAATACAATTTTTCCTGTGTCTCATGCATCATTTTGTTTACATAGAATTAGATGTTCTCAGTTGCAGACTCCCTCTCTCTTTTTTTTTTTTTTTTCCCTTTTTCCTCCCCTTTGCCCTGATGAATATACTGCAGAGCTGTAGTTCTATTATTGTTGTCAATGCCTGTTATCAAATGTCAGAGAAATCTGGATAATTTGGTAATACAAGCTTTTTTATTTCATGCCTGTGTGTTACCCCTGTGGTTCATGGCAGTCTTGGTAAGTCTGAGGAAAAGTGGATTACCTGAGCCAACACAGGACTATTCCTAGCTGGCATGCCACTGTTTTAGGGAACAAGCCCATCATTATCCTACCTCTCATTGGCCTTTTTTGTTTGTAAGGAATTCTTGAGAGCTTTGGGGAGAAGAAAGCTCTGAGTCTTCATTGCTGTGGTGGATGGATTCTGATCAGTTGCTGGATGATGTGGTGATTAGAGGTTGAGAAGTGTCCAGACATAGATTTATGATGCTGAGGTTCAGTGCATCTAGATGTGTGCCTAGACAGCCTTGGCATCTAGTAGCTTCCATTAAACCAGAGTTGAGCACTGCTGTAATGCAGATGTTGTTTGCCTGTGGGAAAGCTAGAATTGTCAAAGAATCTGGGGGATTCTCTGGTGTGTAGAATCACATCTCTGAATGCTCTTCTGAGATACTGACAGATTTTGAAGATCTGTAAGGCAATGGTAGCCCCTAACTTCAGACTGTCTTGTACCAAGATGCTCATTTTTTGCATTTTAGAAGTCCTAGATAGATTTGTCTGTTATGTACAGTAGAATATAACGCATTCAAGAATCCTAGTTGTTAACTTGTTTAGCAAAATTGTGCCATACTCAGCTGCTGAGAGCCTATTGCAACCTATTTTGAAGTTGTCTGGTGGGATTGGAGAGAACAGCTGTTGCCCAAATCCCTCTCTGTTTTCTCTTCTGCAAACTTGCATTGCAGTGGTCCTGAGTGTAGTTGGGTTTATGATGTTGAATTAGTTACCTACAGCTGATGAGCTCCAGAAAGAGCAAAACCAATTTTGACTTGTTTCAGCAATTATGAAAAATAAAGACAAGTCCTGTAGTACTGTCCAGCAGCAAAATAATCCACATTTAAACTCTACTTTGAAAGAAACATCTTATGGGGGGGTTCTCTCACCTGTATGTTATGTTACATTTGCTGCTAGCCTCAGGAAGATATGGCTTCTATGATGAAGGAAAGATAGTAATTAAAGAGACTGAAGACTGAAGCATGATCTAGCAGTAAAGATGATACAGCAGCATCACATGCTTCTCAAAAAAAATAATACCAGTTGCATTTTAAAATCCTTTTTCCTTCTTGTCACCCTCTTAAATGTGAGCAAATAGTTTGTTTGGCTGGTGCTGCACTGTTGGAAGCTTGAGCTTACTTTAGTAAATCTGCATGTAACTTTTTGTGTGACATGTCATTGCCACTGAGTTCCTAAAAGCTGACTGAAAAAGCCTAGTCAAAAATATTGTCATCAGAGAAGTGTGTTTAAAACACTGTCAGTTATTCTTGGATTAGTTCCCTTTTCAGTCAAGGCACCATTCAAAGATGGCAGGCCATATTCATAGTTAAAGTGGTGGTGGTGGTTGCTGATTTTATTGGTGTTTTTACAAATGCAAATTTCTCCTATAAAGAATTTTATAATGTAGCTGCAAGTATGAGATTATGACTGATTCAAAAGAGAGATAGGAGAGCTTAGCTCTGCTCCAGATGAGGTCAAAAATCATCTTATGACTGGAAATCCTTTTGCAGGCTGCAGATATCTTGAAAAAACTTCAAACAAACTTTCAACATTTTGTATTGGTGTATGAGAATTCTTCTCTTCAGCAGAAGGCACTAGCTTCAGTTCCTCTCCAAGAATTGAAAAGGAAGGCTCAGAAAAAGCTGGCACAAGCTACAGTACTGGATAAAGGTAATGCTACAAAGTTCTAATTTGTATGAAACTAAAAATGCTTTCTCAAACTTTTTTAAGTGTGATGCGTGTGACTACTATACTTTACACATGTGAATTAAGCCATACGCCTGCAGGTGCCAAATGTGGGCACCAAATTAAAATTGTCTTCTACCTTTTCTGGCTCTTGTCTATGTGAAAATTTCTTACTCTTCTCCTTTTGCAAGTAGCTTATGTTACTCGCATTTAATTCTTGTCTATCCGCTTTTTGCTGCTTTCGTACGGAAAGTTTGAACTCCTAATTTCTAAAGCAGCCGTAAAGAATGGTAGGGAAGCTAATAGGGTTGTGTTCACAGTTACTTTACTCTAAATAGGAAGAGTAGAGCAGAAAAGATGGAGAGAAGCTTTTTTGTTTCTCCTAATGTAGTTGCTGTTCTGAAATAGGAGTGTGATTTCCCTATAAATATTACAGTTCCAATTTCAGAATATAAAAATTAAAAATGCAGTTTCTTATTTAAAAAGATAGTGTTGGAAAGAGATTTTGCTAATGATTTTTCCAGGGTGCAAACTGATATCCAGGATCATCACTTTTAAATGTTTAAATGAATAGATCTGTTCACAGGTGACACGTAGTGTAAATATTTGTGGCAGGCATAAATATTTGTGGCATCTATGGCTTCTTTTGAACATACTAGGTATTTGTCAATTGAAAATAGAAATGTTTTTAAATTAAACTGTGACAAGTCTAGCTGTTCGGTACATGAATATAACAAAGTTTTATGTATACAAGGTAAACATTTTTAAAACTGGGCTTCCAGGGCTATATTTAAGCACAAAAACCCTTTTCATTGTAAATCTTTTCCTTAGTTGACTGAAGCTATAGATATAAAGAAAGGAAAGGTAGAAGCACCAACTGCCCTATATTATGGGCATTGAGAACTTAAAAGTATTTTAGAAACCTTACAGAAACATTCCTTTGAGAAAGAACTGCATATGAGATACTAGTCAGTCCTTTCGGCTTCTTTGTGTAACTGCACTCCTGTATTAAGACTGTCACCTGCAGCAATAGCTGCTTTGTCCTAGGAGCTGCTTGTTGGGTTTTTTTTTTTTTCTTTTTTTTTGGTAGATCCCTGCCAGGTGTCAGAGACTTTTTGGCTCATAAAGAGCATGCTAATAAAATCATGGTCATTTGAATAAAACTACAGGTTTTTGACTTTGTTTCCATAGACCACCTTCCATTGGCAGGGGGGTGGAAAGGCATGTTATGGCCAACCATTTCTTGTTGAGAAAGATCACATCTGTCGTGCTTTCCATGCTGTGTTTTTATTAAGGGTTTATTAATGAAGCAAAAGACTATTCATGTAATAATAATTGTATTTTCATAGATGGATTCTGCTTTGTGTTGTTATCCACTAGGAAAAAAGTCCTCTAGCAGAAAGTTTGAAGTAAAATGTAGTCATATCCTCTTTATGAGCTTTGACATTTAAATGCTTTAGCACAATTACTTTTTTCATGTATAGTCCGTTACAATGGAAATTTTACTATAATTAAAAGTCACTTTGAAGTCTCCGTTTTTCTTGTTTTGGTTAAGAGATAATGATTTCACATTCTCTTTGTGTTCTTGATGATGTGCTTTTAATAGACTTTGTAGCTCAAAGAGCCTTCTGTACCAGACAACACTGCTTTAACACCAGAGGAAGATTTAAATTGATCTTACATAATTTCATCATCTAGGGGATATTTTTTTTGCCATCCTGAAAGAAGAACTGTCATGCAATTTCAGTACAACTTCCTTTATCTTTTTTTTTTTAAGGTATAAATTCTTCTTCCATGGTCATGTTCCTTAGGCCCATGTGTAAACATGTTTATAAGCAAAATATAGTACATAAAACAAACAGTTTTATTATTTGATTGCAGTGTGATCTAGATGATAGAATTAATGAGAAGACTTAGTTGAATGTTTATGAATTTGACGAGAAGGATCTCTCTGGGCAATTACGCAGAATCTACTTTTAAATTAAGGGCTCTGAGGAATTAGAACACAGAAGGGATGGATTTCTTCCTTTTGGAAAGCTGCATTTTATAATTTGTTAATTAGGTAAAGTGGGATTGCTTCCAGATGGTGGAATAGCAGCGGGGTAAGAGAAGTCTTGAACATCTGCTGGGGATTCAGGAAAATGAAACAGAAGAGTCTGATGTTCAAGTATGGAGGAATTGACTAGGGAGTAAGAAAATAGAGGCCCTGTGTCTAGCTTTGGTAGGCTGAATTCAGAGAGGCGCCTTGCTGAAAGTTATAAACAAACTTAATTTGTTCACAAAACTTAATTACTTAATTACTGTGCATATACTTTGTCTACAGAAATTCTGTTCACAGTACACCTGATTGGCTAGACTGTGCTAGGGTCTGGTTGTGTGTGTGCATGTTTTAATATCCTTTAAGATTATGTAGTGAAAGCAATTGTTATTCTTAGCTATTGAGCTGAGAATAAAAACTTGCCTAGCATGTTCTTTCTTCCAGTGGCCTGAAAGGATGTGAAAGACATCCAGGACTCTGTCCATCTAACTTGTTTTTCTGAGCGATCCCTCATCTTCATTCTAGCTGTGGTGCTCTGGAGTAGTCTTTTTGTTCTTTGAAAATACAGTTTGCCATTATCCAGTCTCTAAAATTCAGATTTTCTTTGGTAGCTTTTTGTTCTTTTGGGCAACGTGTGAAATTTTAAAAATATATAATGAGACTTCTGATGTATAATAAAAGTCCTAACGCAGGGTTTTATATAGATACTGAAAAGTTCATCTAAATTGTCACTTTACCATTTGACTTTAGTATGTTGACTTTGCAGGCGCGCATGTGAATGAAGAGGACTTCTTGCTGTTGGAGCTTTTGAGCTGGTTTAAGAATGACTTTTTTCATTGGGTAAATGAGCTTCCTTGCAGCAGATGCAGTGGGCAGACAGAGCCTAAAGGTAATGTGGCACCTACTGAAGATGATCTAAGGTGGAATGCCAGCCGAGTGGAAAACCACTACTGCAATCAGTGCCAGTTCTGTAATAGATTCCCCAGGTGAGCGTGTGAGGATCTGCTTTCTTTTCCTTGTCTTCAAGAGACAGCTTTTCTTGGTGTGTTCTGTGAACAAGAGAGACTTGGTGGTGGACAAAAGACGAGGTTATTTTAACCTGTAGTCCTATTTTAAGTAATGCAACAGGATGGCGGCTGAACCATCAAATCATTCCATGAGCTTTGGAAGTTCTTAAAAACAAAATGACTGCCTTCATTTAAGTGTCTTTGTTCTGAATGCTTGTCTTTTTCTGTCTATTAATCTGATAAAGTACAATTTCAAAATATAACAAAATACCTTAATGACATAGTATATAGGTGGCTTTTCTTACTTTCTAGAAAATTACTTTACTTTGAAAGACTTTCTGGCTGACTCTGGTACATCTTTTGTTGCTGCAGTTCATGGATCATGCTAACTAGTATAAGCAGCCGCTTACAAAATAAACTCTTCTTAAGGTGAGATTTAAATCTTTTTTCAAAATTGAAAAAAATGGATGGATTTCAGTGCTGCTGTAAACAGGTGAGAGGCACATGGGAAGCCCAAGTTGCATTCTGCTCACACCTTTGCACTGTGGCAAGCACTTGGTGTCTTGTGTGGACTGAAATTTATTTAGGTTATCACAAGGAACATCATGATGCAAAGGTTAATTTAAAGCAGAATGTATAATCTCTACTAAGATAAACTAGTTTGTACAAAGTGCAGGTAATGAATAAAGTTACTTTGTTCTTCTGATTTTTATTATTTTTTTTTTTTAGTTTCTTTTTTCTTTTTTTTCTCTCCCTCCCTAGGTATAATAATCCAGAGAAACTGCTGGAAACCAGACGTGGACGTTGTGGCGAGTGGGCTAACTGTTTTACGCTGTGTTGCAGAGCTGTAGGGTTTGAAGCTAGATACGTATGGGACGTTACAGGTATCGGTTATACCAGAATGTCTAAATATTTGCATAAGCAAATGCAAAGTGAGGCTAGATATTTTATGGTTCCGAGGTTATAATAGCCAGCAGACAGAATCTAAGGCTTTATAGCACCTAAGATCTAATGAAGGAAGTAAATTCACTTTCCACTCTTGCTTGATATTTGTAAGTAAGGTTGGATAGCTGATTTCAGAATGATACAATACTTAGTTGAGCCTAAAGGAATGTGATTGTAAGATCAGAGCTTTCTCACAACTTCCCTGAATGTAAATAAAGAGAAAATGGGGTCTTTCCTGTGTTCCTTCTTTTAACAGACTGGGAAAAGTTACAGTATTGGGGGCTGTTAAAGAGAATCTATCTTTATAATTCATTGTGTCCTCTTGGACTTCATTGTATAGATCACGTGTGGACTGAAGTATATTCTGCATCTCAGAAAAGATGGCTTCACTGTGATCCCTGTGAAAATGTCTGTGATAAACCTCTTCTCTATGAAACTGGGTGGGGAAAGAAGCTTTCCTACATAATTGCTTTCTCCAAAGATGAGGTAGGGGTGATTACATTAATAAAAAACAGGTTTGCCCTGAAGCACAAATGTGAAATAGTCTATGCTAATGTAATTTCCAGAATTATGAGAGGAAAAAAATGTTGATTAACAGGCCTCTTTGAAGAAAGTAATATGTTTAGGATTTTTTTTTTTTTGATTTGCTTTGTTTTCTTTAACTTGTGCTTGAGGTTGTTGATGTCACCTGGAGATACAGCTGTAAGCATGAAGAAGTGCTCTCTAGAAGGACAGCGGTCAGTGAAGCTACACTACGAGAAACAATTAACACCCTTAATAAAAAGGTATGTAACAGTTTTGTTTGGAAAAGCAATTATTTTTTCACTTAATATGTGAACAACATTTTTGCTTTGTAACCTGATGGAAATGCCCATGGGCTATGGAATGTAAAAATATTGCTAACTGTACAAGTCTTACTTTACATGAATAATGAATAAAGGATCAGTCACAGTGCTGAATTTCTGCGAAATAAAGAATGACATGCAAGAGGATTAACATATTGTCCCTTATACAATCAGTTGAATCTACTATTTTTACTACTTCTGGTTTTAGTCATAATGACTTTGTAGTATTTTTAATGGTACTTGTAACAGACATGGGGTTAACTACAGGTGTTTTACAACTGTGCCAACTCCTTGGAGGTAACTAAACATTCTTCCCATAAATAATGCTATAATGGGAAAACAGGATCTATACAGGCGTAGGAAATGAAGGACTAATTTGTCTTAGGTGACTTCTGACAAGCTGTAGGAAGTGAGGGAGGATAATTCACAGACTTGTTTTGAGTACTTGCAAGAAATGCTGATGCTGTCAGCAGAGCTTTGACTGAGTGCATTCAGTAGCTTTTCATTAACAGAAGCTTTTCCATCCCCTGTCTAGGGTAGGCTGAACACTTTTGGCTAAATGTGCTAGAATTCCATAAAACCTTGAACCACTTTTCTCGTTCAGTTTTGTCCTCCGTTCCTTCCAGGGCTTGGATTTGTGCTTTTCTATGTGTTCATTTGTATAGAAGTTTCTGTTTCCTATGACAACATGCAGCTAATGGGTTAATAAATAGACTGTACCTTTTAAGAGGCTCACTGTCTTACAGAGGCTGGTAGGCACATGCTAATAGGGTAGACAGTTAAGTCATGACCTCAACCAAACCCTCTTTTATTGATAAGAAGTTAGAGCTGTGCAGAAAGGAATTGAGCACTGGGGAAGTTGGTTACAGTTTAACCAAATGAGGAGAAGGGTCTGAAATTCTAGTCGAGCAGTACAGGCATTTTATGAAGAGTTTCATGTTCACAGAACATGCTTGTCTGTTGGAGTTGGCAGCCTCCAGTGCCGGGCTCCTGTGTTCCTGCCGCCTGGTCTAGAAGAGAGCCTGGAGGTGGTAGCCATTGCACAGCCAGTAGTGGCGTGGGGCCACATTAGTGGAAGGTTATGATAATATTGATGGGATCAGAAAGGTAAATGTGCCACACCTGGGGGCTAACGTACCCTGCTTGTCTAACCTGAGTTCCTTGTTTTCCTCATATCTCATGGTTATTGATACATGAGGTGACTCGGGATCCATGTTAATGGAATAGTTCAGTGCTTGATTCCTACCTTCGAATTACCTGTTGCTGACATACCAGTAATAGACAAGTCCATTTAAACCAAGGTATAAGTCTCCCAGAAGCAGAGTCCTTCAGGAGACAGTGTGAGATGCAGAACTGATTTTACTGATTTTAAAGCTTCAGTTCACAATTAGTCTTCCTTCCCCGTCCTCCTCTCCCTGAAGAAAGAAGGGGCATGAGCAGATATATACAGGGCAATATTGTATTTTAAGAAAAAAAAAATAGAAAGTTTGAGCCATGGAATTCTTGAATTCATCTGAGTACATGAAAGCTATTGGCGACACCAGAATTTGCAGGAAATAAACTACACATTTTCCAGTATATACAGTGTGTGAGCATTATGTGTATCTTACATGCTCCTGGCATTTATATGCAGGAACCTACTGTGGGAAACTACAAGAATTAGCACACTTGTGCTCTTTGCAGTTGAAGAATTTGCTAGCTTCTGACATCACATGTAGTATCCTTTTTGTTTAGAAGCACTGGTCTTTTGACCACTTTTTCACATGCATTTATGACAGCTGCAGTCAATCCTCAATAAGCCATCGCCAGGCCGAGTGGTGGTAACCCCTTATTCTGAGCTTTCCTGCTTCAGCAGGGTTAGGAAGAAGATTTAGAGTCAAGTTGCTAACTTAGTAGAACAGATCTCAATCCAGTTCAGACAAAGTCTGATGTTGTTCACCCTAAGTAAAAAAATTCTAATAAAAATACTGATACCCAGATACCCAGGCAAGTAGCATGAAGAAGTCCCAAAATTGATGCTACTCTTCGTCAGTACCAGCAGAGCTGTTATCTCCACCATTGCTGGAGATATTTTTCATATTTTCCGTATATCTACTTCTCTTTATTCCACGCTATTGTCTGGAAGAGGTATTTGAGAGGCCTTTGTTCTTCTGCTCCTTAACAGAAAAAGAATATGATGTCCAGGATTGCTGTTGAGATAATTGGGAAAACTCATGACCTGAAGTACCGTGTCCTGAGCAAAGTGTGCAGGCCTTGGGAGGACACCAAAGCAGAGTTAAAAGGGTGTCACTCTAGAGCATAATTATGGATGAGTGTTTTTATTTTGTTTGTTTTTAAATATTTCAGAGACAACAATCTTTACCAGAAACCAGAAGAAGAGAGCTCCTGGAAAGGACAATTGTGGAGCTTGTTGAGTTCATTTCTCCTAAAACCCCTAAACCTGGTGAATTTGGTGGAAGGACATCAGGTTCAATGGCTTGGCGAGTAGCCAGAGGCGAAATTGGCTCTGAGGTATTTAACTTTCTTTCAAAGGGCAGCCAGCTTAAATGTAGCTCATTAGTTGTTCCTGCTTGAGGATTTCACAGTGGTCCATGATTCAAAAAAATGTTTGGAAATCACTGATCTAAAGTGTGTGATCTGCACTTACAAGTTCTCTTAACTAGTTAGTTATAAGTGGATTAGAAAGTTAAGGTAGTTGTATGCTTTGAGTAAAATTTGTAAGAAGTCTGGTTTTATTGTTGGTTAAAGCCTAGAGGCAGTTACAGACGCTGATAAAGCAATGTATGAGCAGTTGGGATTACGTAAATGGAACTGCTTGTCATTAATTGATTTTCATATCAAAAGTTTCATATCAAAGTTGCTATTTCAAAAAGATAGGCTTATTTTTAATTCTTTTCTGCTACAATACAGTTTTCCAAAATCTCAGCCATATTTAGCTTGAGCCAGCATGCAGAGGTGTAACATAGCCCACCAGTTTGTGCGTCATTTTTGACATGGCTTTGTCATGTCAAATAACTGACAATTCAAAAGAGGACTGGTTAGGTGAAATTAATAGGTTTCCCAGAACTGTTTGAGGAACTCAGAGTTTAATTTCAACCCTCCATAGTTCATTTCTGTCTTGCTGAATCTCCTAAGAACAATCACATATCTTTAAAAAATATATACAATAGCATAGAGTTATGGAGTTTACCTTTTTTGAAGCTGTTCTGTAAATTATCATAAAAGCATCTATATATGATAGTCACAGAAATTCAGAATAATTATTTGCTTGTAATTTGTACAAGAAATACAAATTTTCAATTTCTAGCATGTTGATGCTAGAAATTGATAATTTTTACAAGTAATTAAGAAAACAGCATAGAATTATATCAATTTTAAAATAAATTCTTGTTTTTTTCTTTGGAAAGGGTCTAGATCTACTGTAGGAAGCTAGTTTAAAATGCATTTGTTCCTTTATCAGTGACCTATTTTCAAAGTCAAAATTCTTTTCAGGTGGGAGAGACTGAATTGTAAACGCATACTAATTGAAAGTAACAATTCTTTTGCAATATATTAGGGAATAAAGATGCTTGTATCTTTTTGCATTTTTCAGAAGAGAAAAGAAGTAATTTTCATCCCCTCTGAAAAAGAGAAGACATCTAAGCTGTTTCACCTGACCTACAATGTTGTAGAAGATAGTTACACACGGATTTCCAATAATAATGAAAAAATAACTGGCTGGGAAGCAGGTGTTTGGACAGCAGAGTCTATCCAGAGGAAGGTTGAAACAGATTGGAAAATGGTAAGGGTAACAATTCTAAAAACTTAAAACCTACCATAAAAGCATAACAGCTTCAATAAAATAGAAAATCCTTGCCTGTGTTTGACAGCAAAACTTATTTCACTGCTTAGAAAATTTACTTTAAGAGAGTAACTGTAATTCTTAAGCTTCAGATAAGATTGCCAGTTGATAGAAGAAACTGGAAATAAAGTTGACTTGCCTTTCAGCAAGGAATGACTAAATTCTCTGCAGGTAGCTGAAATTTCTGCTAGAGCACCAAAGTTAAAAATCTGGTGTCCTCCTTATGCTTTTACACAAACAGACAAAACTTTCATTAAACAGAAATGCAGCCCAAAGAAGAAATTTTCATCCTCAACATAATATTTCCATCTGCAAAAGGCAAAAATTGATTATCCAAATTATAGGATATTTTGCCCAGACTTCTTTCCATCTGTCAGGACACCGAGCAGCAGAAGAATCGTGCCCCAAATCGAAGAAGAGGAGAATTGATGCCTGTGAGATGGGAAAGGGTCATTTGCTAGCAAACGGTATTGCTTTGGTCCCCTGTCATCTTGCTAACCTGAAAGCTCTCTGGCTGATTTCTGCTAGCTCAAGCAAAGGTGTGTTTTCTGTTAACGAAAAATGAAGCCAGCTGAGTCTCTTAAGTTTTCTTTGTTGGGCCTGTAAGTAACTAACTAGCAAAATGTTATGGGGGAGTAGCTTTTAGAGGTTATTCTACCATTTGGAGAAAAAAAAAAAAAAGAAGAAAGGAAGAAACTTGAGAATGATATAAAAAACAGATACCACAGAGTAGGCTAATGAGCAAAGAGAAGTAAGGAAAAATAGGAATAAGGGACAGCTGTTCCCTAGGTTCTGTTAAAACTGCCATTGCACATCATAACTTCAGATCTCCAGTGATCAGTCATCTTTGCTTTTGCAAGAAACATACTGTCCTTGCAGTGAAATCACTTACAGGTCTGCTGCTCTACGTGGCTCTGCTAATCACCTGAAACAGGGAAATATGGTATATGGTTGTGAAACACAAATTCTGTGGGACCAGTTACCCCAAATAACTTGAGATTTGGATTAAAACAATCAGGCCAGAATAGGTGATGTAAGAGCTTGTAAATCTAAAATCCATTTATTTAAAAAAAAAAAACTTTTTTTTTCCCCAGAGGAATTCCTTCCATGGAAATGAAGTTGAATGAGCATTTTTATTTATTTACTGGATTCAGTCTCTTTTTTTCAAGTAATGGTAGCAAAAGGTTAGCCACATGGTACATGTATTAAGATTATATTATATACATAAATGAAAGCAGATTCAGTTGTTAACATTTCTCCAGGTACAGCTTAGTGTAAAATCCCACTTAGCTTAGTGTAAAATCCCATTTTTTAAAAAACTTTCTTTCATATGAGAATTATTCAGGAGTAGTGATACTAAAATTTTCTTCTATCATCTGTGACTGACATTTTCTGTATTAGGATGGGATCTTCAGTAGAACATATTACTATTTTATTATCATCTTGCAAGAGTTGTTCTGTCCAGATTAAAAACTAAAGAACTATCAAAGTCCTTTTAGTATGACATGAATCAGAAGCTTGGAAATGACTGTAGACTTTTGATAACAGTTTTCTTTATTAAGGATTCTGGAAGGATCATGGCAGTTTTGACACTTAAAGCTGTAATGCCCATTTTATTGGTTTGCTGATAAAGGGTGCTAGACTTAAAAGTACCATCAAAATCTTATTATTAAAATTTATGAGGGTTCATAGAGACTCTTTAGTGAATATTAAAACATGAGTTTGACTATTCAGCCAACTGAAGTTTATATCAGCATCGGTATTCCATTAAATTATGCAAATCTCTTAACAGCTTAAATAATGTTATTGTGGGAGTTATATATGGCTGGCATGTACTGTGACTTGGTTTAACCAAGACAGGCCGAGTCCTAGGAAAAGTGGTGTGCAACCAACTGCCACTGCTGGAGAATCCAGAATCCCTGGTAGTTCTGGGACTGCTGCCGAAAAGCTGTGCAGACAGAATAAAAAGCAGTGACTGCTCGTGGATTTGTGCAAAATACAACTCTGCCTGTTTTAAAAAAACAAACTTTGTAAAGTTTGAGCCACAAAAGTAACTGAGCTTGTTGAAATAGTTTGTCATCTTCCCTGGTGAAGGACTGCGAATCACGTGCGCATCCTGACTGCTTAAGGATTCAGAGGAAAATTGTAAACAGAATTGTACTACATGCGGTTTTGCTATTTCAGCAGTTTTAGAAAAAGAAAGGTGTATTAACTTAAGATTTGATCTCTCTCTTGATATCTTTGATTAACTGTTGACCGCTGCCCTTTTGCCATTCTTACTATATCTTCTTTCCCTTTAGGTTTATTTAGCCCGAAAAGAGGGGTCATCCTCTGCTTCAATCAGCTGGAAGTTTGAGTGCAAGTCAGTCGGTCTAAAAATAGATAACATATCAATTAGGACAAGTAGTCAGACATTTCAAAGCGGAAGAATCAAGTGGCGGGCATACTCCCCCACAGCAGAGGTTGCTCTGCTAGGAGGTAAGTAGGCAATTAAAATAGCAACAAGTAATACTGTGTAGCGTAAGTGCAGCTGCACAGAGCACAGTTAGCAGCAGGAACGCAGACTGAATAGAAGATGATAATGTTTTTTACCAGGAAGGACAGATATTTGTATGTGCCTTCATTCTTGATTGGGTCCTCTGAACACTGGGTCTATTAGTGCTACACAAATAAAATGCAGAATTTGTAAAATTTGCTTAGTGTTTTATTAATAAAGTTATTTAAAAATTAAAATTATTTAAAAAATTGCATAAATGTTCGTTACAAGTTACCCTTAAACATATATCTAGCATTAGATGTTTTCTACTTTCTTCTAAGCAGAAGCTTATTTGTTTATTTTTTCCTTCCACAGATAAAAGTCTTTGCTCCTACACAGATTTGGCTGGTTCAACAGAAGTTACATTGGAAGCCGTCCTAGATGGAGGGGACGGCGAAGTTGCGTGGCAGCACACCCAGCTCTTCAGAGAGAACTTAGCAGGATATGGAGAAAATAGTTTGGAGATAATTATACAATTCGCTGATCTATGAGAACCAAATGAGAAGAGATATTCCTGGGATTCTTTGAAGACATTGTGCCATGGGTACAGCGCAGAAATTTGGATGGCAGTTTTCCCATGGATTCTGTTTCCCATCGTCCTTGTAACCCTCTGGAAAATGCCCATGTATTGAAGAGGTAAACATCACAGCGGAAACGTTCCGGTTGAAAACAAGCCAATGAGCAAAAGCTGAAAGATAAAATGAATACCCCTTTCCTTGTCTATAATGAGGAGGAAACGGTATGGAGAAAGCAAAGCATGAGCATAAGAGCAATTTTGATTTGGAGTTCTGGGATTGGTGTGTTGTTTTTTATAATTGATATTTGCAATTACTGTTGGAGTAATCACAACAGATGCAGATGTGATGATTTTAAAATATTTTAATAGACTAATAGAAGATTTACTTAGATGTTTTAAAAGAGATGATTTTATATAATAGGCTGAAAAGCTTGACAGTAAGATATGTATTTAAGCACTCTTAAAATGATCTTGTTGTATACTCAAGTGTTAAACTTGGATTTAATACCCAGATGTATTTGGAAGTATTATAGTGTAGGAAAATAAATAAATTTTAAAAGAAGTGTTCATTATGTATCTAAAACATCTTTCGTGGCCTGCAATATGATCAGAGATTTAAAATGGGATAAGAAGATCAGAATTTTTCTCTGGAAAAAAAGTATGTATTTTTTATGATATAAATTCAAATTTGTCCAACTTTTAAATGAAACAATAAAATGAGCATATAGATTGAAATCACTTTTAAGCTATTGTGTTAAATTTCATTGAATACTGTTCCCAAATTTGCTGTAGAAGCATATATAATTCATATATACAATATATGCTTCATTACAGTGTTTAAATATCTTTGCATTGCATTACAAAAACTACCATCCAGGGGATTCAGTTTTGATTTTAAGTCAGATGTAGCAGCACTGTGATTATAGTAATCACCTGTGGAATACTCAGAATTTGAGGGAAACTATGGTTGGATTGTAGAAGAATTTTTCCACTCTAGGACTATAATACAAAGTTTGTACTATAGTGTTATTTTAAAATAAGTGGGGTTTCAAGACTGAGGATGTTCTTAAGGTGAGTGTCGTTAAAGGGTGTGTGTCGGTGGTGGTGTTGTTGATGTTTGTTTGGATTTGGTTTTTTTTTTTTTTTTTTTTTTTTTTTTTTGCCCTTCCAGATATTGTATTGATTTGAAATGGCTGTTCTAAATAATTTCATTGAAATAAATGTTTGCTCACTTTTCAACAAATCTAAGCCTATGTAAGAATACTCACTGGGCACAGACAGATTCCGAATCAAACCTGAACCCAGCCACCAAAATTATGCCACAGATATCAAAAAAAAACCAAAACCAAACAAAAAAACCCCTATATGATGGCAGCTCAGGAGTGATGTCTTAGGTTACATGCTCTGTATGCTTTGTTTCGAGTATACATTGACACTTTATGAGGGATTGGAAGTAGACAGTTCCACTTCCTTATACAGAACAACTCGGTGACAGGGAACTGAATGAAATGGTGTTGATCTGTACTGACTAATGCAAAATAAATTTTCCATTCTTTTTTGAAAACATCTGTATTTAGTTTTGACCAAGTGCTGGTTCTGATTTTGGGCGGGAACCCAAGAAAAGAATATTTAGTGGAGCTGTATCCTGCATCAGAAGGAAATGGGCCCCCAAAACCCTTAGTGACACCAATCAACAGAATTATGTTGCTTTGTAATTTTAATAGCTTAAAACGATAGCACTTTAAGCTAGGACATACTTTTATTTTATTACTTAATCTATGAAAATAGAAGACTATTAGGAATTACGGAGCATCTTAAGAGCATTTGGTAATTTGAAAGCAGAAGGCAGAATAAATTTAACAGTAGTAAGACGAAAGTAATTTTCACTCAATTTTGGTCAGAATCTCCAGGGGAAAATAATAACTTAATAAAATCATCTCCACTTGAACACTGCAGTAGTTAGAGTCCATTATTAAAAAGTCTGAATGAATTAAAAAGATTGAGAAATGCTTCACCAATCTAATTAATCAACAAATATTTCTGTCCTTGTAAGATTACACGCAATGAATAAATGTGCTTATGTTAGGAAAGAATTAACGAGCAAAACCCAATGACTGAATAAACCAAATCTGTGAAAGTTAAATGGAACTCCCCAGATTTCTTTTGAAGTACCTTTTCTACAATGACTATTTTGAATCTCTTCATGGATAAAACTATTTATAAGGTACTTATTTTCTGATTCGTATTTCAGTGCAACTCATTATTAATATTTTTAATTAATTTTTGAACCTGAAATTTTCTATGATTCTGAAAGCTGGCTGTTTCATGGATGTTTACTCAGTACTGATTTGCAGTGTCTTTGGTTGCCAATATTATATGGTGGAAAGGTCTGTGCCATGATGTGCATTAAAAGCGCAGGTATAGAGTTGTGTCTCTCTGTGTGTTACTTGTGGAATTGTTGAAGATACCCTTTGAGGAAGGGGAAGTTAGATGAGAAAAGAAAAATAATACTATTTCCTAGGAATATACAGCTTAATTTTAATATAGGAAAAAGTAGAGATAGTTTTTAGAAACAGGTACAGTTTGGAGAAATATTAGCTGCCCCCAGCTGCATTAAGAGCTAACAGTGAAGCCTTTTCACACAAGTTTTATGTAAACACTAAACTGTCCCCTTGATGCTCGCAACCTAGTTTTGGATTGCATGGTTTATGATAGGATTATCTGAGAGCCTGTGCAAAGAATTCCTCCTTTCACACCAGTATTTATTTTACTGCACTGTTGTCTGCCTGTAGTTGGTCATGCAGTTGTTCTTTTTCTTTGTATCCCTTCTCAACTGAGTGCTGTGTGCAGAAGAGCAGCCACTAGTGGCACCTGAAGGAATCATAGTAATAATTGCCTGTGCCTCAGGAGGTGCTGGGGAAAATGCGTCTTTAAAGCAGATGATGTGAAGAAAGCCTGTTGTTGGCAGTGTGGAGAGTGCAGATATGCAAGACTGGAGTGCACAGACCTCCATAGAAATGATATATTTGCAATGAGAAGTAGGTAATGAAAATTATCTCACTGGATCCTGAGTGCTAATCTGTCACCTTTACTCATCAGTCATCCACAGAAGATTTTCATATGTAATGGCTTAGATGTGAGATATAATCCCTATTATGTTCAACGTCAGGAAATGTGGAACACTAAAAATAAAATATGTGTGTGTCCATAGCACAGTGGAATGAAAACAGATGGCAGGCAGCACATATGGCTGCCAGAAGCTGGGAACACCCATTCGCAGAGTTCCTCCAGCTCTAAGCAAAACAACACAAAACAAAGGAACTCCAAGGGGGACAGATTATGCCAGACACATAGCAGCATTGCTGTCTTCTTCCCCATGCTTCCCCTTGCCCTCTCTTTGCAGCAGTTATTTGGCACTGTCGGGGTAAGTTCAGCCTTGCTTGTGCTCGTGCCTTGCAGCTTGGGGCTTCTCTCTTGTTGTTTAACTGTCAGTGCTCTCACACTCACTGATGGTTGCTGCGCGCAGGGTGAAAATGATATTTGATGCTGATCTTGAGGACTTAGCCCAGACCCGAAGGAGGGCAATAACTGAACCAGGTCATTAGTGCAGTTTCTTCTTCCCTGAGGGCAACAAAGAGCCAAAGGAGCAGGATTTGGGGGCCTCCCGCCCTGTAATATGGTGCCTAGGAATGGCAAAGTAACAAACCAAGGTCAAACAGCCCCAAACATTTGTATTTTAAGCACATGGATACAGTGAAACATCCAATAAGCTAAATGTGACTACATCTGCCTTTCTGAAGAGAGTAGGGCTTTTTATCCTTTGTTTAGATTTTTATGTTTATCATTGGGCTTTGTTTTTTATGGTAAGCTTTGCAATTAAGCTATTCGCTTAGTTTATGATTAGCCTGCTTTGGTTTCTGCAGTTTTATCTTTTTCCACACGTTTCCATCTGATTTAAAATACATTTTAATTGCTTTTACTTTATACAGAGAATTGCAACTGCATGGTAAATATACTATGACAAAAATCAAGCTATTTTCTTTACTTTTTTCAGTAAGAGCAGACAAAAATGATAGATTAAAGTTCAAACTCAGCAAAAAAACAACAGTAATTAGAATTGATAACACCAATAAACCAGCAAAAATAGCAGGGCTTACTAACATTTAATGGGGAAAGAAAATGCAATGGACTATTTATGAGCCTAGTACTGGCAAAAGTACCTTTCTTGATTGACCATGAATTTTAGATATTTTTCTGCTTGCTCATTTATATTTAGCTGTCTTTGGAAATGTTCAGTAGAAGAAAATACTCTATTTAATTATCTTCTAAAGGAACGTTATCACTAATGATTATTTAAGTGCCTAACACTGAGCACTGCTGAAGAGAGTGGAAGGACTGAGTCTGAAGAACCGTTTGCATCTGCTCTGCAGCTGGGCTAAGTACTGGCCAGCCATGGCCCTCTGCTAGAGATCTTACAAATGGCAAGGAAAAGATCATTTCACTTTGTATTTGAATATAATGTTTCAAAGTATGTTCTGTTGGGTTTGATCTTTCTGTCACGTAATGCTACGTTATTATGGTTCTGTATCCTTTGAACTTCAGTTGTTTCACTTGTATCTCCCATGTCCTTGAAGTCCCAGAGGAATATATTTAACATTTCTGAAAAAATAGAAGTCATCAATTAGCAGCTAACCTCTGTCACAAGCAGAAGGAAATGCTGCATGTATTTTAGATGCGCACTTCATATAACACCATACAGAAACCAGCTACCAGCTGGTGTAAGAAAAGGAGGCACCTGAGAGCAATGTTTGAACAAGCCCTCGCTGAGGTAGGTAAAACGATTGGTCACAGTCTTTTTAGAGCAGATGCAAACAGCAGCAAAGGAAGGAAAGAGCTTCTTCCTTCTGCGTTACTACTGTGGTGAGAAGGATACAAGCTGATGTAAAGCGTGTGTGTGCTTGCATCATATCAAAACTCAAAATGATGTTGCTAAACTGTAACAGGCTTTGCTTTTGGCCAAAGCATCAGGGAAAGGTATATCCAAAACAAAACTCAACACTGGCTACAAGATGTAGGACTATGCAGATGTGCCCCACATTGTTTTGATTTGGATGTTTTCTTTTGTTCTGGTGTTTGGGTAGGAATTTCTGCATAAGTGTACTTAAGAGGTTTTTGTGATGATAGCAGTGGTAGATTTGCTCCAGATTTGGTAGTTTCACCAAGTAGAGCAAGGCAAAATAAAGTAACAGAATGGAATCTGGAAGAACAATAGAGGTAGCAGCACAAACAGAAAGTGTTTGGAGGCTATGCATTATTTTTAACACTCGAGGATAAGAAAATGGAGTTAGGTTAATGATGAGAAATGAATAGCAAATTTGGGGTTACTCAAGAAACTGAGCAAACTTTTCTTTTTAAGGAATCAGACAGAAAAGCTTACAAAGCAAACAGTACGTTAAGCAAGTTCTTGCTCCGTTCTTCCTCAAGTGTTAGAGCTGCATATGGACTTCCTCTGTAGTAAATCCCAGTCCCTGCCAGAATTGCTGCTGATTTTGGTTATTTCTTTTACTTTGAAATCAGAGAATGATTTTTTTAAATATATATTCACATGATTTTTTAACAAGGAGGTTAATGTTCAATCAAAGGACATTGCAGTTTGTCCTGACTATATACTATAGCTGGCTATGTACTACATCTTTGCTTCATAGTTTTGTTACAAAATTCTAATGCTTGTGGTAATTCATTTTTACACGTGTGCTTATGGCTGAAAAAGAATTATGGAATGACAAAAAAGATGTGAAGAAATGGGCATTCATCCAGTCCCAATGTATAAATAATCTTCAGAAAAGACAACAAGATTTTCATATATTTCTGGCCCACTGACTCAAAATCTATGATAGGAAACAGAAAGACATTAAGGAGAAACACGGATTTGCTAAAGTACATTTACTTTGTACATGCAGAACTGGTTACCAGTCACGTTACGGATACGCAAGAAAATATTTGGCCCTTCAGTGAAAAAGACAAAGTCTGTTTGCCAACAAAATATGGAAGCAACATGTGTACTGGTAAAAGAATGATTCAAAAATGGGCTATGTGGAAAAATAAAAGGGGAATCATGTATTTTATTTAAGAAGTTGTTTAGAAGAGTCACTTTTTAGCATTACTTGTGAGCAAGAAGAGTCCTGATCAACTAATTTTTTATTTAGTACATATCAGAATGGGAAAACCAGCACTGTGCCCTAAGATGATCTTATTAGTAATAACGAGTAAGTCCAGTCAGGTGCTGTCGCCGTCTTCACCAGCGGCCTTCCTACCACTTTGGTTCTTCCCTTGATCAGCATGTAATGTCACTGCCCTCCCGGGGCAGCTTCTCCTCCTGGGCCTTCACTGTGGAAGATCCCAACAAATTTCCCTTGTAGATGAGTGAGTTTCATGCTGTAAAGCACTTGCTGTGGAGAGCAAGGCAACTTCCAGATGAGACAAGATATGGGCTGGCGTCCATCCCTGGATTCTGTCCGCCTGCTTCTCCTGCGTGTGACGACCCCTTACGGCCTGTATGCATTCCCAAAACACAAACAGCTCTTCCCTAATGAAGACAGGGAGGAAGGAAACCGTCAGGATGAGACTGTTACAGTCTCCTGAGTGAGTTCCTGCCTTGGTCCTCTGAATCAAGCACCCACTTCCAGTGTTGGAGCCTCTGTCCGTCTTCTTGTATCACTATAGTTCCTGCCTGCATTTTGGCCGCTCACCTTCACACAGAAGGGTTATTCACAGGACAACTGAGTCCTCGGCCAGCATCATTCCAGTATCAGGCCCCTCAGTAACCTCCCGTGTTCCCGGCATCATTCCTGTCACTGGCTGTCACACGCTGCTGTCTTCAGACCGGCTGGCACAGGCCTTCCGTCAAATCCTTACGAGACCCATGGACACCCGGGGGTGTGAGCGAACAGGGGAGGCCTCGGGGGCTGCACAGCAGCTCTCATCATAAGAGAAGGACTTTAGGAGTGGCAATATTAGCACCTAATGTTTTAGTATCAGTAATGTTTCATTTGCATTATATTTATGTGCATAGTTTGAAAGGCCAATTCAATTAAATAGATTTTATTTTGGGGAAAAATTATGTTCCTCACACCTTGCAGAAACATAGAACAGCTGTAGAAACTGTACTGGAAACCTGAAGAACTGAACGAAGAATTATATATAATATTTGAATGCTATGCAGGCAATCCGACCTATAGGCTACAGATTTCAGTGGTAAAGACAAATTCTGTTAACATTTCCATTTACATTCATAGGGTGACCCAGACAAGTAGGAAATTGAGGAGAATATTCACATATTTTTAAAGGATTAACTTTTATATAACCTTTTATAAACAAAAGATTTATATAAATGTATCTTTTAATATAGTAAAGATTTATAATCTGCAAAATGCAGGGTAAGGAAGCACAGCACAGCATCCAGCCCATTAACACACAGGGAATTTACAGGGAATGTGGAAGGCAGTTCTATCTATCGCGGTGTTTGTACCTTCGCCTTGCTCTGCTACAGAACCTGCTGAGCAAGCCCTGCCGCTGGCACCGCTCCCACTGCTGGAGAAAACCGAACCCAGCACGTGACGTCCCTTCACGAGCAGCGCGGGAGTACCCGGACCAAGGGCAGCCTGCCCTTGTGACGAAGAAATTGCAATATTTGACAACTGGTCATACGAGTAGGAGGATTTAAGCATTAAGAGGAGACCAGGCTGGGGGGCGCGGGGTGCTGAGAGGCAGCCCGGGCTCCTGTGGCCGGGCCAGGTTTGGTGGGGCCGAGCGTGCGCCTGGGTCAGGGCTGATGGTCGGAGCTGGCGCTGCGTTCCCCCAGGTTGCCTAATGAGACCGCAGCGCGGCTCCGTCGTTACCGCACGCTAAGAGCTGGCGGTGTTACCGCTTTACTGGGCTTGGGGGAAACTGTGAAGGAGCAGTCGCCACTTGGTTTGAGTTCTCCTCAGCAAGTCAAAATTAGGAGCTTTCATGAGTTGAGAGAACAGTTCTGACAAGGAAGATGAGGAAAATTTCAGATTGTATTTATGGAATTGTGACCAAGAATAATACATATAATATATAATCTCTTAAATTTTTGCAATCTGTGACAAATTGCTTTTTCCGTCTTTGTGCTCATGTGCTGTTTCATCATCACAGCATGTTGCAAAGAAGCGTGTCCAGAAAATATTGAGAGGAGTAACAGAAAATAATAAGAACTGAAAGAGGTTAGCAAATCTGTGGAATTAATACACTTGCCTTAGAAAGTAAAGGATGCTTTTTCAATAAACTAAATAAGATTTAAAGTTAAAAAAAAAAAAAAAAAAACAGGAACTTCAGCTCTTCCCTATTTTGAGTCATGAAAAAGAATTCAGTAGAAGAATATGTTAGAAGAATATATAATAATGTCCCAAAAGGTATGTGAATATTGAACCTGTAAGAATATCTGTGCCTCTGCATATAGAACTAACATAATTACTTTTTCGAATTTGTTACATGATAAATAGGATTCCAAGATTTGGTATAAAATAGGGTTTCCAAAAGTACTATATTTTAACTTTTGAATAGATTTTAAGAAAAAAAAACAAAACAAAACCATAATTTTGAATGGGATAGACACCTATACTGTGCTGAAAATCTCTGCACGTGTTGCCTCTTCATAAAAACCTGAACACATGCACAGCACTTACTGCCTAGAAATAGCAATAGGTGAGCGGTAGCTGCAAATCGCAAAAGAAACCATGCTACTACTACCAGGTGAACGTGAAGAGCTCCTCCTGCTCTTCAAAGCCCTTCTGGTGTTCCGAGTGGGCTCGAGATTCGGCAATAATTAGGCCAGAATGAGGTCACTACATCACGCATTTATTCAGGTGAAAGCACATAAAAGCAGCAAAGTGTGGATAACTACTCACGAGGCGATAGCTGCCGGCGGGATACTGGAACATCCTCTCGAGCTGGCAGATCGGAGGGAGAGAGTTGCTGACCGGCTCCTGCTGAGACAGCGTAGGCCTCAGAGTCAGGAGTTTCTCCTTCCCCCTCTCTCCTCACCGTCCTCTTTAAGCCCGGTGTATCCCGGCACACAGGGTCAGCACGACCCAGCAGGCAGGCCGGGGAGTGGACAAACTCCGCCTTCAGCTGTGCAACTCTCCCCGCTGGGTGCGCAGGCGCCTCTGCCCGTCGGGGGTCCCAGCCCTCAATTCGAGGGTCCTGCCTTCCTCCTCTTCTTCCTCATTTCTGGGCGTTTGACCTCCAAGGATAGTTTGGAGGACGTCTGCGGTTAAGTTGGCTGTGAGCCTGGCAGAGCGGCCGCCTTCAACTGGTTTTCAGAGGGGGCTGCCTGTGAACCAGGCTGAGCAGCTGCGTCAGTGCTCCTAGGCAGGCAAACATCTTCCCTCTCAAGGTCTGGCCTCTGCTTCCCACAGGAGATTTTTATGACTCTACAGATCATAGAAATTTCCATCTCCAATACATCTGGTCACAGGTTCCAGCAAAAGGGCATGCGTGGAATAACAAAACTCGACAGAGACCTGCCAACTAAAGAGGTGGTGAGTTGTTACTGCAACACTTCTGTAGCACATTGGTACGAATTGGTGTGTCTGAAGTTTGCCATTAGACACAGTACGAGAAGATTTATTGTCTTTAGCTGTTATGTAGGACACATCACTAAGTTATTCTTTGCAAAATTGCTTTTAAAAGAGCAAGTGTGGCATGATTTTTGTATAACTCTTAATAGATCTGTGCAAAAATAGATAATGCTGGCTTTTTCATACTTAGACTCGACAATAAGCAGTGCAATAAAAAAAAGCAGTGCAATACAGTACTTTTTTTTCAAAGGTTATTTGCATGCCACAGTCTGTAGGGAATGTAGAAATATTCTAAAAGAATTCAAAGACTGTTTCCCTCTCTCTCGTGGGTGAGAACCAGGGATCCTAAAACTGAGAAGGAAATGCTCCGGTGAGGATTCTGCCTTCTGAGATGCTCAGAATGGGTGTCCTTGGAAGACGCACTGGGCAGAAGATGACCTAGATGGCACCCACCTTCATTCAGCCTATCTGTGAGCTCTGTTGCTCTTAGGGACAGAGACAAATGCCAGACTGGCTGTGGAAGAGGCACTTGTAGCTGCCGCCTCTTCTTCCCTTTGGCCTCAGCACGAGCTGCCGACACAGTGGCTACATCTTAATGCCACGTTCTAGCTCAGTGTCTGTTCGTGGAGGAGACAGTTTGCGTCTTTCTGGTCTTCCCGCATACTCTCCTCCTCTCAGTTTGCCATGAGAATCACACAATGCAGTTTTGAGAAAGGAAATGCAAAAGCACATCCTGACATAGGCGCTGCTGATTCCAGTCAAAATGATGGTTAAATTGAGCTGTGCAGGAAAGGTGGCCTTTTCCACTTCCCCTGGAGTTTCTTAATCATGTATCAGACCAGAGATAATGTTCCAGAAGTGGCAACATTGAGTATTAGCTCAGGAGAGCAAAGTCTCATTTTTTTAGACATTTCCCGTAACAGTGGGTGTCTGCTGGGGCTAAGTCATTACCTTGTCTAGAGATTTAGCACATCCAGAGATGCCCCATACAGTAACTCCTTTAGCTTGCTGTCATCCCAGGAACGAGTAGACCTGACTTTCTACTATAACAGACGGGCTTGAAAGCAGCTCTGGACTGACTGTTGATTGATTTTGGTTGAGAGGTTGGAGAAATACCCTGGGAATGGAAACTTTCAACTAGTGAGATGAGGACTGCTAAGGACAAAGCAATGCACTTCAGCCAAAGACAAACAACAACAACAAAAAGACCCATCCAGAAAAAAAGAAATCACTTTCAGGGGAAGCAGACATGAGAATTTGGTGAAGGCATCACTGCTATCCAAGGGTTGCTGTGATGTTCCAGGACAACTTTAAAAACACGAATGGTTTCTGAGCTTATGTTTCCTGGAACAACTTGGAATGGGAAGGACAGCGAGAGCTTATGTGGGTAATGATGGGTAGTGGATTCTGCAGTGCCCTGCATGTGTATCAGCAAAGCTCCTGTAGAAAATCCATCGAAATAACTTCAGCAAATTATCAGGAAAACATCCTCTATTCGCTACTATTGTGAAGTTGTATGTTTCTTACTTAATGTTCTTTTCTTCTTTTTAGTTTGCACTTTTAATATCCATAATTCTTTTCCTTCTTTAGTAGACATCCTGCAGGCGTAATTTCTAGGATCCCTGGGAAGAAGGAACTGCTGCAGGGAACCAGCAAAACGATGTTTAGCCTTCAGAGACAGACTGGGGTTTTTAGGAGCTGCCGGTTTGCGCTTTGAAGGGCCAATGGCTAAGTTCTCAAGTACTGCTAGTCACTGTGATTTAGGCTTTCTAGGGCTGCCTGGATCTGTGTGCCTGTGTTATGAAAAAGCGCAAGCTGCAGAAAACAGCAGCTGTGACCGAGGCACAGAGCAATTAGAGCACAATGGGGTGGGGTTTTCGTTTTTCATTCAGCCTATGTATAACTTCATTACAAGAAGCAACAATTGAATTTTGGATAAAATGATCAGTTGAATCACCCTTAATTATTTCTGCTGCTGATTCCCACAGGAAAAAAAAAAAAAAAAAAAAAAAAAAAAAACTATCAAGCATAAAGAAATAATGCTTGGGATTCCATGCAGACCTTGTCACTCTTTGTCACAAATACTGTGCAAGGCCCAGAAAGCGAACAGGGTCTCGGTCAGACGATACTGTGATCAATAAGCTTTTCATTTCTCCATCCTTCTGCATCCTTCTCTCCCAAAGAGATCCTGAGGATGATAGCAGTGCTCCACAGTAGCTTCATGAGGCCATTCTTCCATGGATAACCAGATTATCAATTTCCAAAGGGTGGCACACTGGCTGTTCATCCCAAGCTGTGCAACACACAAGTGTCTAGACCAGCTGGGGATGACAGTAGTAAGTACCCACAGTGATCAGAACTGACTGCAGTACAATGGAGAAATGACTGTTTTTGTCAGACAACGAAATTGTGTCTGCTAAGGCTGAAAAAGGAATGGGGCTCCATGTAGGTGTAGAAAGTAAGGGATATGTGTTTAGCAGGGAAGACAGTCAGGTGTGGAAAGCCTGGCACACTTAGCTGGGCTCGCCACCGTGCTAGCAGGAGGCAGGACTTTCCCCAGTGTCCCCTCCTAAGCCTGACTGCTGGTGCCATTTGCACTCCAAGCTCGTTAGGTGTGCAGTAATGGAGCTGGTGAGTCCCAGCCTACAAGCAGCCACCTCAGTGCTGCTCAGGGCTATTTCTATGCCAGGTGTGTCCTGCTCAGATCCCCCCAGACTTTGTCTTCTCTATTGTACCTTTACCATCCATGCACTGCCTCCCCCATGCATCTGCAGCCCATCCCACTGCCACCTATTCTAAAAAACAAACAAAAAACAGGCCTTTATAGCACAGATATTCATTGAATCCATATGGAGAATTTCTACCACTGGGGCAGTTCAAATTCATCTCCATGCACCTTTTCTCACTGTGGTAATTACATGAGAAAGCTTTCTCCCAGACAAGCAATTTAAAAACAAATGTACTGTAATTTCTATGACTATTTCTTGGCTTAGCCTGGTTTAACAAAATGCTTTGTGGTCCAAGTAACCTGGTATTTTTCAAGAAATTGGTTGTGGAACATGCTGACCCCAGCAATATCTACTCACAAACATGACAAAGGTGTAACAGGCAGATGGACGCAATTTGGATGAGGGTATGGGGAAGTGTGTGGACAGAGCACACTCACCGCAAGCTACTAGCAGGAGCTCATGCTAATTTAGCACTGTTCTTTAAAGGGCAGTTGATTTATGTGTGCTGAACTGGGCTAAATTTGTATTGTTAGATGATCCAACAGTGGACAGACTTTTCTCAATTATCATAAAACTAGAGCCAGAACATCATTCAGAATAATTCAGAATAAACTCATTGATAACTATCACATTATTGCACTACCACAATCCTACTCAATGATTTGGTCAGTTATGTAGCAATTAATTTTAATATTTAATATTTTAATTATTATTTGTTGAAATATTTAATATTTAATTGATAATTAAATTTGCAAATGCTCTAAAACACCGGAAATACTTTCTTGCAAATATAAATATCAGGTATTACAACATGCACTGTTTGTTTATAGTTTATTATAGCTATATACAATGTGGAATTTATAGTAACATGGGTATCAGCTTAGTTTTGTAAGTATTTCAGATTAAAGTCTGAAGTGACACTATTTTGTTCTGTGCAGTTTGCACAGAACTATCCAAAAGGAAATGAAATAGGATGAATGAAATATGAATTATGCAGTTACCACCTCCAGGTGATCACTAATTTAAAATATCACACAGTAAGTATTTCACATAAAGTGACAGGACATGGTCTGTGTAGGTGGCGTCCTGCAAATAAATGTATAGTGTGCAAATCCAATTCACGTTTAAATCCAATTGTATGTTTGTTTTATAAGGACTCACTTAAAACACCATAAATAGCACCCAGCCACTTCTTCCAATAGGAGTGGCTGCCTCTCATTCCTTAAGAAATTGGCCACGCAGCCCTGCATGTCTGTAAATACAACCCCTCAACATATATGAGTAAGAATTAAGGATATAAACACTATAAGTAATAAGCCAGTAACATGCTGTAGTGTGCCCACAGTCTCCCAGTTAATACAATTTATCATAAAAACTAAGTGAGAAGCAACTTGGAAGAATTAATTCCAAATATGACTAGAGAAAATGCTCAGAGGAACTTCAGCCTTTCTTCCAACATGTAGACTACTCCAGCACAGCACAGACTGAGCAAGTCTTACCATGCACATTTGAAAACCAACAGCTGCCAAGAAGCAGAAAACTCCTCCTGTCTTTCTATAATGGATCTATTTGGCTATCTTCAAGCTAGATCGCTATCCACTACTTGGCTCAAGATAAATGAGTGCAAAAACTGCTCTTCCCACGCTCAGAACAGTCTATTTGCTGAACGGCTGGAGCTAATGGGAGCGGAGTACACTAATGTTTGTGCCTTGCTCTGCCTCTTTCTCTACCAATAAAAAAGCTCCGAACAGGTAAGATTTTTACTATTTTCTCTGGACCTCCCAGCATTCACTGTAGCAGCTCCAACTCACATCACCTGTTTCTAACAGATCCCTGCTACAAATATAAATTAGATGGGGGAAAAAATCTCACCAGCAAGCCCCAAACACCACTGCCATCGCTACCTCCTTGCACTGCAAGAAGCAACATTTCTTATTTTGCCTAAACTAGAAGAATACAGCCCCCAGCTCACAGGTTTATGAGGCTGCAGTTAAGAAGAGATAACCCCCCTCCTCTCTTAGGCAGATGCCACTTTTTCCTGTAATCCCTGGGCAGCATTTAGATATAAGTGTAATAAGCTCTTTAAAAACTGAAAGAATAAAACCATACCAACTTGAGTAATATTTGCTAGAATTTCTTCTGATCTCCTAGAAATAATTGAACATTACAACTCACTCCTCAAAGGCAACAGCTCGGTTTTCACTCCTTTTACTGCAGAGTGAATGCATTACAGAAATGGATTAAATTATTACTACACAGTTATCAACTACTCTCCTTTGATACTAATTTGTCTACCAATCAGATGCAGTGCTGCTACTATGTCTTCCTTTCGTGACTTAACACTGGGAATAGTTTAAGGAATGAAATAGGCTGGGTAGGACCATAATATTTATATTTACTTTTGGTGTGAAGTGAAAATATCTTTAACTTTTACATATCTTTTTATGCTCATGCCTAAAAAAATAGCATTAATTTTAAGCTTTATACCCACACCAATTAGGCCTAGAATGTAGTTGCTGAAGTTGCACCATACGGTATTTTCTCAAAATGGCAAATATTTTGGAATAGAGTTGTGTATTATGTACACATCAGGCTGCTTCATTATGTGAACCTCTGATAAGGCAACGTATCACAGACTAAAAGATGACTCAACTAGAGATACTCCAAAGCAACCACAAACACAGCAGGATAAGGCGGTTTTTGGGGATACGGGTCTCCTTAGGCCGATTACTGCAGTGCAGAAGAGGCCAGCGGTTTATAAACCTCCTTCGCCCGCACAATCAGAAACGGAGCAGTTAACCTTGTTCCCCACACAGATCGCAGTGTCTTCTTGAAGACTAGGACAGCCAAAAGGCTACATGGCTCCTTGCTTGGTCTCACCGAGCCGGTAAGCCCGCTGCAAGCCGCCGGTTTTCGGGGCCTGTTCCCGATCAAAGTCTTTTTGTCTCCTGCGCGACAAAAGCGGGAAGGACGCGGCGGGCGCTAAAGCCGCGGCTCTGCCAGGCCGCCTCGCTATGCGCGCGGCGGCCCCTTCCCAAGCGGCGGGCTCCGTGCGCACGATGGGGTAGATCCGCATTCCCCCCTCCCAGTGTCCCGGCCGCGGCGGCTCCTTGCTCTCCCCTCCCGCCGCAGCGCTGCCGTTAACGCCACCCAACCGCTGCAACTCCTTGCTCTCCCCTCCCGCCGCAGCGCTGCCGTTAACGGCCGTTAAGGCCACCCAACCGCGGCGACTCCTTGCTCTCCCCTCCCGCCGCAGCGTTGCCGTC
>JAWLRI010000643.1:33920-109228 GCA_034781795.1 Crypturellus tataupa
GGCCCGCTCCGCGCCTCCCGGCTCCGCTGCGCCGCCCGGCATGAACTAGCGGCCGCGGGGAGGGAGCGTGCGGCCGGCGCGGGCACCCAGCGCTCTCGCTGCGCGGCTCCGCGCGGCCTCGCCTGGAGCCGCGAGACACGGGCACAAAATGGCCAAGTCCGGAGGAGGAGGCGGCGGCGGCAGCGGGGGACTCACTTGGGTGGTAAGTTGTGGGGAGCGCTGTGCCTTCTTTTTCCCCTTATCCTTTTCCCTTGTCCTTTTTTCTTTTTTTACTATATTATTCCTTATTTCGCTGTACGTGTGGAAAGAGCGTGGGATCACCCTCAAGCGAGGAGGGTGAAGGCGGTGGATGTGAGGGGGGCAGCTCACAGGGCCCCTCGGAGATGGCCCGGGGTTGTGGTGGAGGCTGCGGCCTGGGGGGCTCGGCGGGGCTCCGGCCCCTATAAAGGTGGCTCAAGGGGAAGTGGGTGCTGGGAAGGGGCCTAAACGTGTCCAGCACCGAAGCCGCTCGGGGTGTTCTGGGGAGCAACTGTCCTGCACAAGGAGGTGTGGGGTGGCTGTCACCCCGTGGGTGTCACAGCTGCTGCTGCTTGCCGCTGGGGCAAAACTAAGACTTTGCTGTTACCGCAGGGGTTATGTGTTGGTCCCAGCTGCCTGAAAAGACAAAAGCTGAAGCTCCTAAGTTTAGAGGTGGGTGGTGAGGAGTTTTACAGAGGTATTTATGGGATAACTTCATTAGCTCTCAAAAGTTTTGCCTCTGTGGTGTATTTGGGAAGTTCCTTGTTGCTTTTTTGTGGGTTGGTCAGAAGTGATAAGATGCGAGTGCATGAAGGTGGTAACTGATTCCAGAGCTGGTTGAGTCACTTTGAGTGGTTTTAAAGTCCTTGGAGAGCATCAGCCTCGGTGGGTGTTGTTGAGGGATGCTGTGCTCGTCTCCAGTAATAGTGGATGCTCTCCAGTCTGGGGACGACCTCGGGAATGAGGAGCAAAGATCACGTGAAGAGATCTGGTTCAGTGAATAAATTGCTTCTCTATCTCCTGTGCTGGATATAGTTCAAGGTAGGGTGACTTGTTTAACATGGTTAACCAGCAAAGTGGGAGCATCTTGGAGGATGGTGAGGTAGCAGCAGCTTTAATCCCATGCATGTGCTTTATGGAGTTAGGAACTTTAATAAAGTCTCATTAAAGAGGATAATGGTGAACTTCTTAAGTTGTGGTTTTTTACATTTTTGAGTTGCTCCAAAGAGTTGTGATTACCATTGAGATGAATAAATCCTGTATATTCTGATGGTGGAGTTTTATTATAGCTGTAATTATTGCATTCTATGTTAGTAAATCCCCTTTTCATTAAAAGGAGCTGGAAGCTTGAACGGGAAAGTGATAAAGTTCTGAGTGTGCCACCTGAAGTTAGACAGTTTATATATGGAAACAATGTAAATAGAGAAGTGAAAATAATTGTCCTTTCCTCTCTGTAGTGCTCTGTGATTTTTATCAACAAGAGTTATGGTCTTGGAATAGCTCTTCAGAATTAAGTTTTTTACAGGCTAGGTTCGACCCAGTAATTGAAAGCTTTACAGCTCGTACGGAAAACTGCAGAATGAAATACGAAAATCCTTGAGTAGGCACTTTTAATGGAACTTGTTCTCAAATGTAGTTCGGGAATGAAAGTTTGGTGAGTCAACAGTTTCCTACAACTGGAAGCAATCTGACTCTTCATTCTGTAAAAGCAGAAAAGATTGATGTATTTTTCTCATTTCAGAATACTTGTAGAGAAACAACTCGAATTTAGTTAAACTTGACTTTTCACCATGTTTGGGTGATGTTTTGGGATGTGTTTGTCTTTTGAATGCTGACAGTTCTGGGCAACCCTGAACACACGCTTATTCAGTGGCAGCTATAGCTCACTGAAATATAGAAGACCCATGTTATTGTGGTGCTAAGGTGGATGGGGTAGCAGATAGAAAGGAGCTTAGTGAGCTGGGCTAAAAAGACTGTTGGTCTGGGTGATGGTTCATGAATAGATCCATTACACTGGCCTTAGGGATGCAAAGTGTACAGGCAGTGACAGTGATGGTTTCAGCTTTCTGGTTTTAATCTGCTTGCCCTCTGTCTGTTGGATACATAAGTACTTGATCTTTGGTTACAGACTTGTTTTGAAACTATTTTTAATTTTTTTTAGACTGCTCATTAGTATGAAAAAATGATGGATTTTTTTTTTTTTTTGATGATGATATGAGTTAAACATTTCAAGGGTAACAGAAATAAGTCCAATTTGAAAGATGGGGAAACGTTTAAAGAGAGCTGTGGTATTAATTTATGCTCTAAACTACCACATTTTATAGATGTAATTTGGTGCTCATGTCTTACTAAAGAACCTTTATAATTTATATTTTGGATATGACTTTAAATAGCATTTTTATTGGTAGCTTCCACTAAATAGGAAGAATAATTTACAAATTTAAAAGAGGAAAGGTATTCCATAGCACACGAAGCTTATCTTAAAGTGGATTTCATGCTGAAAAAGTCATATGTACATCTGGTTATACCTACTTTTACTTTTCGAAGCAAGATATTAATGAATGCTTACAGAAAAAAACAAATTACCTGTGTTTTCAGTTAACCTTTATGGAACTGTGGAACTTCTTTCAGGCTTCTAATGTAACAGAACTAGCAAAGGTTGGGTGATAAGTAGGGATAACTATCAGTTGACTGGGAAGCATGAGAGAATAAATATTTAAAAATGTTTATTAGGAAGATCGTATCATAGTGTAACTGAAAATAAGTCACAATAAACTAATGTACAAAGTGTAGTGTTTGCAGTTTTTTTTTTTTCCTTTCCCCTGTCTAACTTAACTCTTTTGAGTCAAAACCCGGTTTCCACTGCTTCAATAATTTTGTAGTAGTTGGTAAAAGGTGAAATCTTGACAAAAAGAATGCTTATTTTTCTACTTTCCACAGATCACCTACAAATGTTATTATTTATATTATAAGTTAATTTCCAAAGTATGGACTCATAACTAGAGAAGCTGCCATACTAAAGAAGCATAATGACAGTTTTTAATGTTAGGGAAAAAAAAAAAACTTGTTTTGAAAGGCAAGAATGACTTTTGTTCAGCCTTTAGTTCTTTAAGGACTACTGAAAACAAGCTGTCATAATAATACATTAATAGTCTGTGTGTATGCTTGTATATACACTGTATATATGTGTGTGTGTGTGTATACATATATATATATATATATATATATATATATATATCCATGGTGTAGTGGAAAGTGAAGTTTGTACCTTTGAAGTAATGCTGTGAAGAGTGTTAATTCTTAATGCTGTGGGTAATGCCCATGAAGCTATGGAAGAATGTTTGCACCATCATTACTTGTGTTCATGTTTTCCAGGTTTTCTCTTCAACTTGAAGTGCTACATATGTTTTATAAATGAAAGTTGAAACTCCTGAAAATACCTGAAGACTTTTAACATGATTGCTATTCTGTAGTACTTCAGTGAAAGAGTTAGCCCTCGGATCTAGGAAGTGTTAGCTTAATGTGAAATATGTCATGCATTATCTCTTTTTTTATTATTATTATTATTTCTTGTGCAATTCTTGAATAGAGTATATAGGTAAATGGAAGTAATGTGTATATTTGTGCAAGAGCAGACAGGATCATGTATTTTTGAGGTAATATTCTAGCTGTATACTGGTCACTGAAAAGACAGCAAACTATTCAACAAGTAGGATTGAACTATTAATGCCTCTTGGCAGTTTCTAAGTTTACCTTGAAAGTGACTTTCAGCTTAAAACCAATAGTATGTAGTAGAGCAGACAACACTATAGACTCAAAAAATTGTTAAAGGAACTTTGTCTTTATGTTATCAGTTTATTTGAAAACAAATAGCTTGGACTGTAATAAAGGGGTAGCTTTCGTTTTTACTTGATTATTAGTAATTTGTTTTGTTTGAAGATAATTAAAATAAACCTTTCTTTTATACAACTAACAACCAGTGATATCCATAGACCTAAATAACTCACTTTGCACTGTGTGTTTTCTGACTTTCTGAATAGTCTGTTCTATCTTAAATCTGCATATGTTCTCCCTTGTCCCAAGTGTATGCCCACATTGCTATTTTCTCAGCTTCATCCATTATTCTAATTTGGGAGCAGGACTTCTTGTGGAGGGACAGGACAGGATTCCTTCTGCTGTCAACCTACTACCTGGAGGAACTGTGTCAGTATGATTGGGTACCTGAGTGTATTATTGTTTATGGTATGGAGCTACTAGAATGAGGCTGGTGAAGGGCTTGCAAGGTGGTTAAAAGACAAGAGCGTCCTTTACACGAGGAAAGACTGAGAGGTGGGACTGCTCATCCTGAGGAGCAGAAGGCTTGGAGAGGGATGAAGAAAGGGAAGAAATGTTAGCAATGCACATAAATATCTCATGAGTGAGTGTAAAGATGGAGCCGAGCTCTTCTCAGTGGTGCCCAGTTGACAGAGAGCACAAGTTGAATTTGTGTCTGAAGATAAGAAAATATCTCTTTACTGTGAGAGTAACAGAGTGTTTGAACAAAATGCCTGGAGAGGCTATGGAGTCTCCATCCTTGGAGGTGTTTAGAAGTCTGGGCAGTGTGGTGTGGATGACCCTGCTTGAACAGGGGGATTGAACAGGTAGATTCCTCCAGAGGTCCCTTCTAATCCCAGCTGTCCTGTGGGGTATGACTGGATGTGAATCCAGTCACACAGACTGGAAGAGTTGAGCCTGGTTAGCATCCTGTCTTAGAGGTGAACCAAGTACACATGGTTCTTCTCAACTTCATCAAAAGGCAGAGTTTGTGACTGTAGCTCCTACTCCTGAATTGTCAAGACTTCCCTTGGCTATGTGGTCCCAGGTGAAAGCTTAGAATTATCTTTCTGTTCTTTCTGTTTCTATCTGGATTGGGCCTTCAGCTGTTCCCTCCTAGCTGAAGATAAGTCTAAAAGACAAGTTGTGAAGAGAATATGCTGTTAGTTACTTTCTTATCTTTCCTATAATATACTGTGGTGTCTACAGGGGGGGAAAAGGGCAGTGTTGCTCTTGAGAATTTTTTCAGTGTTTCTGCCTTTTTATAAGAACCTTTTTTTTTCTTTGTTACTGTGTTGGACAAGAGAAAAAGTGCTTTTTTGTTTTGATATGTGCTGTGCAATCAAAGGGAGGTCTGATATGACAGATGTTCAAGTGTACTGCTATTTACTTTCATTATGTATAATACAATTTACAGATTTGGGATCTACATAACCTCTCAAAAATTGAAAGAAAGCTGCATTCCCGTCTACCCGTTGAACTTCTGTTTCTGTTCTGCTTGATGAGTAACAAGTTGCATTGCAAAGATACCTTAACCCTTCTGCATATCCTGTCTTTATAGGAAAGCATCTGTGCTGTGATTTGGTCGGTTGGACACTGTTGTTTTGAAGAAGGGATTCGTTAGATGTTCTAGCTTGCCTGCCAGAAAGGAAGTTGTCACCTCTCCTCTCTACCACAATACAGTGAGCAGGACTCACTGGATGGAGTGACCAAACCAAACTTTTCTGGTTTGGTCTAGTTTTGTGCTTGTTAGAGAGCCGAATAATGCAGGGTCGGAGAAGTAACAGAGATGACACTAGGCAAAGGCTGGGTGATGGAAGGGAATCAGGGCCACTTCTTTGTGACTGCAACCGAGCCAGGCTTGCAGTGTAATAATGTGAAGCCTCATTGTGAGTGCTCTGATCTGGAAGAAAATTTACTGTTGTTAGGTGAAAGAGTGCTGAAGCTGGAGGAAGATTTCCATAGTCCTCATTGCATAGAAGTGAGAACTAAATTGTAATGAGCTCCAGGAAAGAACATATGTCTTTTTTTTCTTTTTGGAGGAAATTGGTGCACAGTGCATGGAGGATTATTTGAAATTTGGGGCAGCTGTGTTCATGTATGTGTCCTTTTTGAATTTGTCTAGCTTTGTGTGTACCTATACTTTCCATGCTAACTGTTCTGTATTCAAGGTAAACTAAGAAATTACTTTGAGCAGGTAAGCAATATTTCAAAAAAAAATTGGGTAGCCTAAAGTAGGCAGCTTAGGTCTAGGGAGAAAAAAGCATGATTTAGTGCTCGTGTCCTATATTCATGGACTTTGTTAATTTTCAGAAGTGGTTTTCTGCCATGTGTGTAAATCTTCTGTGTCTATATGCATGTTCAAATACATGTTTCTAATTAAAAGCAACAATTGCCATTCGTAACTTGTGAATGTGAATAATTCCTGGAAATGTTTTTTACAATATTGAAATGGTTGGTTTTGTTGTTGTCATTCTGAAGATTTTGGGGGATCCTCTGTCATTTTCATTCCATTTTCTGAATGCTGTCACTGCTGTAAATAAGTGTCACTGTTTCAAATTTCAAGGGAGGAAAGTGTAAGCTCCTGAAATGATAGCCCTTTCTGCTTTAAGGTTTCTCTGATGGAATTTACTTAAGAAACGAAAAGTCATTGTAAAGGGGGAGGATATGGAAATGAAAACTGGTATTCGGAAAGCCTAAATTTCCTCAGCATGCATCATTTAAAACAATAAAGTTTTTACCCCAAAAGAAAAAAAAAAAATTGCTCTGTATAGGTGGTATGAAAGCTTTCATAAGCAGACTGAGGGGGAAGAAACTGTCATGTTCTAAACACAGGTAATGGTGCAAAGAAGCCTACTCATGTGCTTGGAGAATTAATGGCTCTCCCTCAAGTACAAATAAGTGAAGCCAAAGTATTTTGGAAGAATGTACTTCAATATATATATTGAACTTAAATTCTGAATTGAATACTAAGACATATAAAATGCTTTAAAATAACTTCAAAAATAAATAGAAGTATTCTGATTCAAATGTAATTGGGGATCCCTCCCAGTCTTCAAAAAACATCTTCAACTGTGATGAACTGGCGGTATGTGTGCTTCACTGGGGACATTGCAAGTTAGCTATGCAGGCTTTTGGGTGAAGATGCAAATGAATAGTCCGTTTTACATCTGTTCCCCTAATCGTGTGCTAATGATGATGCATAAAAACAACCATGATAAGGTGTGTGGAGACAAAATAGCCTCTTTTTATTAGACTGGCTGATGTAGTTGGAGGGGAGCTGGTGTCAGACATCCCAGTGCTTGCAACTGTTGCAACTCTGTGCCTGTGTGCACAGAGGAAGTATTTTCTTTCGTACATAAGCTGGTGACACCGTCTTAAAGTTGTTTCACCACCATTACACTATGGTATATTCATGCAATGTTTGCCATACTAGGCCACAGTCTTGGAGTAAAATGAAACTTGCTGCAAGAAGATAGGTGGTTACCCTTTTCTTGTCATGAGACAGACCTAGGAGGGGATTCCTCCTAAACTCACAAATAGAACAATGTATAAGACCATGCAAAATGCAGCTGGGACAAGTTCCCTCTCTAGGATTGCTGGGCAGGTGAAGCAGGTAGCCAAATATTTATGGGAAGGCAAGCATGGAGTTGTACCTTTTTAATGTCAGCTCTTCCTGACACTAGTTAAATCTTTTAGAAAACTCATGTAGATGTTTCTCTCTTTGCTAGTTGAGTGATAAGCATCCAGTGTCAGGTAGCAGAAAGATAATAAAAATGCTGAACACTTTAAAAATACTCGGAAATATATTCAAGATTATTTTATGACAGCCTTTTATGTTGTGTCTCTTATAGAAGGTGAATAATTCTGCCTGTCAAGAGGAAATTCCTAAACTGCAAATTAAAGGGCAGAATTTTGATGGTCTTTATAACAGTCAAAATTCTTAGCAATCCTGAAAGATGTTTTGTAGTATCTTCCATAGGAATATGTTGTGGGAGGATGACTAACTGAAGAGGGAGAAAAAGGCAGAATGAGGTTCCTTCTGTTCGTGGTCAGTACAATTCCTTTGAAATGGTACTCTGGATTTTTTACATATTGCTATCTGTGTTTGTGTTGGGAAGGATGATATATCTTTTGGTATATCTCTATTCCCATTCCATTTGGTGTTGGATGCCAATCAGTAAGAGCTGAAAAACTAACCTGTTTTGTTGAGTCTATGTTCTCTTGCAGCATGCATGCCTTCAGTATTTTGGATTTTTTTTGAAAACCTGAAACATTTTCTTCAGCCAGCTTATTAACCTGAAAAAAAAGTCAGTGGAATAAAAAAGATCTTGCTGTGGAATATGTGTTCAGCTTGACTCTAAGGCACTTAAGACCTAGACGGAAAAAGAGATGAAGCATCAGACTATTCAAGCACAGTGTTGATCTTTATGAAGTAGCATTGAGCTCTAGGGGGGCTAGATCATGATGCAGCTGTAGGAGTGCGACTAATATATGAAATCTTTGAAAGCTGTTCAGACTGAAGGTTAGATCTATCAGCTTACCTTTTCCTTTTAAAATAATCTCTGCAATTGAAAAATTTCAATATACTGGAGAGTAGAAGAATACTTTCTCAACCACCAAGAAAGTTGGTAATTTATACCAGAAATTCCATTGCTTCAGAATTAGTTGAGCAGCTACAACCTCCAAGTTTGATGTTAGGCTCACCCAAGGCTTGTGGTACAAAGATATCCAGATGAGAATTTTATCACAGTGGAAAAATGCATTACAAAAGTAAAGAATAAAAAACTTGGAACGAGGCTGGCAGTAATTCAACTGTACTGAGCAGTTAAGTGCATCTTTCTGCACAGGTTGATCATGCTGAGCAGTGGAAAAGAAGGTCCTGAAGCACGAGATGACTTTAGGGGGTTGTGGTAGCCCTTTGCCATGTGCCTGCCAACCAGCTTGTGTTTAGCAAATCGTTTGTGACCTTTGCGTTGCCAGTCCTCTCAGGGCATGCTGCAGTGATATATAGGATCTTTGTGGAAGATGCAAGGAAATCTAGGATCTTTCCCTCTTATAGGAATATATAGGTAGTAACACTTGTATGGTGTAGCTATAAAGGTAATGGGAAGAGGGGCTATTCCAAGCTACCTAGGATTATACTGGAAAGAATTTCTTGTTGCAGATCTGTGAGCGCTGGAGCTCTGTGGGAAGTGTAACCAGAAGAGTAATGGCTGGCTCTCCTGGTAACTGCACGTTACATATGTCACATGCATTTTAACATTGGTGTTTTCTGTGTACTGAGATGTACAAGCTACAGTCTGCTTTGGAAATGTGTAAGCAACATTGTCACTCTTTAAACTTGTTATTTTGTTTAAACTTGTGAAACTGCAACTCAAATCTCTAGCAAGTGGAAATGTGGGCCAATAAAAGTGTTAAGATGAGAATAGTCTTTAAAGGTTATTGGGCTAAAACTTAGTCTGAGCATTTGCCCAATAAAATTCCATTCAGTCTATTCTCAGAACTGTTTTTGTCAGACCTGCTTTGTTTTTTTTTTTTTTTTTTTTTTTTTCTTCTGTGGTTGTATGACAGAGATAAGTGGAACAGAGTCCATGTGGTCATGAAGAGTTAATGTGCGTAGGCCGAGTGAGGTCCCGCAGCTCTGAGAAGCTCTGCTCAGCCTTGCAGTGGCATCCAGATGGGCACATGGTGTCCAACTCTACGTAAAATAGGTGATTTTTATATTGCCCGTACATTGACAAAATCACTATCCAAAAGCAGGAGATATTTCCTCTAAGAGATTGCAACCTGAAACCTTGAAACTGACAAATGAATACTGGAATGATCAATGACAAGAATCATTAAAATGGTTTTGGTGGGTCATTATAATGCTTAAAAATGTGTTACTTGGTGAAACTACCTTTAAAAGCCAACAATAAATGGTTAAAAAAAATACAGGTGGAAGAGGTTGGAAGAACATAGGTATATATTTTCACGTCGGGCACACGGTAGTATACAAAACCTTTAGGGTTTTTAATTGTTTGCTTCTGTTTTTGTTTGAGCAGCAATTCTTTGAAGGTTAATAATCTTAACTCAAGCGCCTTCTAATAGCAAATAAAATGTGAATTAACCATTGCTTATTTTCCAAGTCCATTGGATGACCCTCAGTGCCTTTAAAATTAGTATAGACTTTTTTATTAGTATTATTTTTTATTTTTATTTTAAAGTCATTTCCTTAGCAGCACATATGTATTTTTTAAAAATATTTAAAATAATGTATGTAATTTTCTGGATAGAACCAGTTATAGTGAACATATCTATCTACATAAAAATGATGTTCTTCACACTTCAGGTATTTCATGGAGGATGCAATAAAGAGTCACTTCCCACTAATGGTATGCTGTGATCTATGCAAATTTCCTGTGATAACAGGAAACTTACTTCTCTGTGTTTATGTCTTGGCAGGAGAGCCAGACCATTTGTTAAGCACAGCAGGAGAGTGGTATCTTTTGAACCCCCCTCTGGTTTTATTTTCATAGTGGAAGGTATTCTCAGTCAGAATTTTCTTGGGCAAAATTGCAAGTTGTTCAGGTAACAATTTTAGTCTTCCCCCTGCCCAGGCAGGGAGAAGGTGGTAGGATTTAATTTGGAATGCCAGGCTACAGTCAAGTGTATGTTGCTGATAACTTACACGCTGACTTAGTAGATCTAGTTTATCCCTAGGTTCTTTTACTTAATTAATCTTTCTAGGCTTTACAGCTTGATTACATTATCGCACTAACTGTACTCATTCTACCTTTTATTTAAGGGAATGTGGGACACTGCCATGTGCATTTCTAAGTTCTTATGTCCTAGGTCTGCATTTGTCCCAGACATTTTCAGGACTACCATCCTGGCAGTTACCTGGCTGTAGTAGTTGTGAAAGTTTAGGCAGAAAGATGCAAAGCCAAAGGGAAAATCTGACCTTGTTGGTCACCCATAACGTCCTCTGTGCTCATCTCTAGATATCTTCCAGTGTAGGGCAGGTGCTCTTCTTTGCCACCTAGCAGAAAAAGGGGAGGTGTGTTTGAAATAGCTTTTTTGCCTCCTCAAGCTGCTTTGTGTTGTCTTAAGTCTCTGTTTGGAAGATTGTCATGGCCTGGAAGGCCAGGTGTTTTTGCTATGGAGTGATATATTCTCTCCATCGAATGCAATACGTTAAAGGAACCTCTCTGTCTAGTGCAGTAGGAGTAATAGTCTAGTTCTTACCTTGTTTTTTCTTCTACTTCAAATCTTTCAGGGTCTCAGTCTAATTTCACTTTTTTTTTTTTTTTTTTTCCTTCTTCCCTGAGCACAGTCATTAGAACACACACCGGAAAGGCAAAAACCACATCAACTGCTCCTCCTCAACCTCAAGTCGTATTGTACTTTAAATGAGGAATAAAGAATAACTAGGCAGACTTTTCTTTTTTGTCCCCTTACAGAGTGTGGAGAGGGGAAAAATGGACTAATATGGGAATAAACCAATATTCTCAGTTGGGGAAAAAATGTTTTCTGTGATTTTTCAACATATATTTTTCATCAGTGTGGACTTCAATTGCATAAAGAAAATTCTGCTTAAAAGTAAAGCATGACACTAAAGAGATGTAACCCAGTTATGGCAACATCAAAACTGATGATAAAACTATGCTCATCTTTGTTCTGGAAACACATTATTTCCCTCCATCTAGAAACTGAGCATAGGAATAGCTTTTCTTTGAGGCTGCAGAACCGACCAGTTCAAACATGTGTCTTTTGAGCTAACTTGAAGAGCAACTATTGCAGCACAAGTAACCAAACTCAGCGTGGTGACTCAATGTCATTTCAAAACATAAAGGCCATGTGACCCTCCCCTGCCTTTTTTTTTTTTTTTTTTTGTACAGCCCAGAAAGGCAATAAAAATGCATGACAACATGCAGTTTCCATGCATTTTCTGTTGCATGCAGAAATTTGAAGGGAATATTGTAAGAAGAAAAAAATTTGCAAGATGTAAAGGAAGATGCTGTCAAAACTAAGTATGTGAATTCTGAGGTTCAAAGTAGACAGTGAATGTTCTACTGATGGCTAGTTTAAAGGCTAACTAAGTTCTGACCCTGAGAAGACAGCAGGGAAGAATGACTATAGCATGGAAACACTACTAGATAAATTCATAGAGAAAAATTACTCTGAAACCGAGACTCCTTTTCTGCTATTAAATACTCCATTTCTCAAGTAAAGCTAGTCTATTTTGGGCAGATTAAAAGGGAAAGGTTTAATGTGTATAGATGTTTGTTGTTTGAGGACAAAACTTGCAAAAAAATCATAGTGGGGAAAACAGTCACTGTAATAAAAAGGTGCTGATGATAATGTACACCATGAGTTTTTGATGTAGTAACCGGAGCACCATGGGCTATTGACGCAGAATGAAAAGGCTTTCCCTTAGTGTTACTGCACTGTGTTGGGCAGAGTCTAACATGCTAGCGGCATTTGAAGTTATGATATGAAGAGTAACTGCGGGCCTATAATGAAAGATCCACCGTGCAAAGTGCTACAGCATCTGAACTACTTGAGGATGGTCATCTTGTTGATTAAATATATTTGGAGATAATGCCTTTGATCCAGATATTTCCATGATTTCTTTGCTATCACCGTGGCGGCTGGCTCAAAGACGATCAAGAATCTTCAAAATTTCATATGCATAACAGGAGTGTTGGGCAAGTCAAATACCATGACTAAAAGCATCTTAAAGTGGCCATATTAGGATTTCAGCTGAAAGAATAAGAATGAAAATTGGATAATACTTTTTAAAAAGTGATTTATTGTGAAGCAGAAGACTTAAATCCCTTATCATACATGATTATGATACATGAGGTTTTGTCATGAAACAACAGCTGGTGCCATTTAGGGAAGTGTGATTAGAACTCCAGTAATACCATTATCTTCTATATGGGAGAGAATACAAAAAACTTCTTGAAACAATGTCAGAATATGCACGAAAACACTCACTGTTACAGCACTATCAAGATTGGAGTGTAGTGCTTGCTCAGCTTAAAAATAAGACTTTTTGTTTTACTTGCTTTCATTTTGAGTAGCAAAGCCTCAGCAGATGAAAACATTGTGGGAGGGTTTTTTGTTTTCTTTTAAGAGGAAGTCATGAGGGGAAGACCATTGAGGATGTTTGTGTCCCTAGATCCATATCATTGTCAGGTGATCAAAGTGTGATGACATTTAGGAAATTCAAAGTGAACTCCAGGAATGCTCATGCAGAATGGAGACACAAGGATTTGGAGCTGATCTTCTGTTTTGGAGCGCAGCACAGTCCATCAGACCTGAGACTTTGCAGTTCTTCAAGCTTATGGTACTTGCATCCTTGCATAGCTGCTTTATGTTTTGACTTTTGTTTACATGCTATATTTCAATAGTATAAAATGGTAAATAAATTCTGAATATTTATGGATATCTTTGCATACAGTTGACCCATGCACTCTCTCCTTACTGCTCTCAGAAATTGTAACTTAGTGTTTAAGTAGAGTGCAGGGGAAAGACGTTTGTGTTGTGTTAGTAAAAACTGTAGAATTAAAGGCTTGTGAAACTACCTTTCCTTTTCCTGTGGGTGGAGAGTGTGGTTTTATTGTTATTATTATTATTTGTAATAATCTCTGGCTCTGAGGAAAAAATACATTGTGTGCTGTGTGTGTGTCTTCTCCCTCCCTTCCCCCATCAGTCATACATAACTGTGTTTTAACTAGCTCTGTTATAAAACAGACCAAAGCGGGTCCTTAATGCTATCTCTACCTCTGTGCATGGCAAATGAAGCACTGGCTAATGCCAGCTGCTTGTTGTGTCCACAGCAAAAACCTCTTGAGGTGCAAGAATGTAGCTGGTAGGAGAACTGGCTGACTACATGAGGGGAGAGCAGTGGCCGTTCTCCAGCTTGACTACAAGAACATTTTTGGCACGGTCTCTTGTACCATCCTCACAGACAAGCTCAGGAAGTGCAGACTTGATAAGAGAGCAGGGAGGTGGGTTCAGAAGTGGCTGAAGGGCAGAGCTCAGAGAGTTGTGATCAGTGGCACAAAGTCAGTTCTTTGAGTCCATTCCCCGGGTATCAGGGAGTGGGGTGAAGGGGCTGAGTGCACGCTCCCTCGCCCAGCTTGCAGCGGGGTGGCTGATGCACCAGCACAACCGCACAGGAGGGCTGAGGAGCTGGACAGAGGAACCTCATGAAGTTCAACACGTGGAAGTGTGGAGACCTGTGTTGAGAGAGGAATAATCCCAAGCACCACAGCCTGGGGCTTGATCTGCTGGAAAGCAGCTCTCTAGAGGAGGACCTGCATGTCCTGGTGAACCACAGCCTGCTGTGAGCCAGCAGTGTGCTCTTGACACCACTGGCCTTCTGGGCTACCTGGGGCCCATTAGGAAGAGCGGTGCCAGCAGGTCAGGGGAGGTGATTCCCTTGTGCACACTCACACTCTCAACCATAGTGAGGCCTAATCCGGAGTGAACATGAAGCTGCTGTAGTAAATCCAGCACAGGGCAGCTAAGGGATAGTTAGGAGACTGCAGCTTCTCTTGTATGAGAAAGGCTGAGAGATCTGGGACTCTTGGCCTGGAGCAGAAACTGAGGCTCTTGGCCTGGAGCAGAAGACTCAGCAGGGATCTTACCAATGTGTGTAAGTATTTAAGGAAGGTTGTGAAGAGGATGGGGCCTGACTCTTCAGTGGTGCCCAGCAATAGGATGAGAGACAGTGCGCATAAATGAAAGACAGGAAATTCCATCTGAAATGAGGGAAAACATCTTTACTGTGAGAATGACACTGATAAGTACTGGAACAAACTACCCAGAGAGGTTGTGGAGACTGCAGCCTTGGAAATGTTCAGAAGCTGTCCGAATCTTGGGATAGGGTCTTGGGCAATGTGCTCTAGATTACCCCACTTGAGTGGGGCGATTGGCTTAGATAATTTCTAGAGGTCCATTCCAACCTCAGTCCTTCTGCGTGTCTGTAAACAGAAGACTTGCACTCGAACAAGATTTTAGAAAACTTTTACCTACCTGTTTTATGGGTTGCCTTCCCCCTTACTTTTGCTTCCTCAAATTCTTAATTTCACAAATCTAAGAAGTACTCCCCCTGTTTTCTTCCATAATCATGGCTGTATTAATGTTTATAGAAATGAGAAAGGTAATTGGTGGTCCCCTGAGAAAAAGTGAACACAGTAAAGCTATAGAACCAATAAATAATAGCCTGAGCTAAAAATGATTCCTACCAGCTATGAGATCTTCTCTCAGAAGACTGATAGGTCACAAATGTGAAAAAACAAGTAAGGTCAGAAAGCTTTTAAATATATATAAAAATAGTGAATCTCACTGAAGTAGTTCTGTGAATAAGTTCTAGGCTTCCAATGAAATTAAGTTCACATTGCAATTACTGGCACTGCTTCTGTAGTAACTATCCCGTTCCTCCTCGTATATCTGAATATCTCTGATGAACAGCATGAATCTGTTTTCAGAAGGTCTTATTGGTTTTATTCTTGCTCTTCCTTTGTGGGGGAGTACATTGTGACTTAAGACCAAATTATGGTGTGCGGAGATCAAATGGACTGAGATACCAAACTTTAATCACAGATATGTTCAGTTTTACAAATTACATGCTCTTCCTTTGCTGTTGGAGAGATGCTGTAGTCCAGAAAATGGTTTGGATCAAGTTGGGTGGATTAGTGCAGTGGTTCCAGGTGTGCTGGATGAAATGATGGTCCAGGGTACTCTGGTCCCCTGGGTTCTCTCCCTGTGTGACTCTAGACATTGTTAGTTGTAGGATGAGTACAGAATAGTGAGTTCTTGTTTGTTTGTTTGTTTTTTAAATGTACTTGGTGTTTAACAATTGCTGTCACTGTTATTGCTGCTCACAATCTGCTTTCTCAAGAGATTTGCCTAGTATGTATTTGGTAGTGTTTCCATAAATATACTGGAAAAATGTCTCCAGTGGAGATCTCCAAGCCCAGAAGGTTACTTCCTCTACCTCCTAAGAGCAAAAAGAGCATCAAAGCTTAAATACAGGTTGGAGTAGACAAACTGGAATAATAACACATCTGTGTTCACTGTATGTTATAGGCTGATGTCTGGTCTCTTGGATGAAGTTGTTAGGGCAAGTCTGGTATCCTCTATTCTGTGTGTGTACTTGTTACTACATGCTAGTTTATGCTGTCTAGCTCAAAAGTATGCAGGGTGACTAAATTAATCTAGGATTAGAGTTTAGCATATATCTGCTGTATGCATAGGCTTACTGAGAACAGCTAAATGGACATAAAATATTTACTTGAGTGGCAAGTGGCTTTTGTTGTCATTATTTGTCTGTTGATGGTTTTTACTGTTTATGTAACATTTACTTCAAAGTTACTGAACTTAGTGCAAGAGAAGAAGGTGGTGGTGACACAGTTCATCTTCCTTTTATGTCTTCTGGCCAGGCAAAATTATAAGTTAAAAGCTATGTTTATTGATGCTTTTAGAAGAATTCTAATTTACATGTAAGAAAGAGTGTTATAAAATAAATGTCATGTTCAGCTCCTTGGTAAATGCACCCTTACTGTTTCAGAATGGGGCTTTTTGAGATTCAATTACTCTTAGAAATTTTAACTTTTCATTTTATATGGTTTTTGTTCAATGGGATGGAGATGTTAATGTGATCAGGAAAAATTTGAAAGATGTCCCAAGTTACTAAATCCTTGTACCTTTCCCTGAAAGTGGATTACAGTTTTCTTAAGGGAAATAAAATACTGTGCGTTCCTCCAGCCAAATACTGTTCCTCATCTCCAGCCATGTTTTCCGTTGAAATTGAAGACTCATTCTGACACTAACCTTTATGTTTATTCTTATATTCATTGGCTTGTTTCATAATAAAGCTGGGATTGCATTAGGTTTAATTACTTCAATAAAATGAGTAGAAGATGTAAATTATAGATGGTGGATCCTAGGCAAAAAAACAGGGGGATACATTACTATGTTGCTTAAGTTTTGTTGAGTGAAAATCAGATTGTCCAAACTAAAATATGAAAGTATTGTCCTTGTTCAGAATGGTATTCACTGGATAGGAATCAGATGTTTAAGCACAAAATGGATGTTACCAGTACTTAACCTGAGGAGGAGAGTGTCTTTTGTAACATACTGTTACTACATTAATGTGATTTATCATGCTTCACAGGTCAAGAAAGTCTGAAAACGCTAAATATGTTAGGAAACTATAGCATAATCTAATAACGTATCTATCTGTTGGTAGGATAACTTGATCTTAGTGTACCTTAAAATTTAATGTTAATATGACAAGTTTTGACAGTAATTTTAATTTCTCAGGATTTGTTTATATCTTGAAAGAGTAACAGTGAGTCAGGTTGATTTTTGTGTTTTTTTTTTTTAAAGACTTTATTTGATAATCAGATCAATGCTTCAAAAAAAGAAGAATCTGAAAGCATTAATAAGAATGAAACTTCAAAGAAGTTGTCTGTTGAGAGAGTTTACCAGAAAAAGACTCAGCTCGAACACATCCTCCTCCGTCCAGACACTTACATTGGGTCGGTTGAGCCCTTAACTCAGGTAAGTTTTGTTAAATCAACAGTTTTAATAGTGTTTGTTGTTACAGTGAGGAAACGGCTGTTCTGGTCAATAAATACACAAATACGTAATTTTCGAATACTCTTAAATCAGCATTCTAAGAAATATGGTAGTGTTTTTGTGTGTATGTGTAGAGCAGATTTTTCAAAGCAGTGTTTGGTTCACTTGAAAAAAAGATACCAAGAGTTTTTTGAAGTTGATTTAGAATGTGAGCGCACACACCCCTGTATGTATGTTCATATGTTTAGAAATATGCATGGACACACACATGTGTATACGTACACACACAAACAAATATATGAACATTTGTACAGACTAGTAGCAATTGTTGTAGGTCCAAAAACACTTTAAATCTGCTTATCTACGTAGAGAACAAAAAATTTAAGTTTCATGCTGACCCTTTATTCAGTTGTTTTAGTCGTGTTGCAGATTCTTTTAAACTTCAGTATATACGGTTTTGGAGTCTACCTCCAAGCAGAAGGTAGTAAATTTATATTATAGGTGTCTTTGTGTAATTTTAAACTGTAATTTTTTGCCAAACCTCTGCTTCTCCTCACATGAGAGCAACAAATAGTTTGAAAAGTTAAATTTACTGAAATGAGACAATCATTTGGGGGACACCCAAAAGAGTAGTTGCAGATTTTACCTTCTTAGCTGTCTCCTAAGCAGTTGTGGTTTTAGAATTAATTTCATCATCTGTAAACTTCTCCTGATGAGATATTTCAGAAACCAGGCTCCTACTATCTTGCCCACTCTACCGAAGCTGCATGCAGATTACTCTAGCATTCATATCTTTCTGTGAAGAAGAAAATCATTTGTGTTTTAGCTTCCTACATTGTCATACTCATTGTTCCTTTTCCACAATGCCTTTGCACCTAAGCATTGCATTCATATTTATTTATTTACTTTCCTATTTCTAGCTGTTGTATTCTTTAGGAGGTTAAAAAAAAGGGGCTATAAAAAGGGGTATCTTTTTATTGTAAAGGAGTCTGTTGTTCAAATACGTTGTTTTGAAAGTTCAGATCTCTGATGTTTTTTTTTAGAATATCTAGGTAAAAGATTAAACTGTGTAATTATGGAGGATCTTGACTTCTTCAGGCCTTTAGAGACTTTCCCAAGATTAAAGGCACCTAGCTCTTGCTATATCCAGTGTTAAAAGAAAGATAAGCTCTACAAAGAAGAGAGCAGTTTTCCCTTTGTGTCCTGACTGATATTCTTGGAGGTTCCAATCCAGATGTAAAGATGAATAGAACATACAGCTTTTGCAGTCATTTTGTTTTTGGCAGCTCTCGTTGTGTTACAAAAAACATTAAGTAAACAATTGTGTTTCACTGAAAATAGTTCTTGGTAGTTAAAATGTAGCTCATCATCTTCTGGGATTGATAGGAAAGATACTGGCATGAAGTGACTTGGCTTAGCATAGTATTAAGCAAGACTCTCATCAAGCTGAGCAAAATGCAGCTTAACAAAGAAGACACTTTCTTTTTAATATCCCTTTTTTTGTTATTTTTATGGTAGCCTCTGTGAAATGAAGACCCCTATGGTAGCAGACAGTGTACAAGCATGCCTTGTCAGAAATGCCTGTTATCTCAGCGCTCTTAAGCAGACAGGACAAAAGGGCACAGAGAGAAAGAGATGAGGCAAAGTGACTTGAATTCATGCACAAGGTCAGAGGCAGATTCAGAGAACCTTCATTAAAGCTGTAGGATAACAGGTCTTACATGCTCCTCATACAAAATACTGTCTGTATTATCTAGTCCATTTGCATCTAGAAAAAAAAAAGTCCTGGGAAAGTGTTAAAAAATTCAAAATTCTCATCAGGCTGTTTTTCATTTTTGTGCACAGCACTGCATGTGCCATCAACAGTTCCAGTCAGTTATTTCATGAATACCATTCTGACTTTGCAAAATAAGGATCTGATTTTTCCATCTACCTAGAAATGGGAAAGGGAGGAAGGGTATTTGTGCTGTTATCAGAAAAATCTGTGAGAGCTGCTTTCTGTCCATTCAACACCAAAGGTCACAAGGAGAAATTGCAAGCACTATTAGCATAATTCTAATTATATCTTCTCTTCCACTGAATCTAGGAGATACTTTATAAATGCTGTACACTGGAGCTAGGAGACATTACCTAAATGCAAATTAAAAATGATATCTTTAATTAGAAACGTTCTATTTTAGGAGTATTTTTGCTTGGGAGGAAGGCTGGATTTTTCTTACAGTATTGCACTGTTTTCAGTATAGATTGTAGTCAACATTTCTGCAACGGAATACAGAAGTCATTGAATCAAGCAGATTAATAGTTTGTATTGCAAAGATACCGTATCAAAAGAATCAGCTGAAGTGACAAAAGGATTAGTTGGACACTGAGACTTTCCCAAGAGCTTACTAAAAATGTTGGTCTTTGTATGTCCATGGACAGTGTGGGTTCCTATTCTCTGAAGCTTTCTATGTTGTTTCAGAATATTCAGTATTTCAGAAGCTGAATTTGAAGCTGCTTTGTGAAAGCCTGATAGTTCTGCCAGTGGGAAGGATGGCATCCAATGCAAACATTTCTAGATAAGCATATATTTCAATTTAAATATAACTGTATTTAAATTGCCAGAAGCTATTGACATTGAAGTTGCAGTATGTTGGTTGAAGTGTTCTGCTGGCTGTTCTGCTGAATAGTCGAACACAGACAGTCCTGTATTTGAACACAACCAGCAATATTTCAGCTGTCGTATATACACCAGCAAGGAATCATGCATACTTCAATTTGTAAAAGTTTGGTTTATTTCATGACTGGAAAGACTGTCCAATTCCATGAGGACATAGGATGATATATTTTTTAAGAAGAGAAACCTGAAATGATGTGAGAATATCAACTAAAAAGAATTTTTCTATGATATTCTTAACATATAAAAAAAAATGTTTTGTTTGATGAAGTATAACAAGGGATTTAGATTTCCAGCCATGTGGCAGCTCCTTGAATATACAGATACCTCCTACTAGTGCTGATTCTAAAAATAGTATAAATAGTATAGAAACCAGTTCTAGGAGATAAACTATCCTGGAGGTTGTGAACTGGTTGTGTGAACTATGATTCTAAGGAATGATACTGCTGTACTTAGGGCCTCTGATGTCTTTACCATTGCTACTGAATTTGTTGTTTCAAGACCTACTGCTGTATGAGGTCCACAAAGATATTTGGCGGTGGAGTGAAGGAAACTAGTTGACTTGAAATAAGCTGACTAATTGACTTTAAGATTTGCATAAAAAAAGAACATAATCATACTTTCCCTGGCCACCATGGTAGCATCCTTGTCCACTGAGCTACTGCACCTACCTTTATAATAAAAAAGTTACAGCTCTGCTGTGCTCAGAGGCTGCATGGAGATCTGAGTCCCTTTGTTGCTAAGCATTGTAAAAAATACAGATAGAGAAGTTTTTTCTTCTAAAGATTTAAAGAACTAAAATGTGAATAGATGAGAGGAACGAGTAGAAAAGGACGGAAGAATCAAGCCATTCTGCTCAATACAAGGCATGCCTAGTAGGGCTGAAGTTTTGTGGGATTAATCCAGTAGGAAAAAGAATTGTTTTGCTGTTTCTTGTGAGCTGAACTGACTCACCAGTCAGTTCTGACTCACCAGGCTGAGATCAGCAGCAAGACGGTTCACTCCATGGAGAGCACAAGACCAAGTAGCTACAAATGGAGAGGAAGTAAAAGGGAGAGGGACCAGGTCTTCTAGCTCTCACAATAGCTCGGCTTCCTCACTGAACTCCACACTATGAACAAACCAGTGAAGGAAGAAAGAAAGGCTATTGAAAACTTAATGAAGACAAGTTTATACTTGTTTTACTTCTGGTATCTCTAAACTGGTGGGATTGGTCATGGAAGCAATTTATAGTTAGGTCCTAAGATGAGCTCTGAAACCTTAGTGACTAGTACAGGACAAGAAACCAAGTTATATGTTTGGTTCATCTCTTAATTTGATTGACAGGATTCCTCTCAGAAAGAATCTTTCTCTGTATTCTTGAGAGATGCTTCCTCCAAGTGTTCGTGGTTGAGTGAAGTGAACCATGGGAAACTCTTTCTGACTGCTAAATTAATTTTGTTTTTATGATATGCTTTAGAAACTGCAATTTTAATAAAATGCTTTTGTGAGATACTACACAATTAGGCATCTGGAATAATGTATCTACTAGATAAATCTCAGCCTCAGTTTACTAGCCATCAGATCCATGATAAGGAAGAACCCCGGTAGTGACATCCTGTATGAGATCTAGGGAAAGAAATTAAGGTGCAGGCAGAAACATTGTTTTTTTGAGACTTAAGTTTTGCAATCCTGCACTCAGATGGCTGAATTCCTCTATAGCCATTTGCTGTGCACATGTAGCTGAGGGCTAAAATTAAAAGGGCAGGCAAAAAGTCTTATTAAGAAATTAACATAAAAGCTAGATGCTTTATCTACATACTGATTTTACCATTCTGCTCAGCACAGGACACTACTGTTGGGATAAATTATTACAATTCAGGACAGATCTTCATGACTAATGAAGAGATTCTTGTAGAGCATGTGATTTGATACCAATGTCCATTTTATCACTAACTAGAATTGCTTGTAGCCTAAAATTACAATTTTACATAAATACAAGATTAACAGTTTTTCAATGTGTATTGTTAGCATGTATACTTGTTAAAATGATCTACAGGATTTATATTTCTGTTTCGTTATTTTTTATATAGATATAAGTAGAAATTTGATTTTATACAAGACTGATAATCATGTTGAATTCCTTATTGTTGATAATCCTTTGAAAACCAAACTGTCATATTGGATTGTATCTGTAGGGATTAGAGTATAAGAGAATCTAGGCATCATTTAAAAGCAGATAAAAAAAAAACTGGCAGAGTTAAAAATCCTGAATATATATTAATAGAAGCATTTGCTATTCTTCCATTTTGGAAAAGTTGGCTGGTTACCTTTGTATCAGGTCAAATTTATGATAGAGGAATGAAGTTAAAAATCTTAATTCTACTTACTGAAGTGTTAAGTATTCCAAATTGAGAAATACATACCCTTTTTCAAAACAAAACAAATATTTTTATTTTGTTTACATGTAGTTAATGTGGGTTTATGATGAAGATGTGGGAATGAATTGCAGAGAAGTTACTTTTGTCCCAGGATTATACAAGATCTTTGATGAAATCCTTGGTAAGTATTTTAAGTATTTTTAAGAAGAAAATTGTAATGTGAATACACATTATTCTGGAAGATCTCAAAGCACATTAGTGTGTATTTAGATTTAAATCACAGACTAAAAATTCCACTAAAATGCAGTGCACTAAAAACTGAGTGCATTAGGAAACAGTAGATAGAAGGAGGAAAAGTGTGTTCAGTTTAAGCTGGGAGAAACTGTAAGAAATTATTAAACATCCAAATTAATTATTATTTATAGTTAACATTGTTATGAGGTTTTTAATTAGAGAAGTTGGTCAGGACCTCAGTTCTAAGTCACATTTGAAGGAAGACTGCTCTATCAGTCGTTACCCGGTAAAATGGCGGAGAAGGTGCCTCTGCTGACTTAGATCATTTCATGAAAGTATTTCCTTCTGTAAGAAATGATAGTGGTTGTGACGGTGATCGTTACAGTGATAATTTCTAGACTTTAGATAGTTGTAAAATAACTAAGTATCACACTGCCATTTAAAAACCCAGTCACAAAGGCAAAAATAAATGTTTTTTAGAAAACTATTGTAAATACCTGAGTTACTATAAGCTTACTAGCTTATGTTATTTTCTTGGTGACAGGCATGTATTGAAGGATAACCAGAATGAGTAGCTTATGAGCAGTGTGCTGTCTGCACTACTCATATGTTGGTTTAATTGATACTAATTCTTAGGCTAATCAGTTTTTATGATCTTACGTTGTAAGGACTAGCAAGGATGATGAGCTGAATTATATTGAGGTCCGTGGAGATTCCGTCGTGACCTTCAGTAGGTTCAGGACACATCCAGATCCTAAAACTGTACGGTACAGCATTGCTGTCTCAGAGACAGTGAAGACATCTTAGAGACATCTTGACTGTCAAGTGGAAGAGAAGGGATTTTTTTTACTTATAAATTTGAAAAATAATTTTTCATCAGTTTTTTGTGTGTGCATGTGCGTGTGCTTGTGCTGCCTCATAGAATTTAAATTTGCAGGCATTTCACAGGAGGGAATTGCTTGCACTTTGCCCTGTGTGAAGGGAGGGTTATTGTCATATCATTGTCCTAGTTGTGTGTGGCTGACTGCTTCCTTATGTAGCAGCGGCAAGTGCTCTGCTCCCGAGCTACTGCTTGAGAACTTACCACTGTAATAACATCATGGAAAGTGGAGCATGTAGCTGCACATGCTTTTTAATTAAACTGCACTTAACGATTTTAGCAAAAACAGCTTGAAATATCTGATCTTCAGTTGAGATATTTTCCATTGAATACTGAGATATTTTAGGATATTTAGATATAGATATTAAGACAGTTTACTGGGTTTTTTTCATGTTCCTTAGTGGTTTGAGTAATTATTTTGATTTATTTCTTGGATCATGAGACAAATGCTGAAAATAACTGTAAAATTTTCATGGTTAATGACTATAATCACATTTCTGACTCTGTTGCTTGTAATTAATATGCATGTGAGTACAGTTCAATTAAATTCTAATCACATATTAAATTGTGCTTATCTTACCTTTGGTCTTAAATTGTGTAAAGTACAAGTAGTTATGAGGTTCATAGGCCTTTTAGGGAGAACTCCTGCAGTTAAAATAATTAATTGATACAATTTCTTCAGGATTGAGTTTCGTTGGCAAAATGATGAATAAACAGATCTAGTGATGCAGATTTTCCTAATTTTTTGTTTGTTGCTTTATTTGTTCTTCAGTTTATAGGTATATGTGTATATTTCTATGGTCTTTTTAGAACAGAATGGATTTCTATCAAGCTCCTGTTTCATTCCTACTGTGTCTAAACACACAAAAAAAGAAGCAGACATTTACTCTAAACATAATTTGTTCCATCTAAAGCACTGCAGAATAGAATTGTTCTAAAACAAAACCATTAAGTTTTAACAGTGGTGGCCTAAACAATCTCTTACCAGTTAAAATCAGTAAAACTAAATCTTTGACCTGTATAGGTACAGTGCCCACATTAATAGGGTTCTGGAATTGGTGCTGTTATAACATGAATTATAAATAGTAATGATAATTGCAGCCAGTAAAATTCAGATTTCTCCATAGCCATAAGAAATACAGTTTTCCAACATGAATAGGAAAATAATATCTCATAAGGAGTAATAGTGTAATATGTATAATAAATACCTAAAGAAATGCATTGCAGAGCAATAGAAGAAAGAAGTTTCTTAATATATTAAGATCAATTTTGGAAATAGGCTTACAGAATATGCTACTGTGTTTATTTCTAATATAGTATAATTGCTAGAGATAGAATCAGTAGCTGTAAGAAGGTTGAAAAATGTCGTCTTCTTGCAGCTTGTCATTCACTAATTTTAGTAACAAGATGGCAAAAACACAAAAACGAATCAGATTAGGAAACACCTTGACCCTTGTAATTTGTGGTGGAATGTGTATATAATCAATTTTACAGATCAAGTAATTAATTTTTGCTTCTAGTAAGTGCTGAATTGTGTTACTTTGTTTTATAGTAAATGCCGCTGACAATAAGCAGAGGGACAAGAATATGACCTGTATTAAAATATCCATTGATCCGTAAGTAAAAGCATATGTCAGTTTGCGTTCTCTGCCAGGGCTGTTGTAGTTCAGATTTTAATAAAAGATCTTAGTAAATGAAATTTGATTTATTAGAATGAGATAGTTTTTTTGAAGTTGTTTCCGCTGGCCTCATATTTTCAGCTAAGATTAATTAAAATGATTAACAATAATTTTGAATTTATAATAATTTGTTTTCCTAAGCCACTTTTTAATGTTTGATTAATTGAATACATTTAAAACCTGAAGATTTTAAAATTCATAATGAGATGAAAGTTTGACCATACGTAACTGTATTGAGAGAAGTTATGCATAAACCATAAATGCCACCCCTTCATTCTGTAACACAACTTTGTTTCTCTTGAGCTTCTACATGAATTGCGTTAGGATCAGGATGAAGTTATGTTTGAACCCTCACATATAACACTCTGAAAGAGCAGACTGCAGATATCTCACTATCGCTGTTTTTCCAAATGTAATCCTTGAAGAGGAGTTATTTCCTAAGGGGAAAGATCATAGTTAAAGAGATGGCGCTTGGGTGCCATAGTGAAATGTATAATAAATATTTGAAGAGGAACTTTGGCACTGATGCATAAAAGAAGCTACAGTGAAGATAATAAATAGGAAATGACTGTTTTAAACAGATTATAGCTTGCCTGCCTGTCAGTGGACTTCCATGAAACCCTCAGAAGCTAGTGCAGTAGTTTAAGAATAATACAACAATATGACTAAACTTCAGGATTCATCAGCAGATCGTGTTAATAGTTATTCAAACATAGATTTTTGGAGGTTATTTTTATGATATAAATATTGCCATATATGGGCGATCATACTGCTCTTGAAAGACATCTAATAAACCCCAAAAGTGGGTTTCTTTTTTCATAATTAAGATTTCTAGAACTACAAACATAGCAAGAGCACAGCCTTTTATTATATAAAGTATGCAATTATTTAAACCTGTCAAAAGTATGCAGGAGCCTATTTTCAAGAGTACAACAGTTGACCTCATGCCTTTCTTTGCTAATTTCAGGGAGTCGAACATTATCAGTATATGGAATAATGGGAAAGGCATCCCGGTTGTGGAACACAAAGTAGAAAAAGTTTATGTTCCTGCTTTAATCTTTGGGCAGCTGCTAACATCCAGCAACTACGATGATGATGAGAAGAAAGTTACAGGCAAGACTATTTATCATGTTTTATTTGTTCAGTTAACGAGTTTCTTTTTCTAATTGATAATCACGTAGTCATAATTACCAAGGTTTAATATTAGGATAAAACGACTATGAAAAAAAATTTTTTTCATGGCATTGTTTGGAGAGAACTTCATACTTGTTGTCTTAGTTTCATGGCAGGATTACTCACTACTCCTAAAAGTTCTATGGTAATTATAGCATCTGCAGGCATTAAAAACTTTACCCTGTCAAGATTGAAGGAAAGAATATTATAATAAATTAGTCTATTATTTATTTACCTTAAAATTATGGTAATACTATTGCTGTTTTATATCATGATTGAAAGTTTGTTCTGTTTTATCCTAGCCCATACATTTTTTCCACCAAAGGAAAACTTCAGATTTTTTTCTTTTAGAACACACAGGAATTAATTGGTTTTATTTTGGGGGGAATGTATTATATTTAAATTTCCTTTTAAATTTCTTGAGGAATAAATTAGACTGTGATTTCCGTCAATTAATATGATGCGACTCAGAGCTGGTGTCAACCAGGGGGAGTGACTGAATTTCCTTCTCTTTGAACTCCTCGTCCCTCTGTGCACCTTCTGTTGTAGCTGGCAACTGTGTGGTCCCTGCCTCAGTTGAGTCTATTCACGTATTTGTTTTCCACGGGATGAGGGTGTTGGTGTTTTTTTAAGTCTTGCAGCACAGGGCCCCTAGATGGGGAGAGGGTAGAAGAGGAGCAAACAGCTCATTTCTGAGGCAGGGGCAATTGCCCCAGATCAGCAGTAGTGTGAAACTGAACCTCCGCCATCCTTTCATAGCTATTGACCTGAGACTTCACTTCTGTCTTATATAGGAGCAATGTACTTTGTTTGCATGTTTTCTGTACATGGTAAATATAGTTTCTGTTTTAAAAAACTTACTGTGTGTTATTTTTCCAGGTGGCCGTAATGGCTATGGTGCAAAACTTTGTAACATATTCAGTACAAAGTTTACAGTTGAAACTGCTTGCAAAGAATACAAGCATAGCTTTAAGCAGGTATAGAAATTGTCTCAACTTTTTCCTTTTCCTCCTTGTAATTATAAATTTTAAATAGAATGCTTTTCAATATTTCATGAAATGAATCATTTAACTTTCAAATGTAATGCATATATAGAGTATGCAGGCTAGATTAATTCCATAAAAGTGGTACTTGTGCATGTTGGAATATGGGGATTTTCTTTTAAATAATTAATGTTTTCCTTGAGCGTGTTAAGTTACTAAAAATGAAACATATTGCTCGTAAAACTAAGGTATGTTCATGTGGAAATGAATGTAAAAATTGAATATATCTTATTTAAACATTTTTTTAATTGCTCAGTTATTTAGCTTGTCAGAAAACTACTACTTTTAGCTGTGCAAATGTTAGAACAATTATCTAGAAAGTTTTTATACTATTACAAAGCTTTTTTTGTGTGTGGTGAGTTGATAAAGGTTTGAGGAACTTTGCTAGGGTGTTAATTACCAGAGTTCCTCAACTTTGAAGTCTTTCATAGTTGGTAGCTTCATTCTCTTTTTTCTAGACAAATAATCCATTTGCAATTTTAGTGTTGTTGTATGGACATAAGCAGTGTATGTTAATAGTTTACCTGGCTTTCTGAGAATTTAACTTTTTCTGCTAAATGTTGAAAAGCAAATGATATTGACTAAAATGTATACTATGAAAAGGATATGCTTTAAAACTTACCAGAAACCATAAAATACTATACACTTTCAAAAACTGAGGAAAATTGAATGCAACTAGATCTTAGTGCCTGGCGCAGGAGAACGTGAATCAGCCTTTGCTCGGTCTTTTAACACAAAACAAATCTCCTGTCACCACTGCTTGTGCAAATCATGATGAGATAGTTAACTGTGTACCTCACATTTTAGAAGAGGAAGCTCCCAAGAGAAATCTGTGATCTTTGGTTGTCTTAGCATAGCTGGAAGATGGGACAGAGGATGGGGATAGCAAGTATTTTATTGTAAACTAATATCTAAAATGTTTTTGTTTCCAAAGACCTGGATGAACAATATGATGAAGACTTCTGAAGCCAAGATTAAGCATTTTGATGGTGATGACTACACGTGCATTACATTCCAGCCAGATCTATCTAAATTTAAAATGGAAAAACTTGATAAGGATATTGTGTCCCTCATGACAAGAAGAGCATATGATTTGGCTGGGTCATGCAAAGGAGTCAAAGTTATGCTGAATGGGAAGAAATTACCTGTAAGACCCTCATTTAAAGTATTTTAAATAGAGCATATTGACTGAGAAGAATAGTAATTCCTTATCTGTATTACTGTAGGTAAATGGATTTCGAAGTTACGTAGATCTTTACGTAAAGGACAAACTCGATGAAACTGGAGTTGCACTTAAAGTTATTCATGAAGTTGTGAATGAACGCTGGGATGTGTGCCTCACTCTAAGTGAAAAGGGGTTCCAGCAAATCAGCTTTGTAAATAGTATAGCTACCACAAAGGTGAGTAGTTGTATCTATAATAAACATTAAAAACTGTAAAGGATCAAAATATATGCTCTGAGGTTAAGTCTAGTCAGGTATTTGATAAAGATATATATGACTTCTATAAATAAATTAGTGAGGTAATCCTTTGCACGAGAAAATCTGTTCAAGCAACTTTTTATTTCTGTAGTTTTAAAAAATTAGCAATCATTATCAGTGATGCCGATGTCTTATGTGGTACTGACAAAAGACAAAAGTAAGTGGAACTGAAGTTTAGTTAAAATATTGTATTCTGCCCTTTTCAACTCAGGTTATAGTAAAATAAGTGAAAATAAGATTAAAAAAATGTATGGAAATGCTTAAAGTTAGTAGCAAGTTTTGGTTGGGAAAAATTGCTTTCAGTATGCATGAGAAGTGTTTTTCCATTTATTGCTTTATGATGTATAAAACTGGCCTGAAATGTTGAGATTATTTTTCTTTTATATCCTTCTCTTCTTTAGGGGTGCAGGTATTCTCTGTACCTTTCAGTTACTACAGAAATACTGAAATGTTGTCATTGAAAATCTTCAGTTATGATCAAGAAGCAATTTGCTCTACATACTACAATAAAAACTTTATGCTTCTTGGATTGCTAGGACTGTTTAGCACCAAGATAGTCATCTAAACCTCACAGCTCTTATTTATACCAGCTTGGTGTGGTCCTGAGAAGCTTAGGAATCTAGTTTAGGATCTGCCGTGGTGGAAGAATATGTTTCATTTCTGCTCTTCACAAATGATGCGGGATGAGCAACGTGACATCAGTTGAGCAATATTTACCCCAGTTTCCTCTAATTGGTGGATTGTTTCTAGGGAATCTTAACCCTGAGTTTCCCCAGAAGTTTAGGAAGGTAAGAGTTTGTAATCAGCCACTTTAACACTTGCCCAGGGCTCTTCTAGGGGCAGAAAAAAATTCCACCAGTGGTGCAAGTGCTTCTTAAGGAGGGAGGTCCCTAGTCTAGACAGAGGTCCAGAAGATCAGTGTTAACATAGGTGGTAGGTGAAATTTAGCTGGTATTTTGCTTGTAACCAATTGCTTCTAGATAATTTCCTCTGGTGTCATTTTCAATGAAGCTGAACCAGAGTTCAGTGATAAGGGAGATGATTTATTTTGATGTAGAATATTTACCTTTCAAATGCACATTGTAATTACATACTTATCTGATACTTTTGAAAACTGGGGAAAAAAAACAACATATCTGGTAAAGCTAAAGTTCAGGTAATGTTTGTTTTACTTCAGGCCTCTTTATGCAACATAAAGAAGCAAAATTGCATGAATTTGAAAGATGTTTAAAATATCTTTAAGAAGAAGCTGCCAGTACAGAGAAACCTAATAATATTTGAGATCAGGTTATGAAAATACATTTGAAAAAATGAGTACTTACTCCTGAGTAAATATATTGCATACACTTACTCAAAAGGTTTTCAGTTTGACTCCTTTGGATCAATTTTCATCCATCATGCAGTTACACGTGCGTTGTTAACATATATTCTGTAAGAAAATTCATAGAAAAAGTACTGTGTATTCTTCAAAGGTAAGTGTTGTAATTTCTAGTTTTTCCCGCTCTCCCAATCCATGCCTTATGTGTGTGACTGGATGTGGAATGTTCGGGCCGGTGAACCACCTCACCAGCAATTGATGTGCAACTACCCACTGCTGAGACATAATGGCTAGTAGCTAACTGCGTCAACTGCCTGTTCCCTTATCTGCTAACAGGTGAGCAGCTCATTTCAGCTGTTGTTTGGTTGTGTATCGCTGTTTGCGGAAAGCTTTTCGTTTCTGTTTCTGGATAAATTTCACCCAACCGTAATTTCCACCTTTAAAAAAATTGTTTTAGATTCAAACAATTTTTTTTAGGTTGATGGGTTTTTTTTAGGGGTGGTCAGGTAGTATGTCGAGGCACAGCTCCTTTTTTTTTTTGTTTTTGTAGATTTCTTACTGTGTCACTAATGATCAGGTCCCTGTGTATTCATGGTTTTGCATTCATAAGCTGCCACAGACTAAGATAGCATCTGAAAGAATGAAATAGTAGCTGTAGTAGAAATAGTAGTAGAAACTTCAGTTATTAGCATCAGTCTAATAACATTGTTATTATTGCAGCACTGCTAGTTTTAATACTACCAATCATTTTAGCAGAAACATTCAACTAATGTGGATGCAGTGGCATATATTTGACTTAGGTGCAGTGCAGCCAACCTGTTAAAATTTGTGAAAGTTTAGCAAGAAATTCAGGGCAATTCCAGAACTTGATATTATATATTAAATATAATGATAAAAACTTGATATTTTCAGGTTTATTTAATAAACACGCTAGAAAACTAATTAGAGAGAAAATAGAATGGCTGTATAGATGAAAACTTCAGCTTTATAATCAGCTGGTGAATTTCAGTTTGTCATATGAGCTGTTTATCTGTCCTTAGAATTTAAATGTGACATACCATAAAAATTAGCTGTTGATGAAATATTCATATAACGTCTATAGCAGCCAGTCCAAGCTTCACTTTTAAGACTTGAGCTGTTACCATTGCTTGGTAACGTCCTTACCTCCTGAAGCTTGCAAAACTGGGGTTCAGTCCTAACGGTTGCCTTTGGGGAGAAGCAGTTCATGCTGCTGTAGTTCTCTTTTTCATAAGATCATATCCTAATGGTTATGGACAGACGTTTAGGTGTAGAGGACATTTTTTCTTTTTCCATCTCGTATTAAATGTCCTGACAGTTGGGGCAGTTATAGGCTGTTATGCTTCCATAGTGGGTAAATGTGCCACCTACTGGTGAGATGGTTGAAAGGTTCCCAACTTTGAGCTCTGAACATCCCTCACTCAATGCTACACACTAAGAATGGAAACAGGAATGAGGAACTGTTGTAATTAATACCTTTTACAAGCAAGCATTATTGGTAAGTAGGTGATTTCCTGTCATGTCAGCTGCTTTGAGCAGTTTGAGCAAAATATTTGAAGTGCTATAACTAGATTTTTCTAATCCAGTTGTAAATACAAAAACTAAACTGAAATTAGACATATTGATGCAAACTTGAGATTTTAGTAATGTGGTGAGTAAAAAATTATGCATTTAAATTGCTGTTCAAATGTGGAATATTTTTGAAATATGAATTGTTTAATATTTGCAAGTAGCAGTTTGTTTCTACAATTTTGAAACAAATTTATCTTCTTTAAAGTGTCAGGATTCAACTTGCACTTGAAGCAGTGTTGTCTGTGTATGAATAAAAATTGCTCAGTTGTTTTAAGAAGAAACATCATGAAAAAATAGTAAAATATATGGTCCTTTTAGCTTGTGCTGGTGGTTTGTGTTGCAGTTTATTTTATGGCTCAAGAAACTGGCAGTGTATATGGCTTATTTGAAGCATAAATACCAATTTAGTAATTGTTAATGGTTGTCATCTTAAGCCATGTTTTACCTATTCTCTCTCTTTCTTTTCAACTGTTCTTTCTACATGAAGTTGAGAACACAGTTGCCATCTCCTCTCAATGCAGCCACTTTACATCCCCTTCCGTTTTTTTTTTTTTTTTAAGTGTTCACTGTCTCTTAAAACTTAAATTCCTGGCTTTTTTTTTTTTTTTTTACTTACTTGTTGTAGTTAATACTTTCTCTCGACATGACTTCTCCTTGCTCTCAGTTTTTGCTTTTTATTTCTTTTCTTTTCTTTTTCTTATCCTTGGGCTTCCTCAATATCCATCCTCTTTTTCCTCAGATCTGTTTTTAAAACAGCTCTGAAGAAGGACTTTTTTATTTGTTACTTTCTGACTAATGTTTGATGGAAATATTTCCTTTGTTTCATCTGTTTTAATGTGGATTAGTTTAAACAAAAGCTGTTATTTAATCTGCGTTTCTGTGGGCAGTAATTGATACTAAAAACAAGTGATCTTCTGGAGTAAAGCAATGGCCTTTGAGTTAGATATGTTTTAATTTCAGCAGAATGTATCTTGTCACGGAAAAATATTTCTTGTAGAGGCTGAAAAACCTGACTGAGAGCTCTGATCTCTGTATAAAAGAAACGTTATTCCTGTGATTGGGTGAGGAAAGCAAGTACTCGCCTTTATTTTTTTTTTTTTCCTCTCCAGATGCCCACTTCAAACATTCATGTTCTAATGCAAATAATAGAGACCCTCTGCCTCCTGGTCTATTATACTTGGAAGACAGCAGAATACATACTAAACTCCTCTGTGTTAGCTGTTTTTTGTGATACTGTTTTCCAATTACTCTGTTTTTTGACAGCTAAGCCTGTAGTTCCACCTACAGCACAGCATCAAAAGAGGAAGATCCTGATTTTCTTTCTTTTCTGCTCTCATGTGCACAAGCAGTGGCTGGTTTAGCCTGCAGGTGGTTGCTGCTCCTTTCCATGTATTCATTCTGAGTTGTCTTTGTTTAAGCTTTCAGATATCCAGAGCTTTAAGACCATTCATATTGTTGATATCAAAATGCCATCTTTCCTAAGAAAACTTGTCACTTGGACTTGTAAATATTTGAACAGATTTATTGCCATTGGTTTGGGCAGATAACCCAGTCATTCTTCGGTAGAATTAAAGGCCAGTAGCGTGCATATCTGCAAATACTAGTTGTTCTTCCTATTTTGTAGTGTTTTTAGTTATGTTTATTAATTATGATTATATCAGTGGGCTCCAATTCCATTTCACAGAAGGCAATTACTTCTCAGCCTGTGACATGAATCTTTCTAACATGTCTTAGCCACACTTATGTAAGTTTTTCTATGTGCTATTTATTAATGTTAGTTGATATCATTCAATAATTGTATTATGGGAATGATTTCTAAGTCCCATGAAATACAAATTAGCTTTGTTAGCTTAAGAAATGGATATTTTTCCTATGATTTTTTCTTTTGATAATACAAATTTAAACTATTTTAGTCTTATAGTTAGTTAGTGTTTCTGATTCAAACAATTTCTGAACTACATAACACACCCTATAATTGTTAGATTTCCTTTCCACAGGATGTAGTAGATCTTTCCTTTCCACTCAAAAACCTTTATTTTTCCAACCAATTTCATCTCAAAATTACTTGTCTTCTAGCAATATGCTATAGGTTTTTAAATAGTTAGTTCAAAGTTAAAAAGAATTGCAGATAGAGAAGGCAACAGAAGCTTTGGGGCAACTTGCATAGATGTCTTCATTTTGGGGGTGATGGTGTTGTAACATTAATTGTACCTGTTCAAATGCCTAGTTCCCCCCTATTCAGTCTGAACATTTTCTGTGACATAAATGCTGTTTAAGCATTGCAAATATTTTGGCCATCCCACCCTCTTGCAAAACATCAGTTACAGGTGGCTGCAGAAAGGTAGCTGTTCTGGCCTACGATTTCTAAGTACAGAAGGGAATATTTCCTGCTTGGGATCTGTTGTGCTGGGCTTCACAGTTGGACAGTGAATATATTGTCTCATCCAAAAGCATTTTTGCAATAAAGACTTAACTTGAAATAGCTAGTTGGAAGGGCCTTCAGCAAGGATAACCACTGCTAAAAGTCACTCTCTTTCGGGTAAAAGGAAGAATTGGGACAAGCATTGTAATGTTTTACTCTCAGCTGTGAAAGATGAAATGAAGAAAGAAATACCATCACAATCTTTTTGCACAGGAATAGCATAAAAAATTAGTTATAAATCATTTTCTTTCTCATGTATTTGGGCAATAGCAAAGGACTCCAGCTGCCTGCTCTTGGCTGCTACAGGGCATGTGGCTTATGCTCTATGACTTGGGGTTAGTGCCCTGTGAGGGCACATTCCCTGGGGGCTGGTGTGCTGGCCTGAGCTTAAGTGCACGCATGCTGTGGCATCAGATGCTGTGGCATCTTCTCAAGGTTTTCTTGCTCTTTTCTCTTTTAGAAGCTTCTGGATACAGAGTTGGCTATTTGCAGGTTATCTTCTTTTGCACTGCTAGTGCCAGGCTAGTCAAGAACACTAATAGTGTTTGTCCAGAAGAGTTCTGTTAAATACAACTAAGAAAAGTTGAGGTGACTTTTGGGAAGAAATTCCTACTGTAGATCCCTGGTTGGGATCTTAAAGATCTTTTTATAAACCAAGTCCTTAGAGCAATGGCAAGTTTAAAATGATAAGAAAAACGTGTGATGTTTCACAGAATCACAGATGGTTGAGGTCATCTAGTCCAACCCCCCTGCTAAACAGCGATACTCAGAGCACATGGCACAGGGTGGCATCCAGATGAGTTTTGAAAATCTCCAGAGAAGGAGACTCAGCAACCATTCTGGGTAGCCTGTGCCAGGGCTCTGTCACCCTCACAGTAAAGAAGTTGTTTTTTTTTTAATGTGCCTATTGGAAAAATACTTGTTGACAGCCACAGAAAGATGCCTGTTGGCAGCCGTGTGGGATTGCAAGGTCCATGCTAGTGCTTCAGAGTCCTTATGGGATCTGCCATGCACATAAGGGTATGCATCCTCTTACAAGCTGTAAGCTGTTACATTCGTTGTCCATCACTACGCAGTGAATGAAAAGTCTCTTGCTTGTTCTGTTCCCTGTCAGTCTATTTTCCTCAAATGTGGGAAGACGGAATTACATAAAAGAGAGACTTAAAAACAAGTTTTCCTTCTGTTATGCTATAGCTTTATGTCTATGAAGTGCTAAATTTAAGTGTGACTACAGGAGTTTTGGTAATACAGTTAAAAGGAATTAGGAATTTCAATGTCTTCTATTTTTTTCCTCTCTTTCCTCATTAAGGGTGGTAGGCACGTTGACTACGTGGTGGATCAGGTTGTGGGCAAACTGATAGAAGTGGTGAAAAAGAAGAATAAAGCTGGTGTTTCAGTGAAACCATTTCAGGCAAGTAACTATTGATAAAGACAAAACACTGAAAAAGATGAATATCGTAACTTTCTTTCCCTTTTTATTTATCGTTAAGTAAATTGTTTCCTATCTTTTCAACAGGTGAAGAATCACATATGGGTTTTTGTTAACTGCTTGATTGAAAACCCATCTTTTGATTCCCAAACAAAGGAAAACATGACATTACAACCTAAAAGTTTTGGGTCCAAGTGCCAGCTATCTGAGAAGTTTTTTAAAGCAGTAAGTAAAACATAGTGATTTTCTCTGTGAAGCAGGAATTGATGTACTAGATCAAGTATATGTATGTCATGACTTGTAGCAGAAGAATAAATGATGCATTTATGGTACCTTAGTGACATCAGCATGCTATGAAAATGGTGTGGAAGAATTTATATTAATTCTCTGACCTTAATGATGGAGGCAGTGACTGTATTTTGCCCTGCATTAAAAGCAAGTTTCACCTGAATAGCTCATTTACTGCAGAAATGCAGAAGTGGTTTTGACTCTTACAATCTAAACATACGCCCTGACCAATATTTGTGTTAAAATATTTTTTATTACTTGAGAATAGTTTTTATTTACTGTACTTTATTCTCTGATAACAGTCGTATCTTCCTTTGAAACAGATGCTGTTTCAGAGGAAGAAGTCACATCTACCTTTTCAGTAGTCAGGGCAATGCAAAACTGGGGATATGTTATTCAGAATGATTATTATTCTCAGAGAGCAAATTTAGAGAATTATTTAAAAAATGGCTATCAGTGATCTTAGAATTGCTACTTCAAATAAGAGTATTGCTACAATTACATGGTAGAGATTTCTTCTATACTGTGCTCGTACAAAAGGAAGGAAAATTAGACTTCTGTTAGCTATAAATCATTAAATCCTACGTGGTGGCAGTAATGTGAATGGAACTCTGGTAGAAAGGAAAATAGTGCTACTGCTTATACTCTTGGGGTACCTCACAGTGTGGTATTTTATTCCTCTAATTTTGTGTTACCAGCAGCATTCTGGTGGAACTTACAGGAAAAAAAAACACAATCCTGGATTCAATCTTCAGATATTTTTTTATATATCTTATTTCTGTGACATGATTTAGTATTTCTAATATTCCCAGAAGTGAACATTTATCTTCAGAATTATTTAATATGCAGATAAATATTATTATGCAGTGGAATGCCTAGTTGGTAAATATTGTATCGTGTGGAAATAATGAATAACCAAAGCTGACATTATTTTGCTTCAGCTGTATTTTCTTTTGGTATGAAATCATATCTAAAGCTAGTAGAAGATATGTCATGTGCTGTTTTTGCTGCAGATGTGTATCTTAAAAATGCCATTAATTTCTCCAATGGTTGTGGTAATAGTTGATATAGAGCCTTATTTTAATGTGCTTTTGGGAATCTGTCAACCATTTTTGATCATTTCCACACAAACTTCAAAATGGGTATGAGCAGGGGCCTGGTACCCCTTTTGCTGCCAGAGTCCAGGTCGAAGCAGAAGCTTAGAACCTAAAGTGTTTCTCGCTTATAAACCATACAGCATAAGACAAACTTTTATTAAGCCTTTATCCTCTTTCCCTTCTTTTCCACCAATTTAATAAGTAGGTAGGACAAAAAGATGGGGAGGAGGGGAGAAATAAGAAGACTTTCCAATAAATGCGATAGAGAGAAGCTGTGTGTGTGCTTTCTTTTTGGCTTGTGTGTGCAAGGTGCTAGACAATAATGTACATGTTAATTGATCTTTTACATTTTTAACTTCCTAAAAGGTAGAGAGTTTTGAGAACAACTGTTTGATCAATAACTAAAAATTGAGAGACAAGAATCTACAGTGTGAAGCTTTGCTTTTCTCACCCACAGTTCTGATCTGTTGCTTTTAGGCCTCCAACTGTGGTATCATAGAGAGTATTTTGAACTGGGTCAAATTTAAAGCACAGACTCAGCTGAACAAAAAATGTTCATCGGTGAAACACAGCAAAATCAAGGGCATTCCAAAACTGGATGATGCTAATGACGCTGGTAAGGGCACTTAACTTCTAATGTTTTGATGATTGTTAAATCATTTCTGATGCTCTGGTTACGTTGTGTATCATTTTTTAAACAGAACTGTGATTACAATAGTAACCTATTAAAAACTGTGCTGTTTAGACTGTCGCATTTTAACCTCTCTGCATTCCTCATCCTCTTGTATATTTTTAATAAATTCTGGTAGTAGAATTAAAGATATGAGGAATTTGGTATGAGGAATGCAATACTTTTTAGGATAAGGAATTAATGCAGCTGAACAAAAGCAGGAGTTTAGTTTTATACTTAACAGAGTATGTGTTTGCTGATCCTTGATTTCTCCTAAATAGTTTTATCAATTTTCTGGTTTGGAGGTAACAAGTCTTCTTGATATTTCTCGTATTAAAAGGCTAGAGTCTCTATAGGGTAACAAACTATAACAGATAGACTGTGTATTGTACAGACCTGAGGGAACAGTTCGTGAGACTTTAAATGCCATTATGCTCCTGTTGGATGGTTCAAGAACTGGTAATCCCTACTGGCTTGCTTCCTACCACAACCAGGAATTGGGATACAGAGTGTTCCTCCAGCTGTTCCTTTCCAGATGTCTCTAAGATGTCTCAGCAAGTAGTATGTCAAGGTTCAGAGGCTGAGAAAGACAATGCTGGGATAAAGCATAGTGTGTATTTATACAGCTGCTTGGTTAAAGAGAAAAGGAAGTCCTGGTATTGGGAAGTTCTTTAATGAGTACACAGGCAAACCATCTTAAGCCTATCAGTTTCTCTGTCTGTCTGCCCTGGCATCTTAACAAAAGGGCTTGGGGATTCTGAGGTTCAGGTGAAGTGAAGTGAGGGCTGCGCTTGTGCCTTTCTTGTGTCAGAGGTGCTGATCACTTCTGCTTCTGGGCACCAAAAGTTTCAGGTCTTTGCTGTATAAATATCTGCTGTTAAATGTGCACATCACTGAGAGTTATGCAGTTCCAGTCTTTTCAAAATAGTGTTATTGAACTTATTCATAAGGCGGAGAAAAGGCTGAAGTGATAAATGAGATTTCAGGGAGATTGCTTCCAGGTACTCATACATCTCACAGAGGTTAGCTCTAATCTGGCAGAAAGGTACAGTAGTCTTACTTGGTATCTTGGTGTTTCAGGACAAGCAACTGTTTGAAAGGATCCCAGGAATGATACCTGCATAAGCATCCCAAATAAGACAAGAAGATGAAAATGACTGTAGCTGAAACTAGCAGGGGCCAGTAGTTGTTAATGTGGTTTTTGCCAAGTGGTGCAGGGAGAGATGAGTGTCTGGCCACAGAGCCTTCTGGCTGTAATTCCTCCTGTGATTGTTAAGTACCTTTTCCCCTTGAAGGGTGAATTTGTAGCTGAGACCCAGCACTCAACATTTTTTTGGGGGGTAAGGGGGCACCCAATACTGCTGAATTTGGGGGTCAATAATCATGAGTACATAGGGATATGAAAGAGAATATGCCTGAAGAGTGAGGTGTTTGTTGCAGATTTCCTCTTCACTGAAAGGGATGAGGTGCCAACTCCTAAAACCGGAGATAGGAATGTAGGATTGTAAGGGAGCAGCTGAATTACTAAATCCGATGAAGCTTAAAAGCATTATTTGGACATACTGATCCACATTCCTTTCTCTTTGAGATCTGTTGTATTGTAGGGTGGTGGATGAGCCCAGAAAATGCCAGAGGCACACAGTATTTCCATTAAATAAATCAGAAATGACCACTTCCATTCCAGGTTAAAGAGGTGCACCTGGGTGGTATTTCAGCACATTTTCTATAATCCATCCGGGGGGAGAAAAAAACAAACAAAAAAAAAAAAAACCCTTTTTTATGTTCAAAAACTGCCGAATATTGTTTTTCTTGGTATTTGGATTTCACCTTACTGACAGCATGGTAATTATGCCTTTTGATACAGTGTGAATACATGGCTAGTTTAGATTAAATTAAGGCGTACGTCTGATTCAGATGACCAGAAATGTCAAATCTAAGTTCTAAGTAAGGAGAAGTGGGGAGTTGTTGCCTCCTTGATTTCAAAACATTCCTGTTACGTAAGACTCAACCAGGTTGCAAGAAATTTTATGGCAGTCTTAGTCTTTTGGCCTTCTGAGTTTCATGATAAAATGGCTCACTTAATGAACATTTGCACTCACGGGAAGGGGTGGACTCCTTTCTTGTATCCACATCTCAGTTAAAACATCTCTTCAACCATTGCAGATGAGATCAACAGAATGTGCCTCTTACCAGTTTTAAGCACCCTAGACACAGACACTTGACAGTGGAATACGATGTGTTTTGTACAATTGAATTTATACTATTAATACAGATTTGCTTCTTCTGTTCAATGAATGTCTGAGAATGTATAACAAGTGCAAATGTTCAGATCCTTTGAGCTTTACTTTTAAGTTTTTCTTCTGGTTGCCTTGTTTCAGCTTATGCATGATTAAAAAGAAAAAAACCAAATAAATGTAATTTGATTAAATTACTTCTGCAAACACATTGAACGCCAGACACCACTACATCCCAATCTGTCCTTTGATTCCTTGTCCCATACTGATCCACAGTGTGTTGCTAAGGGCAGGGATCCTCACACCCATCGTGGAGCTTTAGTGGCATTGAGGATCATTCCTAAAAATGAAAATTTAGCCTATTTAAATTATGTATCATTTAGTTTAGGAAGAGAGTAGGTTAATTTAGGAAGAAATATGATTCAAACATGTTTCTGTTAGTTGAGTTTAAGAGCTTCTCTACTTTTTTCTCTTTGCCTCCTTCCTGGACTGCAGGTGGCAAACATTCCTTGGACTGCACGCTGATATTAACGGAGGGAGACTCTGCCAAGTCTTTAGCTGTCTCTGGCCTAGGTGTTATTGGCCGAGACAGATACGGGGTATTCCCACTCAGGGGTAAAATTCTCAATGTTCGCGAAGCTTCTCACAAACAGGTAAGCTGCCTTGACACCTCCTTTACCTGATGGATGGATGTGTGCTCTTCATCCCTGATTTCTAGGCTTTATCTTCATTTTTTTTTTTTTTTTTTTTTTTTTCAGGATAATTTGGGGGCTGTATTCCAAAATCTGTGATAAAATTCTGAACTGGCAATATTAAGTATAGTAGTACAGTACTGGGATGATTAAGATTTTTTTTTCTCACAGATTCCTATTCTTTACATTCTGTACCTTAAATTAACACTATATATAACTACATAAAATAGTAAGATTTGATATTCACATAATTGCAGTGTAATTTCGTTACCTCCCAACGTGAGGCAGCAGCAGTGTATTGTTTCTGTTGCCTTCCATGCTTTGTTTTTTTGGGTGAGAGTTGATGTGGCACATCCCCACAGCAAAAATGGAGAGGGAAGGCAGCTTTGTGAGATGACTTATGTTACATGCACATTTCTGCCTGCAGTATGGACTCAAAGTACTGTGGCTGTGGAGGAGATAGGCAGGTACAGAATTGAGAATTTTTGTGCACAGTAGTATTTACAAGTGTGAGGGCAAGAAGAAGTTAGGAAGAAATTATGAAGTTCAGACAAGGGGTATATTGAAAAAGGAGTAATGAAGTTCATGTGAAAATGAATGGGATGTTTCTGAATTTCCGCTTTTGCACTGACTGCAAAAATTACTTTTTTTATACATACAGATCATGGAAAATGCAGAAATCAATAACATTATCAAAATAGTTGGGCTACAATACAAGAAAAGCTATGAAGATCCAGAATCTCTAAAAAGCTTGAGATATGGAAAAATTATGATCATGACTGATCAGGTTAGTCTGAAACATGAATCCTGAAGTGTGCAAATATTGCTCTGACCAGTGAGATCTGTGGACCAGACTTAGCTTCCTTATACAGAGATGCAGCTCTGTGTTGTATAGGAGAACTGCCTGACTTGCAGATAAAATATGCCATGGGCAAAGCACCTGGAAGATACCACTGTGCTTGACATGTTAGAGCATATTAGCTCAGGGATGACCATTTTATTCTCATGACTATTTTACTCCCAGGTCCAGTTCAGAATCCAAATTAAGACTGCTTTTTTCCTGCAATGTTTTCTATCAACAGGCATTGCTTTGGTGAATCCAGGCCAGTGAGTTCTGCTCATCCTGGCAATTTGACTTTTTCAAACATGCTGTCACTCTCTTTTAGTGTTGGGAGAATTTTTAGTGGTTTTGTGTGATCTGACATTTTATGAGATTGCCTGATAGTTTCGTGTTATTATTTAGGATCAGGATGGATCTCACATAAAAGGCTTGTTGATCAATTTTATTCATCACAATTGGCCATCACTGTTGAAGCATGGTTTTCTTGAGGAATTCATCACTCCCATTGTAAAGGTAAGGGCTTTGCTAATAAGATTTTATTATTTATAGTGCAGCAGCAAAGTTGATTAAATGTTCTTTGTTTTTAAGGCAAGCAAAAACAAGCAAGAACTTTCATTCTATAGTATTCCTGAATTTGATGAGTGGAAGAAACATATGGAGAATCATAAAGCATGGAAGATAAAATATTACAAAGGTTTGTTTAAAAATAAATAAATAAGTTCATTTCGTGCATATAAAGATATATGATTAGTGGGTTCTTTGCAGTTTTAATTGTAGCTACTTTCATAATAGTAACTCTGTAGTGATTTTGTAATTATTCCCAGTAAAATACAAATCTTAAGATAAAATCAATGTATGAATATGGTCTGTTTCTTTTATTATACAGGTTTGGGAACCAGCACTGCTAAAGAGGCAAAAGAATATTTTGCTGATATGGAAAGACATCGGATCTTATTTCGATATGCTGGTCCTGAAGATGATGCTGCCATTACGCTGGTAGGAATTTACAAAAGTTTTCTTCTATCATACATTTTAGCTTCCACTGTTCACTGAAAATGGCAGATCAAGAAGTCTTAACATGTTTGTGAACAACAGAAAAATAGCAACAAAAAATAGCAATGGCAGTGAAAAATCCGTTTGGAAAACATTCCAAAGCAAAGGCTTTTACCCACATTATAAAAGTAGTTCTACCTTTTGCTTGGTAGCTTTGATAATTTTACAAAGTATGGATATCAAGAAACAGTACATTCAAATTTCTTTGAAGAGAAAGAGGACAGTCAGAGAACCGTGTACCGTAAGGTACCCATATCACATAGTAAATTTTTCAGCATTCCCAATAACTGTCTTGCTGGTAAATGAAGTCTTAGAATAGCAGTGGAGAAAGTGGAGAAAGAAAAAAAAAATGATATGCTGACCAGAGAGAAACCTGTCAACCTGAAAAAGCTTGTGCACCATGTCCAAAAAGTCATGTGTTCATACTGCTGTTCAACTATAAATATTAGTTATATGGATTATCTTGTTCAAATAAATATTACTGCATAGTTTAGCAGAAAGTGCAGTAGATATAAAATTGCTAAAATCATTAAATTGTTACTGAGGTACCACATATTTAAGCAAATGCGTACATGCTAATAATTTAGTATACCTTGAATCTTTTTAGGCCTTCAGTAAGAAGAAAATTGATGATCGAAAAGAATGGCTAACAAACTTCATGGAGGACAGGCGGCAACGTCGACTACATGGCCTGCCTGAGGTGAGTTGTAATTTGTAGTAATAGATCTGATGGGTGAGCTTCTAAAACAATGTAATTTTTTTTATATTGAATGAATAAAACATGTGGTTTTTTTTCAGCAATTTTTATATGGTACAGCAACAAAGCATTTGACTTACAATGACTTCATTAACAAGGAGTTGATCCTTTTCTCAAATTCAGACAACGAGAGGTCTATTCCCTCCCTTGTTGACGGTAAGCTCAACTCCTTATGATTTGCAAGAGCATTCATTTGTAATTGTTTTTTAAAGCTGTGATTTGTATCCAAAGTCAATGTATTCAGGTAGAAAGGATAAGATCCTGTATAGTTTTGCTTATTATCACTCATATGCTAAGGATGCTTCTTCTTTGAAGAAGTTTAAGCTGTTCCGTGACAGCCTTTTTACTTGATCATACCTCTTCTCTGGATTGTACAAGTGCTTTGCTTCTACAAGTTTTCTTTTGCAAATTTTAAGTTCTTATAATGATCCAGATTTAAAATACATGTTTACAGCAGAGGTGGTCAGCCTTCTTGACACTTTATACAGGCCTATACTAAAAATCCTCTTGCAGTTGAGACCACCTTGTATTTTAGGTGAGAAAGGGGGATAGTTCACAGGTGGGAATAATGGCTTCTGGAGGGATGGATCCCCTGCTCTGCTGCAGAATGAGGCTGGGTTACATATGCAGATGTGTCTCAGGGGGATTGGAAGAGTGTCTCACGTCCAGCTGCCCCCGATTCACTTTCCCCGTATTTGGCTCTTTAGGTAAACTAGTAGTCCCTGTGCTGGCACACCAAAGCTTATTACGCTTGAGGAACTATGACTGCAGGAGCTGCATTTATTGAGGCTGCTCTTCTTAAAAACATCTTTTTCCCTAACCATTTTCTTGAAAATAGTGGAATGATTTGCTGAAACATAAGTAAACAGATAACCAACTTGTAGTAGATAACTGTTCATTTCAGCTGAAGTCCTCCCAAATTTGCATGTGCAGAAATGTAAGAAATTGAAGAGAAAACATTGTAATAGGCTTAACTATTAGCAGTGTCACTGCCAGCTTTGCCTGTATTTCTTTTGGGCACAGATCTGGGAACTGCTCAGAGAATAGTAATCTAGCAGTGACTTTTGTGCTTCAGCATCACAAGGTAGTATATAACAGACTGATCTGGTGGCAAATATCAGAAAAAATAAGTGAAAGAATGTTTTGACCTTCTTACGCGTTGGCAGTTCTCCTGTGTAAAGGAATCCTCCAAATTCGTTACTTGAGATAGATATTTTCGAGGAAAATTTGTCACAGTCCTGTTTTAAATAAATTTGGATATTATTTATTTAAATGAAAAAAAAAGGTTAGATTCAGTGTCTTTTTTATATCTTGGCTTTTTATGCGACCTGGGTTAGTAAGTTAGTGCATTTCAGAAGTACCTTTGAATTGCAGCACTGAGTGGATCAATCAGTATGGATTGGCTGTCACTGCTAGCAAACATGCTGAAAAAATACCCAAGCCCTTCCACACTGGAAGATGATGTGCTTAAAATAGACATAAAAAATCACAGGATTGATATTTTATCAGACTGACTTCATTATTAAAACTTAAAAGATCTAAAAGGGATAAAAGTAACATCATGTGTCTTTTGAGTTTTACTGAGTTCTTGAGAATTTCACAAAAAAGTTACATTTCAGAGTGTTTTAAAATACATGTAAGCTATGAGTACAGTTGTCACTGCTGCTTTTTTGTAGATATGCTTACCAAAAAGATTTTGTTCAGTGGGCTGGAAATCAAATAACTCTTACCTTGCAGAAGGTGTACATTTAGGATAAAGTCAGAATTAATCTAAATAATGTATTATATGATACATAATGATGATTAGCTAGAAGAGTATGTTTCAGTCATCTACTATTTTTTGGGAGGAAGTTGATAAAATACAGCTTTTTACTTTTTCAAAAGAACTGAGATATTAATTTCTTATTTTATTAGTATTACAGTGTATTTTTTTCCATAAAATGCTTAAGTTTCTTTCAAAAGACAAGGAGCAAGAATAAGGCAGAACATTTTATCACTTTAGAAAGCGTGCATATGTATTTGTTGAAAATGTGATGTTCCTTTTAATAGGTTTAAAACCAGGGCAGCGCAAAGTTTTGTTCACTTGCTTTAAGAGAAATGATAAACGTGAAGTAAAGGTTGCTCAGCTGGCTGGTTCTGTTGCTGAAATGTCAGCTTATCACCATGGGGAGGTGAGTCTGAGAAATGGGAAGGCTGTGTGGATTTTCACCTGTGTGAAATACTGGGGAAATGTTGACTTTGTTCAAAATTGCAAACCTGTTGCCATCAAGAATTTATAGTTTTTTAATGCAAATGAACCAAGCAGTGTATATATTATTATGGCAGGATATTTCCATGCTTTCCCAGTCTTTGGGCATAGTAGTATGCCAAGTTGTTTGTGGTCTGTGAAGAAATGATAGATGACTAATTACCTCGTAAACTTGCTCTAGATTCTTAAGAGAAACTATGAACTACAACAGATTTTTCTCTTGAACCAGAAAGATTGTCTTCCAATTTAGGAGTAAGTGACTCTGTTCTTTGAAAACTTGAAACAGAACTGAAACAAAAAGTATTTCTGTCTTTTTTTTTTTTTGTTATATTTATCGGGAATATGAGTAAGAGTATGAGCAATTTCTCTCGCTCCTTCCCTTCAAAAAGTAATGAGCAATGGTTTGTGCAGAAGAACACAAGTACAATCAGCATATGCTCCTTCAATTTCTCCAGAGAAATGCTTTAAAAAATTTGAAAAAGTCATGGGTTTTCATAAGCATAGGGATTCTTAAGGACACTCAAGTCAGTGGAATCCATGGAAGAGGAATCTTTTTGTTGTACACCGAGGTATTGTGATAGGCTAACATCATTCCTTTTCCCACGGAGACCCCTTCTTTGAAACTGGCTTTACGGTAGTTACACAGATCCTAGGCATTAAGAATATATCTTATTGGTGAGTAGGAGTGAGTATCTCACGTGTGGTTTTAATTAATATATATTTTCCTGCAGCAAGCGTTAATGATGACTATCGTCAACTTGGCCCAGAACTTTGTTGGGAGTAACAATGTTAATCTGCTACAACCTATTGGGCAGTTTGGTACCAGGCTTCATGGTGGCAAGGATGCTGCCAGCCCTCGTTACATCTTCACCATGTTAAGGTAAGCTTAAACCTAAAGCTAAAAACGTTCTTTTAAAGGCCGTATTATCAAGCTAACGTTATTGCAATAATACAGGTTGCAGAGAATGTGTTCCTTTCTCTGAATTCTAGTATGCTCTAATATGTCCCATGGATTTTTATAAGTTGCAAGCAAATTTACTTCTCTTATTTCCTAATTTAAGATTCCTTCTGTTTTCTTCCTTTCTTCTAATTATAGGCCTCAATATTAGTTTATATTCCCTTTCTCATGCATGTTCTTTCTGTACCAAATTCGGTTTGTACAATCTCCTTTTCACATGAGCTGCTAGAAATCATGTTCACTCAGGATGACGCCTTTGGGGCAAAACAAGTCACCAGTAAAACTTCTGTAGTATTTTTAGAGGCTACATGGCCTACAATTAAGTAATGAAGCACAGCAAGTGTTTACATGTTGTGTTGCTTTGTTATGGGGTCACCTCTTGTCACCAGGAATTCGGGAATACTTCACAGAATGACGTTTTATAGATATTAAATGTTATCAGTTATTGGAATATCATGTGTGTGTGTGGTTGCAAAGGAAACAGACACCATAGATTTGTTATGAACAAATTATTCCGGTTAGAAAAATTTCCCTTGGGAGATATATCTATGCTGTATTCTCAGCTTCTGAATGGCAAAGTAAAAGGATAAAAAAGAAAAAATACACAGATAGATTATATCTAGACCTACTGACCTTTAAAGCGTTATGCACTTTGTTTAACTACACCATAGTTTAAGTATTTTCTTCTTTTCTTTTTCAAAGCCCTTTAGCAAGGCTGCTTTTTCCGGCAGTGGATGACAACTTGCTCAAGTTCCTTTATGACGACAACCAGCGGGTAGAGCCGGAGTGGTATATCCCCATCATCCCTATGGTTCTAGTAAATGGAGCGGAGGGAATTGGTACTGGATGGGCTTGCAAACTTCCAAACTATGACACCAGAGAGATCGTGAACAACGTCCGACGAATGCTGGATGGCTTGGATCCCCACCCCATGGTAAATACATTGTTGTGTCCCCGCCCTGTGGTAAATACATTGTGTTATCCTGCTGGCTTATGCGTTTGCTACACAGGGCTGATTTGTGCCATTTATTCCTATCACTGAGAGGAAATAATTGACTACTGGAACATCTGAATTGAATTGTCTTGGTAATTTTATGTAGGAGCCTTGACTGTAGGAGTGGGGCTAGAGAAGTTAATAATTGAAGCTAAAAGATCACAACCTAAAATTTTCTAGTTGTTTTTGAGGAATTTTTTCTTCAGATTGCTGGATGTGAGCATTCACCAGCACAAGTATTAGAGAGTGGCTGGGAGGTATGGCAGTAGGACCAAAAGCTGTGCCACTCTTTCCTTTTTGAGGGACTACTGTTTGGCAAAACTTGACACTTCTCTGTTTTTGTGAACAGTACTCCCTTTTACATATCTATAAGTGTAGGAGAGAAGTTGGTATTATTTAAGGAAATCAAATACAGGCTGCTGACTTGTATTCCTTTATTTAGAGTTTTCATAGAAGCTCTTGGAAGTGTTGTGTACTTGAAAAAAAGGCCCAGAATCTTTCTGTAACAAATAGTTGAAATTATACAACTGGTGGCTTTTGCTACTTCATTGTGTTTAACCGTGTCACAGAAGCAGAACAATCGCAAGATGGTCCAATTCTCATGACAGTGTCAGATTTCATAGTGAATTTTCCCTGGCTGGTTCTTGGGACATTAATTGGATTTCTTTTATTAATGCCATCTGTTGTACGGCCTTTAGGACTCCTGGGCATTCTGTGTAGTCCACAGTCTTGAAGCTGGCGCTGTGGTTGGAAGAGGCAGTTCTGCCTCCCAGCTTCTTTCCTGTGGTGGCATGTCTTCGTGCCTGCTTGATAAGCTAGGGAAGGGAATCAATTCAGTCAAAAAAAGAAACAAAAACACCTCAACCTATTAGGTAGATTTAAAACCGGATGGTTCCACTCTCTTTGCCAGTCTGCACAAGAATGAAAACTTCTTTTACTGCTGATTTGAAGTTATTGTGGGACCCGTGTTTTCATCTACCTTCTTTGTGCCTTACCAGCGCCTGCAGTTTTCTTCAGATAAACAAATAGAAATCCCCTGAGGGCAACTGCATCCTCTGAATAGTGAATGTGTCTACCCCATAAATGTATAAATAAAAAGTTTGAGATACTTTCCTCTGTCACTGACCTATGTGTGTTCTGGGTTTTCTGTAGCCTTTTGACTATGGCTTAAGATTTTCACTAGCATGAGAGATGGGTTGACTGGTTAGCACAATGACATGTGCACGGTGTATTCGGAAACAAATATTATTCCAAAATTTCATTTTAAATATTATTGCCACTTTGCCTTTTTTTTTTTTTTTTTTTTTTTTTGCACTTTTAGCTTCCAAACTACAAGAATTTCAAAGGAACTATTCAGGAACTTGGTCAAAATCAGTATGTAGTCAGTGGTGAAATATTTGTGGTGGACAGGAACACGGTAGAAATTACAGAGCTTCCTGTAAGGACATGGACCCAGGTAAGCACAAGTGGAATACACAGTGTCTTTCTTTTCTGTGCTTTTGTAGAAGAGAAAGTTTTCTACATGTGCCATCGGCCGTCCAGTCTCCAAAGAATACCTATGTCTTCCCTGAGTTTGTTTGTTTAATTAATCCCCTTCTTCTGTTGAGTAGACATCTTCTGTCCTTTTAAGATGCCCTTTTTGCAACTTATAACCTGCATTTTGCATGTTATATTGTTTTTGCAAATTATAGTTGCTATCAGATTTACTGCACAAAACTTTGAAATCTTATATTGCTTGATTGTGTTGAAGAAGGCTGTATTTTAAAAAGTGCTTGCTTTTTTTTTATTTTTTTAAATAGGTGTACAAAGAACAAGTTCTAGAACCTATGTTGAATGGAACTGAAAAAACTCCAGCATTAATTTCTGACTACAAGGAATACCACACTGATACAACTGTGAAATTTGTTGTAAAGATGACAGAGGAAAAACTTGCACAGGCAGAAGCTGCTGGATTGCACAAAGTTTTTAAGCTTCAAACAAGTCTTACTTGTAATTCAATGGTAACTTTTTTATGTTTATGACTATCAGAATTATGCCAGCTGCTTGTAGTATGCTTAAATGTCTTGTGATGCTTTGGGCAGTAGATCAATCCTGTGCATGACTGAGCACATCCCTCTTCAGGTTTTGTTGCTGAAAAAAGTAATTTTTGATTGTTTGAATTTCTTCTTCCTTTGGATCACTATGGATCCCTAAATCTATTTTTGTCCTGATGAATCTTTTCAACTACACATGTTCTGGGATATAACTTTCTTGTAACTGAAAATTTCATAATTGTGTGGCTGGTAAAATAGCTTAAATGTAGAATAGATGCTACAAATAATTTATTTTATGTGGTATTATAATTAAATTTGCATTCTAACCTAGGGACAAGTGATATTTTCACAATCCCGCTTAATGTAGGACTTGATCAGCACATTTTGCAGTTTCTGAAAATGGAATAGAGCAAATCATGATAATAATAATTCTCAGGGGTTTAAATGTACCTGTGAACTACTGTAAGTGATTATTCGTGATTATCACTTGCACTTACAATAATTAAGTGATTAAACACTCAAAGTAATGTTTACTAGATTACATAATGTTTTGTTCTTTAATGCTACATTTTCTGCCAACTTAACAGTGAAGGCTGCTTTCAGTAGATGTGTAGAAGTTCCTCTGCTCTAGTACAAGCACCTTAAAAAACTAGACGTGCTTCTCTGTACAAAGATTAACAGAAGTTTAAAGTCATGCAATCTCTCTCAAGCATTATGTTACGTATTTTATAGGTGCTGTTTGATCATATGGGATGCTTAAAGAAGTATGAAACTGTGCAAGACATTCTGAAGGAATTCTTTGACTTGCGATTACACTATTACAGTTTGCGCAAGGAATGGCTGGTGGGAATGCTGGGGGCAGAGTCTACCAAGCTTAATAATCAAGCTCGCTTCATTCTGGAGAAGATACAAGGAAAAATTACCATAGGTGAGAAAATATTCAGAGAAGCTTATGTCAGAATTTATAAAAATATAGGGGAATATGGACATTTTTAAATACAATAGAAGGTATTTCTGTATACAGTAGAAGGCATATAAAATATGTATTTTCATGACATTGCTTTTTATTATTGATGGTGTGTGTTTGTGTCTCAGAGAACAGATCCAAAAGGGATTTAATTCAGATGTTGGTCCAGAGAGGTTATGAATCTGACCCTGTGAAAACCTGGAAAGAAGCACAGGAAAAGGTAATGATCTGCAATCTCTGCATCTATTTGATGTTGTTAATGTTATTTATGATGATCATTTGTACAGATGTTTGTTTTCTTATAGCCTAATTTAATTTGTAACAAAACCAACACTTTTCCAAGGCCATTTGTTACTCCTTATTAGTTTCTGTTTCAACAAATATATCAAATTGAGATAAAAACTACATAGGATTGCTATCACATAACAGCAATTCTAAGAACAAAATTAGATAATGCAGGGTGGAAAATCAAAACAGAGACGGTTGGATTTCTTTGTGTACCCAAAGCAAAGCTAGTAACTTGACTTTTGGCTGCCTTATACATGAAGTGTTGTGTCTCTTACCCCACACACAAATCTGAGGTTTTCCTTTCTTGTTTATTCATTACTTGATTGTAAATTATTATTGTTTATATGAAAAGAACGCATTCATCAGTCTTCTGGAATGAAACATGAATATTATCTAGGTATGATTTTTGAAGTTACTTCATTAAATTTGACCTTGATCTATTTTTCTATCTCCTTTGTTTAAACTTAAGACTTTTTTTTGTTCCAAAAGAGATTTGTGGGTAATTTCACATTTCACACTTAATTATAAGAAGATGAAATTGCTTTCAAAAACAACTTACAGTTTTTATTAACCACCCTTTTTCTATGCCAGTGTCACTGGTTTTGGTTGCTTGTTTTCATTTTCCCTTTTGTTTTGTTTTGTGTGTTCTTTTTGGCTCACGAGGCATTAAGATAGCATCATATTCAGCTTTGTCCTCAAAAATCAATGAAACAGTCCAGACCTTGTAGGCCACAAGTGGTCTTTTGGAGATCTCCAGCTAGTGGCTCATGTCACTGAATGCATAAGGACATGCCCTACCATTCCAGCATGGTGGGGAGGAGCAGAGTTCCAGGTCATGCGTAGAACTAAAATTATTTTTATTTTATTTCTCTTCAGGCAGCAGAAGAGGAGGAGCCACAGAATGCGAATGACGATGCTTCTTCCGCCTCAGGCTCAACTTCTGGTCCTGATTTTAACTATATCCTAAACATGTCTCTGTGGTCACTTACAAAAGAGAAAGTAGAAGAGCTAATTAAGCATAGAGATTCAAAGGTTAGTAAACATCGGCAGGCTTTCTGGAATGATTTGGCAGTTCCTGGTCTGCCTACTTTAATGAGCAGTTATCTAGTATTTACTGCATCTTTAATTGTAACTTAGCAACTGAAATAATATACATTGCCTTCCTGTTTTAGGAGAGAGAACTGAACAACCTGAAAAGGAAATCTCCTTCAGATCTCTGGAAAGAAGATTTAGCCGCCTTCGTTGAAGAGCTTGAAGTAGGTTTTACAAATCCTTAAAAAATATATATTAAAATGAATGAAGAATAATTAAAAAAAAAAAAACACATTTTAGGCTAAAACATGAAGACCTAAAAATATACTAATAATAGGAAATCATCTTCAGATAGTTGTGTTCCTAGGTGAGTTTCTCTGGGATTGTTTCTTGCATCCATACAGTGCATTGCTTCTAAGTAAGTGATAATAAAATTAGTAGGAGCAAGTTTGTTTTCAGATAATACAAAGACTGGGAGTAATAACTGATGAGAGTAGTAGTTACAGCAGTTCCCAATGATCTGATGTCTAAGTGTAGTTCCTGACCATACAGGAAATGAGCAACATACCAAGAATAACTCACTAATTTCACATTGCTAGAAGATGTGTTATGATTCAATTAAAAATTAAGGGAGGTCTCATGTTCCATATTAAAGTTAGATGAATCTGAAATAATTGCTGTGTTCCTCCACTTTGTCCTTATTAAAAAGAAGGAAAATTTACTTAGTGTTTTTCTTCCCATATTGCTTGTTAGAAAGTAGAAGCGCAGGAAAGAGAAGATGTCTTGGCTGGTATGGTGGGCAAACCAATAAAAGGCAAAGTTGGTAAACCCAAGGTGAAGAAACTTCAGTTAGAAGAAACGATGCCTTCTCCATTTGGTAGAAGAATAGTTCCGCAGATCACATCTGCCATGAAAGCTGATGCCAGTAGGAAACTGCTGAAGAAGAAGAAGGTGATTCAAACTACTAGTATAGCTACATTATTCATTATTTAACTGTTGTCATTTTTCTACTCTGCTAGCATCGGTTCAAACCACTAATCCTGTTAGAACTCTTATTTATACTGTTTTGGTGACCTAATTCATGAAGAAATTAATATTCATTTTCCTCTATATTTTCAAGCCTCTAATGAGTGTTTCTTGTTGAGGTGCTTTTCTTGGCATTTCCCCCCTTCCAAAACTGGTCAACAAATGTCACTAGTGTACTTTCCTTTACTATCTTTTGCAAAACTGTATTCCAGCTCATTCATGGAATATAAAGGTACAATTTCTATTATTTTGCTCACCTTCTTTATATTTTAGGGTGATACTGATTCTCTAGCAATAAAAGTGGAATTTGAGGAAGAATTTGGTGGAGTGCCAGCTGAGGGTGCTGGGGAGGACTCACTGAATACGTCAGTCTCAGCAACTAAAACTCCCAAACCTAAGAGAGAGAAAAAGGAGCCTGGTAAGATCCTTAACTATAAACACAGTTAAGCTTTAATGTGTACTAGTTATCTATTAAATATATATTTTTAACACATAGTGAGAAGGGAGATATAGTACAATAATTACTATTTCATTTGATTTTCTTTCCTACGGGGCTGTGTGGAAATGTATGGAAATATTCTGCTGTAGTTGAGTATTACTGAATACCTAAGGGATTAACAGCAGATGCAGTAAATGCTGAAGTTAATCTTCTTGTCACTTCTATTATTGTTCTCTGGTGTTATTAACTTACTGAAATAGTTGAACTGCTTTTCTAGGGAATAAAAAGTAATCTGTGGTTATGCTAATGCTTCTCCCAAATTTTTAATATTCAGGGTTCGTGCAGATAGTAAATTAGTCAAGTAGAGAGCTATGACTGAGCTGTCTGCACACAGCTCCAGCCCAGCCTGGCCGGCGTCCAGCAGTCCAGCCTGACTGAGGTGCCCCTGCAAGTGACTGACTGCACTGTGCCCCCTGCCCTCCTGTGTATGCTCCCCATGGAGTATTCCCTTGTTAATTGTATTTTTCCAATTCCTCCTGCTCCCCAAATAATGGAAAACTGCTATTCTTTTCCTGAAAAATTGAGCAACCTTTGAAAAAAAATGGGAATTTTCCTGCTCAGTAGCTAGAACTTAAAAAATAAGATCTTTCTGTTCTTCAAACATAAAATGAATGCATTTGGTAGCAGTGGGTTTTGTTCTGTGTGAAACCATTTAATCAAACTGTTTAATCAAAACTGTTTGAGCCTAAACATGTGCATCATAGGTAATTAGCAAGAGGCAATATTTTGCTGACTGTAATAAATGATTTACCTTGTGGCAGGTACGAGAGTAAGAAGAACACCATCTTCTACAAAATCTAGTGCAAAAAAAGTGAAGAAGCGAAACCCATGGTCAGATGATGAATCCAAATCTGAAAGTGATTTAGAAGAAAATGAACCTGTGATTATTCCAAGGGACTCTCTGCTTAGGAGAGCTGCAGGTACCAAGCTTTTGTGAAATGCATTTTGTAACTCAAGGGTTTGAATTTCTGCAAACCTGCATTTGCAGTGACACGGAGCCTTCCGGTAACGAGAGCCTTCCTTTGGCTTACAGGATGTATGCTTCACTGTAAGGCTAATGAAAACACCCTTCCAAAACAGAGAGGAGTTCACTGTAAAAGATTTTGTAATTTGGTCTGAAGTCTTTTACGATATCCTAAAGACTAGAATAACACTACAAAGCAAAAAAAAAGTGCTCTCATTAAAATTCAGTGTCAAGCAAACAAGCCCGAGAAAAAATCATATGGGTCTCTAAAATTTATCAGAAATCACAGGCAGTCTCAGAAAGACTAAAATATCAGAGACTGCAATTTTGAGAAGATGAAAAAAGAAGATAGTCTAAGAAAAACACACTGAAAGATTTTTTTGGCAAGCGGCTGACTTTTTTTTAAGCATTTGATAAAGAAGGGTGTTCATCTGATTCATTCAAGAGAACTTCAAGTGAAGAATTCTCATTCTTTAAGAATGTCTTTGTACTAGTGTCTTCATAACACCCGTACGTGAATTATCTGAGCAAGTGGCCAGTGGTATCAGGTGTGAGGTAACACTTGCACCATCTTCTTCTCCCCCAGTGCTTTATATCTCGAAACCACTGAAGCAGGGACCACTCAGGGACTTGTACTTTAATGTGTGTATTTATCTGTATGTGTGTATATATTTATATGTGGGTATATTTATATTTTTTTTGCTCTCTAGCTGAGAGGCCCAAGTATACTTTTGATTTCTCAGAAGAAGAAGATGAAGCCGATGATGATGATGATGCCAACAATAATAATGATTTGGATGAGCTCCAAGTAAAAGCCTCTCCAGTTGTAAATGACAGGGAGGATGAGTTTGTTCCCTCAGACAGTATAGACAAAGATGAATATGACTTCTCCCCAGCCAAATCAAAACCATCTCCAGAGTAAGTACTGTAACTGAGCACTATTTCTTTATGAATAATATTTTGAATGTACAAGTCTTCAGAAAAAATGAGGAAAAAATATCAACTCCTTATTACTCTACATGTACCATGTAAAATAGAACTTATATATATTTGGGGAGCAGCAAAAGTGTATTTTCTCTTAGCTACACAGATGTAAAGGTGACTTAGCATGTTATGCTATTAGTAGTGGTGGTGGTCAAGCTGCATTTAGGAAGGTGTTCTGATTTTCATCTTACATCAATTTGTTATACAGAACTCTCGATAAAAATATAATTCCATTAATTTTAAATGGCTAAAATGCTTGACTGAAAAACAATTTTAAATTTCAACTTCTGCAAGTGCATACAAAAACATTTAAAATGCTGTATTGTGTTAAAATACAAATTTATTTTCGAACAGATGCGATAATGTTTCTTCTTCAACTGTGTAGTTAATACAGTTCATATAGTTTCTTTTTTTCTCTTCGGAAGTAGAAAACTGTCCCAAGACAAGAAGAATCAAGACTTTGGGAACATCTTCTCTTTCCCATCATATTCTCAGAAGACAGATGATGGTGAGCCTGTTTTTGCTGATTTATTTACCGTTCCATATCAACTGTCACAGAATATATTAGAGATTAAAACAGACTGTAAAGATTAATTGTAGCAGAAAGTTGTCCAGCTTTGTGAAGATGAAGAAAGGAGGTTGTGATTCTTAGAGGTATTTGTAGCATAGGTAAGAAAGTCTACAGTACATTCACAGCCTTGCAGTACAATCAAATGCACCTTTTCATGAAATTAACTTACACTGTTAACTAACAGGGTAATTAAAATAGCAGTGAAGGAATCTTATGCTAAACATGCTCTCTGGTTGTAGATACAACAAAATTGGACAGTGATGAAGAGGATTCTGCTCCTGTTTTCTCATCATCTTTTGCCCCAAAGCAATTGGAAAAAAATCCAAGTAAAACTGTGGCTACTAAAAAGGGTAAGTAAGAGGATTAGCCAGTAAATCAATCCATTTATTTAAAATTCAGGTCTTTTGTCTCTTACCTTTGCACTGTCTCTCCACACCTTTAAAGTGGGGACTGCATTCCTTGATTTTGAACGCAGTTATGTTCAACAAAGGGTGTGAGCTTCTTCCAGCTCTGTAATGATACTAATTTCTTTCTTTTCTACTTTTTTTGACCCCTATAATGTCAAAACTTGTCTCTTTCCACATACTAGCGTTCAGTTTTCAGTTAGTCTAATTAAAAGTTTTAGTCTCATAGCCTAAGTGAAACATGAGGTCCCCTTGGGGTTGAAGATTGTCTTCTCTCATGGGTCAGACCAGCAGCTAAGTGTTCAGATCCCTTGAGCGTGTGTCCTGTGGCTTCCCTGAAAAGCAGGCATGTGTGAGGGAAGAATCCCAGGAAATGCTTGTCCTGCATAGGCTTGGCCCACGCAGGGCCCTCCTTGATCTTTGTCTTGATCTTGACACTGAGGATATTGTCTTGATCTTTGACACTGAGGGTGAAGGGCCCTCCTTAAACATCAGGGCTACGGGTTCTTTCTCCAGTAGCTGGACTTTGAAAACTGCCGCCTCATAAGATCTTCAGTGGAGGAATTATGGACAATTCATGTTTGTTACTTGGGTCTGTTTGTGTATTTGTTTGGAGGCTCATGTGTTTTTTTCAGTGTTCAAGCTGTGTAATACTGGTGGCGTTTCTTTTAAGAGAAAGCTTACGCTTGCTTAGGAGTGTGTTTATGAATGCATTATCTTTAGAGATCATGCTAGACACTTGCCATAATTAATGGTAAAAATCATGGGTTTTTACCTAATAGTAATTTCAGTAAGTTAAAGAGTGCAGTTCTTAACTGCATGACAGACTGTTTTTTGTTGCCTTCAAATCTCTGTTTTCCTTCTGTTATCTCTTTCAGATAACTTCCTTTTCTCTTGCTTCTCAGTCTTTCCTCCTCCAAAAGCCATTTGTTTTGTTTCTGTCCTCTTTTGGCCTTTATTTTTTAAAATGTCGCTAGACCAACTTGCAAGTGAATTTATTGCACTACCATCCCTTCCTAGAAAAGAGCTCTCAGTAAATATGCAAGAAAGCAGCCAGCTGCAATATTTAATTTAATACCTTAAAAAGCAGAAAACTTAAAAAGCGAGGTGCTGTGCCCTGCGTTAGGTGCCAGTGAATTGCAGCATCTTCTCTTCCCGCTCCCCCCATTCCTTGCAAATTTCTATTCCGTTCTGTTGCATTGTTTCTAGTGCAATCTGTTTTAAACAGTTCTCGAGCACATGAAGATTTTTCATCATCTGTAAGAAAATCTATTATGGCACCCGACTGTTTACAGAAGTACAGAACAGTCTTCTGGGCTAAGCAGGTGTTGTGCAGTGAACGCAGACAGGACTGCAGAGCGGCAGTGCTCAGCCCTTGTCGCTGCCCCTCCGCCTCGTTCACACTCTGCTCTCGCCCTCGGTTTTTGAAGGCCTGTAGGTGTTGAGGCTCCTCACCGTCTTCGCGGTGTTTGGGGTGATGGATGGAGTAAAGAGGAGCAGTGCAGCTGAGGCTTCTCTAAAGGCTGGTGCTTCTTTCAGCAGGTCAAACACCTCATCCCTGGTCACCCACTGTGTGAACCACCTTACGCAGCAAGGCTATTTGCTCAGCAATAATCAAAATTTTTAAAAATACTCACATGTACCTCTCCTTTCAGCTTCTTCTAAAGCTGCATTTCACTGAGATGGCACAAATGCACTGTGCCTTAAACTCCTGCGCTAATCAAGGGCAGATTGTCCTTGACTATACTGAGCAGAAATGTCAGAGGATACAAGTGGCGCCTGTAAAGCCCTCTGATGTGTCTAATCACGTACTGGAAGTATCCAGCTTGGAGAACTTCCGTTGCTATTTTAGTTAGCCAGTAACTTCTATTTTGCGCTCATAAGTACATGAAGAAAGTGATTAATTGAAAACACTCCCTTACCGACTGCACTCTGAAGTAAAATACGGCACTGGAAACCTCCTGCTTAGGCCCCATGTTTTCAGCAGAGAAGCTGAGGCCTGCGCTTTGCCCAGGTGCAGACATCTCTCATTTTGGTAGCTGATATTTCGGCCATAATTAAAGTAATAATCAAGTTTAAGATTTCTAACCAATATGTGAGTTTAACCTATTTAATATCTCTAACTTCTAACAGCAAAACTAGATGTGACCCCTAAACCTAAAAGAGCTCCTAAGGCCAAGAAGATGGAACCTGTAAACTCTGACTCAGATTCGGAATTCGGCCTTCCAAAGAAGACTGCAACACCCAAAGGTAGGAATTTTGGTGCAGCATTTACCAGCAGGTGTAGGAATATTTTCACGAGGAAGCAGAAATGCAGTTTCCAAAATTAGAACCACATTGGTTCATTGCTTGATGAGTCACTAGTAAATTACTCAGCAAGAAGGTTTTTTTTGTGACAGAAATAGTTTGCTGACTTTTCTTGTCCGACAATGCTGTGAACTTTCATTTAAGTTTTGGGAATGCATTTCATAACTGCAGCCCCTTTTTGTCTTGCCTGTCACTTCTGTGAGATACTGCTGAGTTTTATTCTTTGATCTCAGCTTTGTACAAGACTCTCAGATTCTGCTAGTTGTTAATTCTTATAAGCAGGTTTGGGTTTTTTTTTTTTTTGATTCTTAAAACAGCTCATTGTTATCCCAGTTCTTAGCTGTGAGGGTGCTCAGAAGCAAACAAGAGAAGTACCACAGCATAACAAGTGATTTCATCAGAGGGACTGTAAGAGGAAGGGGTTTCTCTCTGTTGATAGTTGAGGTTAACAGTAAGTTTCCTTTACACAGGATTAATTTATCTTTACTATTCAGTACCCGCTGCAGAAGGTGACGCAGGCTTTGTTAATACTTCAGCAGTCCAGAAGTCAGTCATTGATCTAGCAGTGGTTGGCCCTGTCTTAACTGCGAGCGTGACGTGCAAGGGTAAAGGGTAACTTCAGAAGCAGCAGAGAAGATTTAAAACTGAGGGGATTCATTAAATACACTGTAAGAATAGCATGGATAATTTTCCTACTGTTGTGAAAAATCTTGAGCTGCAAACATAATTTTGACTTTAGGACATAGTAAAATGTTATTTCATCAGAAATCTGAACAATTTGAATTTTGCTTTTTTTTAAAAAAGGTAAATAAATAGAAAGTTAAGTAATATTCTCTAACCCAGGAAAAGGTAGAGGGGCAAAGAAAAGGAAAGCATCTGGCTCAGAAAATGAAGGTGAATACAACCCTGGGAAGAAAACACCCAAGTCAACACCAAGCAAGGTCAGTTCCTGCTCTGTTCCTTTTTCTTTGTGAAAAAAAAAAGAACTTAATGGGTTATTTTAAATAAAAATGCACATGTTCTTGCTATAGTTTGCTGAACTAGCAATGGAGGTTTAGGTGATGTTAGAGAAATCTTTGCTTCAGTACTGACAGCCAGGATACCAAATGCACACAGCTGCCAAGTGACCTGCCTTGTCTTTCCCGCAGAAGGCCAAGAAGGCCGCCTTCGACCAGGACTCGGATGTGGAGGTATTTCAGTCAGGCTTCGCCTCAGAAACTGCCCCGAAGCCACGGACAGGCCGGGCTAGAAAAGATGTTAAATATTTTGCAGAATCTGACGAGGATGATGATTTTGATATGTTTAATTAAGTGCCCAAAGAGCACACAAACGTTTTCCAACAAATATCTTGTGTTGTCCTTTTGTCCCTTCTGTCGCAAACTTTTGTACATTTGACTTATTTTATGTGATAATGTAATTGATGGTTTTTATTATTGTGTGTAGGCATTTTAACATTTTGTTCTTACACCTACAGTTTTATGCTCTTTTTTACTCATTGAAATGTCATGTATTTGTCTGACTGGCTTGTAGAGATGTTCTAGACAGCTGTGCTAAAGCACATTTTAATTGTCATGGTTGCAAACAGCAAACCTGCTTTTTGAAATGAAATTTAAACATTAAAAAATGGAAAAGTATCTCGTGTGTGGAAAATTTCCTTCTACAAGGGCACTGCTGCTACACAGCTTTTTTTTAAAATAAATATATTTTATTCTTTGCCAGGAGACTCCATGGAAAAAGGTAAACAGTATATGAACATAGAAAGCATTGTTAAACAATCTCAATGTACAAACAGAGCCAGTGAAAGTACATCACAGACTTGCTAGAATATATAAAAAAAAATCCACTAGTGCTTTAAATGAAACCTAAGAAACTGACACTTTAAATCTGTTACCCATTCTACCACAGTTTTCACTCTGCTTTATGGTGATTGAACAAGGCCAAGAAGGCAGATTCTCTCCTTGTGTTTCTGGAAGTCCCAGCTGTAATTCCTTAGCCCCTGGAAGGCCAGATAACCCAACTAATTCTGGGCAGGGGGAGCCTAAGGAAATCCACTGGACTCGCCAGTTCCAAAGCTGTGACTGATTCTGCTGGTTATCACCCCATGAAGTTTCCCTAATGGCTTGTGAACAAGTAAACAAAAACATAGTAACACTGAGAAGTGTTTCTGCCTTGGAGGCTATCGTTCCTGTAGAAATGGAATAGTTAGTTCTGTAGCTAGGTCACCAGCCAGGTAATAAACCACCTCTTAAATTTTAAAGTGACATTAACAGTGGAACAAATGACATCTGAATAACTGGTCTGGCAGTTAACGTTGATACTGATGCCTTTCCTGCGAGTGCAGTGACTTTTCGTAGACTTTTTACAAGGAGGAGATGCAAACTGAGGGCATCAAAGACAAGTTTTCATATTAACTAAGTCAGACGATCCTTTAAACTTTCTTTCCTGGATGTGTACAGTAGTCCATTTCATACGCTTGGTGTCTTGATCGGGTTAGGTATGAGAGACAAAAGGAAAGCACCAAACATCCAGTATAGAAAGTAGAGCCATACATTTGTATGTACAAAGTCATCAGAAATGCAACCAGAGTTTAAAGTCTGAGATCTGTCTTGTCACCATGCAATCTTGAGTGTTCAGAGAAGAAAACAGAAGCTTAACTATTTTTTTTGCATGAAATGGCTGATTTAGAGTTTCAAAAGTTTGCATTTTTCTAGTTTTAAGAGTTTAAACAGCAAGGAGTATATATTGATACATACGAAAATTTCTTGGTCCTTGTTGAGTTTTATCTATATATATATACACATATATAGATATATATTAAGTCCAGAAACTAAGCAGCAGTAAAAATGTTTTTCTTGCTTTTCATCCCTGTACATAAGGTATTGGGAATGTCTGAAGTAGCTGGAAAATGTCTTATTGCACCATGGGGGATTGACTGACACTGCTGTTCTCCACTGAGCTGGGTGAGATACTGGGGCTGTGCTCGGCCGCGTTGCCATTGGAGGTCGGTGTCAGCGGTTCGTGTCCTTCAGAATTCTCCAGCATTTCCTGAATAAGAGGAGGCATCGATCCAGGAATTTCCATTTTCAATGTAATCACACGTTCTGCACCTTTAAAAAGAAAGCGGGGGGGGGGGGTCCTTTTTATTAATAAAACCTACACATTTATATTTTTTTCATATCAACACTAATAATTTCAGGCATTTTAACGGCACAAAAGTCTCTCCTAAAGTTCTTGCAGACAAAATCTTGCACGTTTACTATGGCAGTTATTAAAAGAGATGACTGCTCTTCAACAAATGAACTTGAAACTCTGATCACAGCAACTGTGACAGTACAGGGAGACTGAATCAAACAATTCTCAATTGCTATGAAAAGTTTAATGTAATTTTGATCACCTGGACTTGTTAATACACTGGAATGTATTTTATGTTTTTTTCATATACTGGGTCTGTAAAGTATGCAAAGAAGAGCAAAAATAATTCTAGCTGATTTGGGTTAAATAGATGAAGCAGAACTTTTTTAAAAGGCTCACAAAGCCTTTAAACTATTTTATTTCATCACTGGTGACACTGATAGAACCTCAGTACTTCATTTCCTTATAAGCAGCAACATATTTGAAGGACTGAAGGGCACATTCAGATGCAAGGTGGGGAACACCACAAAGCGAGAGGAGTATCTTGCAATTAATCCTCAAAGGGTGAGGTTACGCAGCAAAAAAATTCCTTTCCACACCAAAGTGTGAACGTGTTTCACACAGCGCATCCTAGCTGGGCAGAAGCGTTGTCTGTTAAGACAACTTCAGACAGTTCACGGTCATAAACCTCAGAGTTCAAATATCTAATAGAATGTGTCTCTGCGAAAAAACCTAGCATCACAGAGTATATTTAAAAAAGAAGAATCTAAACCTGACTGAAATACTTTTCCCCACTTTTAAAAGGGAAGAAAAAGGTCACGAGGACCTTGCTTTCTTTCTTAGAGTTTTTTTTTTAAGCACCAAGTCCCTAGGCCAACTTGCTCTCCCACTGTTCGGAGCGACACAACCGCGTTGTCGCTGCTGCTGAAGTCAGTGTGGCAGCCCGTACCTTTTGCACTGATACTGCGAAGATCTGTGATTTTCATTAAGATCTTTGGAAACATGTGAGGCTTGTTGGGTCGTCTCTTTCGGATATAAATTTTCAGTGCTTCCAGCAACGGTTCCTGAAGCTTATCCACTTTCATTGGTTCTTCAAGGTCCTGGCGATCTGTTAAAAAAAAAAAAAAGATTCTTATCGCTGGTATTATTTGAAATAGTTCCTACCAAATGCAAACCACAGAAGCTCCTCCATTTTTTGATCAGAATCTCACAAGTTTCTTCATTTATGACCCACATTCTGTGGCTTGTATTCCATTTTTCCTAGTTACTGGAAAGGCTTGTAATTTGAGTGATCCAAAATGATCAATTTGCTCCTGTCCTTCACTCTCCAACAGGAAAAAAAATCCTTGCTACAAATAATAAATGGGAATTAATCTTGTACGTGGCATTTATAGTCTACTTAGGTATACAAAAGCTGATTTTTATTTTGTGTCACTACTAAAATACTGTAAATTACCATCACACATCAGCAGGTGGCAGTGCTAACCTGAGCGACAACAAGTGTCACCCATAAAAGGGGGAGCACCAACAAACAGCGTTAAGGACGGCGGTGCTTTTCATGGGTCATGCTCAGAGACGTGTAAAACCACTGTGAGTTTGCACTGAAGGGGCTCCCTCAACAAAGACTGACTGACTTTTAGTTTTAAAACACTTAGTTGTAGCACCTTGTAGCACCTAGAATACTGCAAAGGAAAATTAAGGGAAAAGATTTTTTGCCTGGCTTGTATTTGTCCAGACTAAGCAAGGTGTGATCCTTAAGCTCATTTCTCTCTTTTTGTGCCAGCTCAGGACTAGCATAAGGGCCTGTTGGAAGGAAGGCGGTGAAGAGGCTGAAGCTCCCCTTTTTGTTGTTTTTAAATTAACTAACTAGGATGTTACTTGATGTCCCTTTCCACCTTGCTTTTGTACCCAAACCCCCCAAATGGTCAAATGTGCTGCTGTATTACTAATAAACCAGAACTCTTCCTGAAGCAAATTATCACCAATGATGACTTCTGTGTGGACATAAATATATGGATATGAAAGCCATTACATTTATGAGTAAAGTTATGTAAAAAGGTTAGTAACAAAAGAAGTCATTCATATGGGGGTAATGCAGCAGACTGCATCCCGTATTGTCTTTTTCAGGCAAAACCAGGATCATTTGCCTAACCAAATGATCAGATTCAGGAAAAAATATTAATAAAAACAATAACCACTGTCAGTTGCAAACAACCCCTTAGTGTAGGGGGAGACTGAGAGACACATCTCAGCCCGTCCGCCCGTCCCAGACGCGTGGCCGCGGCCGCGGCCGCTGCACGCAGGTACCTCCGCAGATGAGGCAGATGGCACTGAGGAGACCTGTTTCCGTATCATCCATTTCCAAAGGCAGGAGCTGGTTGGCAAACGTGAACACCAGGTCAGTGAGCGGGCCGAACCCGGCGTTGTGCATCTGGGTTCGGTTGAGGGTAAGGCCATCCGAGAAGGTCATCGTGTCTTGCTCTGGCGTGTATCTTGTGCAAATTCTGAGGATCTGTGGCGGCACAGGAGAACGAAATGTGAAGAATTCACCCCATCAAGGGTTTCCTGCATTTCCTTGATGCAGCAAATTATCCGTGCAACCGTAGCACATGCTCATGTCAAAACAGGCTGATACTCAACTCTGGTACATTCAGTTCTGGGAGCACAGAAATTCGCTAGTACGGCAGACATTTATTGAAATTCACTATTTTTTTGTAACAGAAATTGGTCACTTCTAATCTTTTCCCCTGATTATGATATACTAAAAGCTTCTCCGCGACGCTCAGGGCCCAGCTCACTAGTGTTACCACAGCGCTGCCCTACACAGCCCCTCCGCCATGGGCCGTGCCCCAGCGACGGACGGCCACGCCACTGCCACGCTGACCGCAGCACGACCGCAACCACCTCCCACCTGAGACCGCACACAGCGTGCACTGACTTGGGGGGAGGTTAACTTTGCATGGCAGAGCGTCTCGATAAGGACAGACTGTCGTCTCCCCTTGTGGGGTGTGTGTAGGTAGCTGCAAACCGGAGACAGAGGCAGAACACTGTGCTTGAGCTTCGGTTCTTCCATGGCACCCTGTGGGGCAAGCCTGCTACAGGACCACGAAGGTGTTTGCAGCAGCTAAACGAGCCTTAGCTGGACGAGCAGCAGAACGCGGGCGGGAGGCGCAGTCGCGCTCCGGCCGCAGTGCCGCTCGCCGGGCAAGGACAGCCTGAGCCACCCCTGGTGTCGGTAACGCTCAACACAGCAGCTAGTACGCCGGGTCACGTGTGTTCTCCTAACCCGACACGTTTTCACTTCGCTCATTTACAGCCCCGCACACGAGGAATGCTGCACCAAGACCCACGTCGGGCTTGGCCCAGGCGCTGCGTCAAGCTGCTAAGATTCCTCCCACTGACTTTGACGACAAGGCCACTGGCTTGGCTTGTTTTTTTCCTGGGTGGCAGGAAACGATGATCTGGGAGCTAAAAGTTACTCCCGCCTTTCCTACTTTTCATGCCCTCAAACTCCTCCTGCCATGGGCAGATCACAGGCCCCGAGGGAATGGCGCCGACCTAGGCACGTTGCTCGTGTGAGGAGCAGGCTTTGAGTGCCCAGGGCTGCCAGCGGGCTCGGGAGCTGGCGCAACCCTTTCTCCTTTCTCCTTTCTCCGTTCTCCACCGTGGTTGTTTCCCGGTGCCCCCAGACTGCCCCCAGGCGCTGGAGTTGCCCCCACCCTGAGGCTGCACCGGGAGCCCTGTCTGGGGCAGGGATCTCCCCGCTGCTGGCGCCGCCACCACGGGCTGCTCTAGGCCAGCCTGCATGCGCGAATGCAAAAAACTGCCCCAAAAAAGGACATTAATGTTTAAAATAATCAGAGGTGGGAGAAAGCCTATCCCCAAACTAGACTACTACTAATAATAACAACAACCACCTTCCAAGAGTAGAGCTGCTTGGCTGGGCTATGCCTGTAGCCATAGTTTCTCATGCCCTGACTGGATTTATTTCCCATATGGCCGGCTTACTCTTTTTAAAGGTTCAGCAACAACAAAAAGATTTACACAAATATAAATAAGTAGGGGGGAAAATTCTAGTTATTTCTGCATCCGCAGGCGCTCTCGCTCTGGAGGCCCCGCACTTGGCAGCTGACCAAGCGGGGCCGGTTCCTCCACTTTCATCCTCGCCTGGCAACACGGCTCCAAATAAACAGGGAGGCCGCCGAGGCGGCCCGGCCCGCGCAGACCTACCGGGCGCTCCCCTATCGCTGCCATCATCTCAGCCCACACTGTGGGTACACACTAAAGCACCGAGGCTTCCGGGGTTGGACAGACATTTTCTACATTTCTTCCCCTGCCCTCTGAAGAATGAGTTATTAATGAATGGCCAAGATAGGCACAAATACGAGTGCGGGGCACGCCAAGTCTTCGCTGAGCAAGAATTCCCTCTAACATCAGTAACCTTAAAAGGCTTCTGGTGAATTCGGAGTTTGTGTGATAGCTGTCACGTATATCAGGGTTATTAGCAGGACCCAACGTTACAACACGCGGTCCCTGTCAGCAGATCAGAGAGCGTGTTTGCCATTTCCTACACCCGGCCTAGTGGCAGTTGTCTCCCCTCACCCTCCTAAGTCACTGCAAGGCACGATGAAGACTGCAGCCCGACCTGCTCGATAACCAGTTTGAACAAACCTGGACCCCCTTGGAGGAACAGGCTGGGGAGAAAGAAACAGAAACACGCAGGGTTCGTTGTTTCCAAGGAAAACATGGCTTGGAAACTGTGTGTTTGGTGGGGAACTCGGAAGCTCCTAAGGCACACAGGGCAAACTGGGACGAAGCCTGGGGCGGCAGGCGCGGTTCCTCCTCAAGGCCAGGCCACAGAGAGGGGATTTGGACAGAAGGGCAACAGAAGGGCAACTTTTGGGGCAAGCGTGAGCAAAGACAAACATAGAAGACGCAAGCGCTGCAGTGCCTGACTCGAGGTACCTCGTGGCAGGATTTACAGCCAGGGTACAAAACCTCCTGCCCCGGTGGCAGTCAGGCACCTCGGAAGAGTTACCCACAGCAAGCGGGAGGCAGCTGTGACTGTGCCCAGCAACAGGCTGCCTTGCAAAACCTGGGATTAAAGCGTAAGGGGCCTGTGAAATTTAGGTTGTTTCAGGTACAGGCAGCAACTGGGCTTTATTATTATTATTATTATTTTTTTAAACACAGACTTGAGGCGTTCCTACCTAAATTCTGCCCGAGCCTTTCACAGGACAAGCCTGCAGCGGCTCTATGGGACACCGGCACAGCTGAAGCTCAAATACGTGTTTTCTGCAATGCACTTAACTTGACTGCTGCAATCGGGTCTCAGGTTTCTCCCGCATTCCTTTGACATTATCCCACAACGCACTGTTATTAAATTATGAGACAGATCATTTAAAATGTTTTTTTAATTTGTGCCCTTCATCAAGATCTGCAAAACGCCACGGATATTGCTGATTCGCTGCTAAACGTTTCTCGGGCAAACTTCCAACGTCAAAGCGAAGTTGATCTTGAGCTCATATTCACTGCAGAACATATGGGAAATGTCAGCACTTTAAAATAAGAAATCACTGTATCTCTCTCTCCGTTTTCAACCGAACCGTGGTCTAGAAGATATCCTCCTAATGTCCTCAGTAGTGTTTAGGTTTTGGAAGTAAGCCAAGTATTTTAGTTGTCACTCTGCTCTTAAATGCCACTTGTAGCCATAAATAAGGTTCTTACCATGATTAAAGGACCCTTTGTTTTAGAGACTATTTATATCTTAAAGGATTTAGAGCTCCCATGAGTCAATTCCAAACAGCAAAATAAAACCCCTATGTGTTGCACAAAACAAAACCATCCAGAAAGATACATTTCATCCGTCACAAAATTACCTGTGGTAAACAGATTTATCAACGCAACCTGGATTTTCTTAGAGAAACCCTGCTCCTGCCCTGGCGCTGCCATGGCCAGGCGTGACTTTCCCAGCAGGATGGACGGGCGCAGGTGACAAACCCCCCCAGCTTCAGCTCCCCTGCACCCACAGACGTGCGGCGTTTTACAACAAGAGGTGAAAATGATGCTTTTAAGGATCAGCGCTCAAGAACATCCTAATTTTTTAACCACGACACTTCAGAAGGACTGACTCTTCATGGGCTCCTCACATTCATTTTGCCCAAGCGAGATGATTTTGCACGTGCTCTGCTCCTGCGGGGTCTGCGGACAAGCAGACAGAAGCCATCACTTTTACGAGCGTTACTGACTGAATTTTAGTAACATTTATCCCGAAAGCTTTTGGCTCCGGAGCAAATACAAATTCCGCCACCCCAAACTGGCGTCTTGGGCTATCTTAGGAGGCTTGATGCTATTTCCCTTCCAGAGCTTGTGTTTGTTTGTATGTAAAACAAGCCTTTGACCCACATCCAAAGGAGTTTGCTGAGTGCTTGGCACGATTCCGTGGTTAGGGCGAGCGCGAGGGCTTTGCAGCATCTCAGGCTGCAAGAAGCAGCCGCGCGGAGCATCCCCGGGGATGCGGAGCTGGGACGGCTGCGGGAGCACCGGGAAGTCCTCGAGTGCTGGCAAACCTGGCACCACGTGCGGGACTGTTCAGTGCTCCTGGGTTTGAGAAGAAATCCCAGCTCTTCCCTTTCTACCCATCAGATATTTAGGGAGTTGAAATAAATTCACCATTCACCACCTGCCTCGTTACTTTTTTGAATCTGGCAGCTAAGCTTTCCTTTAGTCGCTCTGATCAAAGGCCTTTATCTCTAAAGGCTTCAGATAAAAAGGCAGCAGAAATGCTGCCCCCGAACCCCTGGGAACATCCAGCTGGCTGCGGCGGTGCAAACAAGCAGCAACGCGGCCGGGGAGCCCCGAAATGGAGGTCGCTCCTGTTTCTCCCCCCAAGAGGAGCTGTCGCTGCCCACAGCGAAGGAGTCCCCACAGGAAGGAGACGAGAGCTCGAGAGCCGCAGAGTGAGCTCTGCTCCCCGTGACGGGCCAAGGAATAACGTTCCCCCCTTCTTCTCCTGCAGCAGTGTCCTCTGGATGAGGCGCTTCGAAACAGCTTTTGACACGCCACGAGGGAAGGTCAGAGCAGCTAACGTCCTCCTTGATACGGCCCGGTTTGAAGCAGGGCATTGTCAGAAATTCCAAGCTTAATTACTTTAGCTGCAAATTCTCCAGTTTAAAATGCTCTCTGATGCCAAAATACATATATACAGTAGCCACCCTACCACAGTTCCCTGGCAAACACAAAAATCATTTGGTTCAATAAAGACCAGAACATTTGTGCTCAGAAACATTTCCCAGGGCAGATTTTGCTTAAAGTACTAACAATTTTCCTGGAAGTCAGTATAATGGTCATAATAGAGAGCACATTTGGCATTAAAACCCTGAACTCACAGGCATTTCTGAGGCAGCGCTTGGCTCCCCGGGCCCCTCTGAAGGTCAGTGCGTGGCCCTGCTTGACAGGGGGCCTGGAGAGCGACTTCAAACCCGTCTGCGTACGTCCCCCCTGCAGAGCACACACCGCTGCGTTTAACATTAAATGCCGTTTTGCTAACATCTATGAGGTGCCCTTTGGAGTCCGTTTCCACAGATACCCTGTCACCTCTGCACACTGGCAATTCTACGTACCAAAGGCTCGGTGCTGGCACCGGCACCTCCAGGTGCATCTGGTTCAACCCCTCACTCAGAAGATCTGGATCTGATTCTTTGAACCCCCTCGTGACTAAGCACTTCCTAAAACACTACCCGGGGGACCGTCAGTCCAGACTTCCTTTATACAGAGCCCTGGCTGCACTGTATTTTGCAGTGGGGAGGAAGAGGAGGAAGGAAAGGGAATCAGATCTCTCTTCAGTGTTTATGACCAGAAAAATTTCCAAAGTAGCATATATTCTGGGATTCTGTGATAATATTTAATATAGTACCAGAATATCAAAATGTGCCCTTCTTGCAACCGTACTGAAATCCACCTACCGTGAAGTGGAACTGCAGATCTGGAAAAACACAGTTATCCAACATAACACAGATCCATAGAGAAGGGCTACAGTCCACTACAGAATTCACGAGCAACACATCAGCGACGTTGAAGGTACGTACCAGGATATCCAGGCAGGCTGCTTTAAGTAGAGTTATCTGGTCTGCAATGGTCAGGCTTGTAAAGCCTGGCAATCGCTTTGCAAATTCCACTATTTTAATAATGCACTTTGTTGCAAGTTCACTGAATTTGTCCCAAAGCCCAAGATCCAGTCGAACCCGATGGTCTGCACTAGAGTTCTAGGAAAAAAAAGAACACAAAAACGAAGGAACCATAAATCAACAATCTTCCTCTGAATAAATGATTTTCAAGGCAAAGAAACAACAACACAGTATTCCTTCTAGAAGCACTTTCTATTAACATTCCAGGCATTTTCTGCAGTTTGCTGTTGGGATGATGCTGTTTTTAAACTTGGATTAATCGCCTGAAAATTCCTTGGATATTTCTGTTACTTATGATTGCAGAGGCCATCTGCACAAGGAATACAAATGAACTTAAGCATTTTCAAATGCCACTATCATTATTCTTCCTCGCCATTATATAATAAGTGCAGTGAAAGAGACAATTTACAGTTGTACCCCGGAAAATAAAATGAACAGTGGAACATGAATATTGGGTCCTCATCTGGAAAAAGCAGCACAATATTTGGAACGCAGCTTCACATACTTAAGGTCTTAGCAAATTAGTTCTACTTAATTTATCTGCTCTGTGGCTCTGCAAGGGTTTTACAGCTTTCTCAAGCTACAGTCTCTCGTGAATTGAAGAGAATTGCTCTAGACAACATCATGAAAAACACCGTGTACAATGATGAATGCTGAACGCTCATTTGATGGTACCTCCAGCATGTCCCCTATTGCTTGATGTGTCACAAAGACACTGTATCTATGTCTTTCAGGGATATTTTCCATATACACTCGCATATCTTAATCCAAAACCCAGCAGTTTTCCAGGATATACACCCGTATTGGCAGTGTGAATCACATTTTTGTACATCAAAATTGCTACTGAACCCTTAAACCAAGTTAATAGACACGATGGATATGATGTCCAGAAGCAGCGTTCAGTTTACTTGGCTCACCCTTTCTTGGAGGAAACATCTCGAATAGCTTTGTCTCCGCCACTACTGCTGGTGAGGACACCCAGCTCCTTGAGAACATCTCCACAGGAGCCGGGCAGTGGCACTGCCTTCCTCCCTCGCGTACTCCTCCTCCTGAGCTGGGGCTCCCCTCCTGGCGCGGCGGTGGCCTGGTGACCTGCTGGGGTGACATCCCACCGCCTCTCGCCTCAGCCACCAGCGCTTCCTCCTGGTGCAGGGTGAGCTCCAGCACCAGGGACCTGTTTTACCGAAGGTACAAAGGGACCCTAAGCAGGCAAAACCCCTTGCAAGGGAATTACCCACGAGCAAGAAGCCATACGAGGCAGTTTGTCACTTCGGAGACCAACAGCATCCTGTGGTTCCCGAGAAGGAGGTGGCAGGAGAGAGGACACAGGGCTTGGGATAAGGCCAGAGTGGCTATGGGCAACCAGTGGCCAGTGCCAGGCCCAAGGAGGGGCAGGACGTGGAGCTGTGGCTGCTCCCAAGGGAGCCGCTGGCCTGATGCCCACCCCGACTCGCACCAGAGCAGAGCAGCCAGCCAGGATTTACATTAGTATTTACCTTAGTATTTACATTACTGCAACAAATCAGTGCCAGCCACCGCCGTGGCGGTGCACATCTGCCTTCTTTTTAAGAGATAAGAAACTAACTTAATTTCTATTCGAGATTCTATTCTGGGAGCTCCTTAAAATCAACTTCTCTCATTTTGTTTTAAATGGCAGAAGAAAAGATGGGAGAAAATGCCTGCATAATCCTAAACCCAGGGAACTGCCTTCGAAATGGCCCAACACTAATGGGTTAACAGTCATTGCAATGCCCTTTGAAACATTTCTTTTGGCTACTGGAGTATGCATCCTTCAGATTTATTTTATTTCATCCTCAAGGACCTTGGTGAAATACAGTACATTGGAGGAAAAATAAGATCAAGATGTGCAGTCATTCAGGCTGTAATTAAATTTAATAGGCAGTTTATCCAGTTCATAGAAAGATGGCATAGCGTAGAGCTACACAAAGCAGAGCCTAAAGCAGGAAATCATTTTACAATAGGGTATCCATCTGGAAAAAAAGACGTTGCATGAAACCAGCAAGTGTGAACGAAATCTTCATCAGTATCATATGAGGTTACTTTATCATGCTACAGTACTGGCAATGGGAACTTTGACGTGTCTTCTAGTAAGAGTAATGCACGGCCGTCTTAACAAATGTAAATCGAACTCACTATTATGCAAACTGAAGGGAAGGGGCAGTTAATAAAATACAAAATAACCTGGTGTTTTATTATGCCGGTTGCCATATTCCCCAGCACTGGACCTAATGTGATTTACATATTATCTTTGAGATGCTACAAATGGAAAGACTTTCAGCATTTTATTTGGCAATGAAGGCAGCCATGAGCATCATGGAAAATAGCTAGCTTTTTAGCAGCATTTCTGAATATGTAAAAACAAAGCTGACTCTACCAATGTATAGGTTGAACACTAAAACGCGCGGTTAATAAAATGCATTTTAGAAAGAGAAACCCTGATTAAATTTGCCTGGGGATCTCCTCTAACCATGCTGCGAAAAAAGATGCAGATGCTATGGTTTCTCTTGAATATTTCACTGACGCTGGGTTTGGGTGTCTTTTCCAGGAGCCGCCTTGCATGTTTTTCAAGCTTTGGCACCAGAGCACATATGGTGGAACAATACTGTAATACACCCTAGTGACATCTTTATCAGCAGAAAAGCCCAACCTTGCTATGAAATCCAATTAAACAGCCATTTTTGCCACATAAATTGATCCCATTTTTTCCATCATTTTTGTTTTTCATTGCAGCCTGCTCCATCTCTGCATTAACGACACAGGACGAGGCGCTCACACTAGCATACACGGTGGCAGAATCCCTCCTGTCTGTAAAACCCCCTTTACAAATGGAACAAGGCTCACAGGGGCCACTCCGCCCTCCTCAGGATCACTTGCCACGGCTCCTCAGCGAAAACAGGAATCTCTCTGGCTTGTGCGAGCGCTTGCTCCCTGCATCAGGGTATTCTGCATTTCCTCTGCAGCAGCACAGGAAAATCAGCCGGGCCATTTCTACGCTGAGCGCCTGCAAAGAGCAAAATGCCACCGCGATGCAAACCCTGTCGGGCTGCAATTTGCCAAGGGTAGCTGCGGAGAACCGGAGGCAGGGATCTGCAGAGGAAAAATTATTTGCTGTTTTATCCTCCCTTTATCATGAGGCTGGATGTACCACAGCTGTAGACTTACAAATAACACCAGTCTCAAGGGGCAAGCAGTATAGTTACACTCAATTATACTATAAAGTATGACATCTCCGGAGAAATTACTATGGCACTTTCTCTTACCTGGATGACAGTAATAAAACAGAGCTATTTATGATGGACTTTTGAAATCCATTACGTTTAAACAGCTTGCTGATTCTCATCATCGATAGAACTAAACTTGCCACTGCCCACCAAATGCAACTGTTAAGCCAAATGATCCAGGGAATTTAATACGAACACTATTCCCCCATTATTTTAAGTAGACTTTTATTAACTATGCAAAGTACAGTAACTACTACAGAGAGGGACACTTCTTTTTAAAGAGCAGACAGATATAAAGTGCACGATAGAAAGTGCTTTTCCAAAAGCAGTTTGGAGCAAATAAAAATACACAATGGGGGGAAAAATGCCACATAGCCTTTTCCTACAGGAAATGCAGACTGCTGCGGTTAAGAGCAAGAGGAGGCAGCTACACAGTCCAAATGTCTGAGTATATTTTGGTTTTTAATGACTGTATCTCGGTTCTTTTACCCCCCTCTCTAACACTTAAAATCCTTTGCTCTTTTTAGCAACAACAAAAACATGTTTTTGATCAGTCTCAAAGACCGCTAAAGCAGAGCCATGCAGGAGCGGAGCTTATGGAGGGAGCACAGATCCCTCCTGCCCCAGCTTCTGTTGGGACCGCAGAGCAGAACTCGTGAGGCTCAAGTGAGTCCACCTTGACTCAATAGGCTCATTTCTCACGTAAGGAATTTAAAAAAAACAACCATAGGAAGGTGGTAAAACCAGCCCATATGCTTCACAGAATGAAGGGGCCATTTTTCATGGATAGGCAGAAAAGCATCTTCTACCTGTGCTGTCTTATTACTATCACAGAAAGTGTCCTAGGCTTCTCTTTGGTTCCAATATTGAGAGAGAGAAAGAGAGAGAGAGAGAGTGGTGAGGTTCTGCCTTTTGATATCTGATCCCTGTTTCAAGAAGAAAAGGGTATGGCTCGAATCTGATTTTGACTCCCTGAGAAGCTGATGGATCCCGCACCTTCACCAAAACCCCTCTCCCCTACTCCTTTGGGGACAGAAGATGTAAGGAGCTGATACCTTTATCCCAACCATGCTGTTTTATTTTATTCCAACCTATGCTATTTTATTCCAACCACACTGCTATTCAGAAATACATTAAACCCCAAGTTTTCTGGTTTTGTTTTTGTTTTGTTTTTAAAGCAGGTGCAAACAGCCGAGGGATTCCTGTACTCTACCACCTTAAAAGCTAGGAAAAAATAGCATTAATAACAAATTTCTACCCAAAATGCCACAATGGTCACCAAACCTTAGCTAGATGAGGGTTTAAAATAGTTAGCATTTCACACAGAGAACATGAGAGCAAAGGGAGATGGCAGCTAACATTTAGCACCGCTGCTATTAGTTTTGACACAGCTGTTGACAGAAGCCATATGGCCCTCCAAGATTCGAGGTAAGCCAGAAATAACTCTCTCAGTGTAACTTTGTTATTGCAATGTATATTTGACCAAAGCACGACAAAGCAGCAGCCTTCAGCCAGATGCAGCTAACCTGATATTGAGAGCCAAAAAAAAAGGAACAAAATCAAGTCTTGTATCCCCAGGTTGTCCAGTGTGGCCCGAGATCAGGATTACCTCTACTCGGCCTCAGGGACACTGTGGCCAGGTCACGGTTGTCCACAGTCAACTCAGATTCAACCATTATTAAAATTCAGCTCTCAGTCAGGGCTCTGCAATTCCTACACGGACATAACCTCCCCATCAGGCTCAGCAGGAACTCAGGATGAAGGCATCAGTGGTGTGATATGCAACCAGACCTGCTCCAATTTCATCCATTTGTATCATTTCAGGAGCTAAAATATTAATGATGCTTAAGCATCCAATATATAATGCAAGAGTACGGTGCCCAGGTTTACCTTTCAGTCATTCAGGATCTTTGATATCTACCAGTACAAAGCACCAACAGATCGGCTTCTGGGGCACGTTTCTAGCTCAGAGACGGCACAGAACGTTGTCACGACACGTTTGTGCCCAGCGGATACTGATGGGTTCCTCCCAGGGTTTGAGGAGGATGAGGACACACACAGCACATACTACGAGGGAAGGTGTGGAGAGTATTAACTCAGGAAAACCCTTGAAAAGAGACACTACAAATCCCAGTCTCCACCCTTGAGGTGGAATCTTTTAGTT